>PVHT021183672.1:6192911-6212426 GCA_004024745.2 Catagonus wagneri
CACTATCCATCCACCATCCATCCGTCATCCATCCATCCATCCATCATCCATCCATCCATCCATCATCCATCCATCATCCATCCATCCATCCATCCATCCATCCATCCATCCCTCCATCTGTCCATCCATCCATCCACGCATTCATTCAGCAGGGATGTGTTGAGCAGGACTACCCAGCCAGGCTCTGAGCAAGCGCTGGATTTAACTTGAAGTGGGGTAACACAGAGATTTTATTCTAAATTAACTCGCTGTCTGAGGTGGGATGATTAATGAGTACCGCAAAGATTATCAGGTCTTAACACCTAGAGACTTGGGGATATGCCGTGTGTGATAAGAGGCATTTTCAACGGGAAAGAGTGAGCCCTGCAAAAGCTGGTCTGTGTCAGAGATGACCCAGTTTAAGCTTCCTCTGTCTTTACCGCCTTCTGGATTTGGAGAGTGTCTGTATCATAAACCCCTCTGTCTTGGCTATGAGGAAATACAAGCAGGTAAGCTGTCCAGAGCTCCCTCCAGGGACTGGGGGGGTCGACTCAGGAAGCTTGTCTGGTGACCCAGGGGTCAGGGAGGTGGCGCCATGCCCATGTGCCACGTGGGCTGGACCTGGCGAAGTGTCAGATCTCTCCTTGGGCGCCGTGGTGAGGCTTTTCAAGCTGTCTTTCCGATTGCTCATCCATCAAATGGTGATCCTCACGCGGTCCCGTGTGCACCGGGGCTGGTGAGCGGACAGCAAGACCTGCGCTCTCTGGCGTAGGAAAATCCATGCCAGACACCGTTTTCCATCCAAGCCCTAGAGTCACTGAATATGTCGCTTAAGCAGAGACATGAGTCGAACTTGGCTTTTCTGTCGTCCGGGTACCAGGATCCTAGGGGTTGACGCTAAATCTGGACCTTGTGTACTAACAGCCATACAAAGCACAAGCACAGTCCCAAACGTAAGGACGCCCTGGGCTTCCACCTGTGCAGAGGGGGCCAGCTGTACATAGTAAAGTTTGGGAAGCCTCCGATCTCTGGGTCCCTTGGCCGTGAAGCATCTTCTGAGGTTCGCAAATCAACTTTTACCTGTCTTTGCGTGTATTGCTAACTGACAACTTCTGGTGAAATTGATTGCATCCTGTTTCTCCGCCTTTCTGCCTTCTGTTTCTTCGCCTTCATTCTGGCACGTGGTGTCTAACTTTCTGATTTAACACGTGTCCTTTACTCTTTTACATTTCCTGCGTCAGGTCACAGAGTCCTCATCTGTCTCTGTCACTTGGGCTGCATCTCATAGAGCCTGTAATCAGTCCTTACTTTCACCGTTCATCTTCAGCCCGTGGGCTGCTGAATGCGTGTTTTAAAATTTCCAAGTACATGCAGTTAAAAACACTTCCCCAGAGATGAGTTGCTGGGACACAGAAGAGCGACTTGGAATTCCTGTCATTGCTCAGCAGGTTAACGAATCTGACTAGGATCTGTGAGGCTGCGGGTTCGATCCCTGGCCTCGCTCGGTGGGTTAAGGATCCGGCGTTGCCTTGAGCTGTGGTGTAGGTTGCAGACACGGCTCAGATCCCGCGTTGCTGTGGCTGTGGTGCAGGCCGGCAGGTGCAGCTCCGATTCGACCCCTAGCCTGGGCACCTCCATATTGCAGCAGGTGCGGCCCGAAATAGCAAAAAATAACAGTAGCAATAATCACTTTACTACCGTGGGTCCAGTGATGCGTGAAAAAGCCCATCTGTTCTAATTCATCCAGAGCCTTGCTTGTGCTTCAGAGACCCGACGGGACTTCTGGTCTACCTTGCTGCCAGATGTCCAGGGATAGTGAAATGCTATCATTCAAAATATCCTGGGTAAAAAAAAAAAAAAAATCACATGGGAAGGATATTCCCTTTGTTTTTTCCTGGGTTTATGGCGATCTCACTGACCGGCAGAAGTTGTATCTCTCGAAGGTGGACGACGTGATCGTTGAATTTGCAGATACGGCGTGAAATGTCTATTGCCAACTGTGTCATTTGGGGCAGGCAGTCTTGCCTCCAGGATTGCAGGGGTCCTTTTCTGGTCAAGGGGTCTTTTTATGGTTATAAGCCTTGGAGGGAAGGCTGCATCTAGAAGGCTTTTAAGGCCGCGGAAATCTTTGCTGTGAGCTGTGTTACCGCTGGGCGTGGTCAGTCTGGCTTTTCTTTCCCAACATCTTTGTGTTTTGAAATAGTCGTATTTCTCTAGGGGGTTCAGGAAAAGTGGGGAGGGCACCCCGAGAGGACCCCCCCTTGCATCGGTCAGCAGGTTAGATTTGTTACGCGGCACAAGACAAGGCACCCAGCGTAGGGTGTTCCCAGAGACCTGCACGCGGACCTTGTGATGTCTGGCCAGCCGGCCACATGGGGGAAATTCTGTGGGTAAGGAACTCCCAGCCTAGCGCTCAACTTGATTCACACGTCGTCGCAACAGACTGCGTTTCAGGGCGGGCGACCGTGGCATTTGTAGACAGTTGTCCCTGCTCGATTGCTCACCGTGTGTGCGCGGAAAGCATATGGCAGACGGCAACTCGTGGCATTTGAGTTAGGCGCTCGCCAGGCCTGGGGCTGCCTCCCAGGTGCAGCCCCAAAAAGACTAATAAAAAAAAAAGGTATTGAAAAAAAAAAAAAGGTGTTCACCTGTATCCCTACAGTGGAATGTTACTTGGCCATGAAAAAGGAACTGTGTATCCATGCGGGTTACATTGTGGACCTACCTTGAAAAGCTCCCAAGTGAAAGGAGCCAGAGGCAAAAGGCTACACCTTCTGTGATTCCATATCTACAAACTATCTAGAGCGGTTAAACCTAAAGAGACAGAAAGTGGATTCACGGTTGCCAAGGGCTGGGAGGAGTGACTGCAGATGGGGACAGGGACTCCTGTGAGGGGGACCAGAATGTCCTGGAGCCGGATGGAGGTGGCGGTTGCACAGCCTTGCGTGTGCACTCAGGGCCCTTGAATGGCCCGCTTGCAATGATTCATCTGTGTTCTGGGAGGGGGTGTCTCCCCTCCATAAGACAAACTCTTGGTTATGGAGCAGATCCAGTGTGGCAGGGCTGTGCTTCCGTCCCTGCCCCTCCCACCGGGCGCTGACCTTGACGTTGCTTTGAACACAGCCCGAACTGACCGAGGGAAGAGCCGCCCCCTTCTGGGCTGACCCTCCCTTGCGTTTTTTCCTTATGGATTGACCCCCCTTGGGGGGTGGGGTTCCTGAGCCGTGGTCCCCAACGGGAAGAGCGATTTTCCAGGGACGCTGACGGCGGTGACACTAGCATTGACACAGTGTGATTCTCTGGGTTCCCATGGATCTCAAACATCGCCCTCCGTTTCCAGAAACAGGGGTGACCCCCTAGCTCCCACCCAGCTAAGCCCCCCGTGCTTGATGCCCGGGCAGGGACCCCCCCACGCCCACCCCGCGCCACGGTGGGCTGTTGAATATTAAGTCTTGTCCTAGCTTCTTGTCCAGCCCTCAGCTCCATCTGTTTCCTGGTTCAGGCCCTGAAAAGTAATTATTACTGAAAGCAGTTAAGTAATCATTCTAAACCGTATTGGGAAGTAAGCCGGCGGATGCGGCTTCCACTGGGGCTTCTCTTCCCAACGGCACGTTTTCAGGACCATCTCACTGAGCTGCCTGTGCAGCTTGCGGACGAGGTCCCCTGCCCGCACCCCGCCACCTTGGGCTCCCAGGTCCCCATCCTCTAGCCCGCACACGTCGTACTTCCACCTGTGACGTTTTGACGCTTTCCGAGACACGCTGTGTGGAGGCACGGCTTGGCCAGGAGGCCCTGAAGTGCCGGGTCCGAGCCGTCACTCTCGGGTACCGTCAAGACGCCGGGATGCAAAACGCAGCCGCCACCCGTCTCTGAGGCCACCCATCGTCCGCACCTGTCTCCAAGGCCACCCATTGTCCGCTTGCCAAGGGTGCGGCAGGCCGTCCTTCCACGCTGAGAACAGATAACCTCTGGCTGCAAGCAGATCTTCCTCCCAAGCCCTGGACCAGCCGCCCAGTCACCGTAGATCTGAATGTCTCTGGCTGCCGCTGAATGTCGCTGGCTCTTGGCAGCTTCACTTTTTATTTTATTGACGTGACCTCAGGCATCATCAGCAAAGGCGGGCAGGCTGCAGTGCCACCTTGTAGCAGAAGCCCCGCTGCCCTGGGAAAGTGTCTTCCGGTCTGCGAAGGGCAAGAAGAAAGGAAAGGACCCCCTGGTTTCCGTCATAGTCTGCCGTCTTTGAAATTCTCTCCTGGAAGTTTTTTTTGTGTGTGTGTGGTCTTTTTAGGGCCGCCCCCATGGCATATGGAGGTTCCAAGGGTAGGGTTCGAATCGGAGCTGTAGTCACCGGTCTGCTCCACAGCCACAGCAATGGCAGATCTGAGCCGCGTCTGCAGCCTACACCACAGCTCACAGCAACGCCGGACCCTTAACCCACTGAGCGAGACCAGAGATCGAACCCACATCCTCACGGATCCTAGTCAGGTTCATTACCGCTGCGCTATGACGGGGAACTCCATGAAAGTTTTGCTAAGTACCAAAGCTGAAGGAAATGTGACCATTGATTTCCTAGGATTGCAGGGACCTCAGAGTCACGGCATGAGCGACCTCGTACCGTTCCTGAATCTGGACCGAGCTGGAAAACAGTCCTGGATGATGGTGGGAGTTCACGAAGCTGCCCCAAAGTGCAGGATCTGCTTTCAGGACGTGCTTCACATGTGAGGGAAAGGGGCCCGTGGTTAAGCTGTAGATGCAAAATTATCGCCCGAAGAAAAGGACCGAGAGCATTGCCTGGCAGGGCAGGTGGGCACCTCTCTGCTTGGAAAAGAGTGATGGAGCCTCAAGATGTCAAACCAGAGAATGCATGTGGCTCTGAAGTCTGTAAATCGCCAGAGGGCGGTCAGGACACAGCCAGGAAGCGGGACCAGGTGGTCTGGTGCCTGGACCTTGGGCTTCTCACGATTGGATTCGTGAAAAAAAAATTGTATATATATAATGAGAAATTATATGGGACAGTCGTCTTGGCTACCCCAGGTGTTCTCCACATGCACGGGGTGGATATTTGGGGCCGGAGGACTCTGACCCGGGGGTGGGGGTCCTGTGCTCTGTGGGGGGTTGGGCAGCGTCCCTGGTCTCCACTCCCCAGATGTCAGGAGCCCCGCAAACTGGGGCAGTGGAAACGGCCCTAGGCAACAGCAGGTGCCTCTAGGGAAGTAGAATGGGCTTTGGTTGACAACCTCGGCCACAGATACCGGCAGATGCTTAGGTGATAGAGATGGAGACGTAGCCACATACACAGTTCTATAGGTACGTAGGCTGACGGGTCGAGAAATAGGTGGTAGAACAGATAGATCCATAGATACAGATTCATAGGTGATAGGTGGATAGATACACAGACAGACAGACCTAGAGGTGGTTATGTAGTTACATAGGTCAATAGATGGTTATATAATTACATGGACTGATTAATAGATGATAAATGGATGATTGATAGATGCTAGACACATACTCAGTAGATGGTACATAATAGAAGGGAGGAAGAAAAAGAGGGAGGAAAGAAGAAAGAAAGAAAAAGAAAAGAAGAAGGAGAAAGAAAAGGAAGGAAAGAAAAAAAGAAAGGAAGGAAGGAGTATTAAGTGACTGATAATAGATAGATGATGGAGGAGTTCCCGTGGTGGCTCAGTGGTTAACGAATCCAACTACAAACCATGAGATTGCAGGTTCGATCCCTGGCCTTTTGCTCAGTGGGTTAAGGATCTGGCGCTGCCGTGAGCTGTGGTGTAGGTTGCAGACGTGGCTCAGATCCCGCGTTGCTGTGGCTGTGGCTGTGGCCGGCGGCTACAGCTCCTGTTAGACCCCTAGCCTGGGAACCTCCACATGCCGCGGGTGTGGCTCTAGATAAAGGCAAAAAGAAAAAAAAAGATGATGGGTGTAGAGACAGACGCAGAGACAGACTGAGTGTTCCCGGTCAGGGCAGGGTTTCTCAGCCTCTCCCTGCTGACACTGGGGCTAGAGGACTCTGCTGGGGTGTCCTGTGCTTTGTTGGGGGGTTGAGCAGCATCCCCGGTCTCCACCCACCACATGCCAGGGCTGTGACACCCCAGAATGTCCCCAGACATCACATGTCCCCTGGGAGTCAGGACTGCTCCCTGTGGGAACCCCTTGGGCCACGGCAGAGACTGAACTGTCCCCAGCTGTATGCACTCGATTTTACGGTTGCAGAGCTCAAATGCACGTTAAAATCCCAAGGGAGCGATCCGTCTGTTCCAGACCAAATTGACAAAAACAACCGAAAAAAAATTAAAAAACCGACAACAACAGCTGCTGAGATCCAGCCCCTGCCCGGGAGCTCTGCTCTGCACTTCTCCGAGGGGAGGGTCCCGGGGTCACCGTCTCTGAGTGCCCGAGCGTCCGGGATGCGGGGTGAGGCTGGCGGGCGAGCCCCCCACCGCCACAGCCCGCACGCCCGGACCAGGCGCCCCTCGTGGAGACGCCGCCGTGCCCAGCGTCTGGACGGTGGTGAGGGGTTTCGGGGGTCAAGGCAGGGGTCCGGCTGTGGCAGGTGACAGGGACACGCCTGGTCTTTCTGGAATCATGATTTCTCGGTGCCGTGTTTAGTTCAGCTCTGGACCCGTGTGCGGGGAGACAGACAGACAGAGACACAGAGAGTCGGGGAGAGACCGACAGACAGAGAAATGGATAGACAGACAGACAGACACAGAGAAAGACAGAAAGAGACAGGGACACAGACAGAGACAGAGAGAGCAGGACGGACAGAAAAGCCAGCGTAAACAGCCCTCGCTGTATCTTCTGCCTCAGCTCCTGGGTGACGTTGCAGGCTCTCTTTGAATGAACAGCTTTCACCCAGAAATCTTTTAAATCGTTTTAAAAATTCTTAATTGTGGTTAAAAAAAAAAGAGCACAGATCGCCCTTTCTTGACCATGCTGAAGTGCAGAGTTTGGTGGCATTTAGGACGGTCACCCCCCGTTGTGGCCATCACCTCCGAGGCCATTCCATCTTCCCAAACGCAGACTCTGTCCCCGTGAAACCCTGGGTCCCCAGCCCCCACCCTGCCATCTGCTTTCTCTCGGTGTGACTCTGACTCCTCTAGGGACCTCCTGAGAGTAGAACCCTGTAGGGTGTGTCTGTCTGAGACTTTATTTCTCTGAGGCCTCAAGGTCCATCCCTGTTGCGGCTGTTCCTTTTCCTGGTTGTGTAGTATTCCATTCTGTTCATCCTTCCATCCACTGAAGGACGTTTACGTAGCTTCCACCTCTTGGCCACGGTGAATAGTGCTGCCGTGAACACGGGGTTGCAAACACCCGTTCGAGTCCCTGCTTTTACCTCTTTGGAGTAAATACCCAGATGTGGAATTGTCAGATCCTAGGGTAATTCCATTTTCTAGTTTTTGAGCATATAGAGGTCTTTTACTTTCTTTTATTTAAAAAATTTAAGGGAGTTCCCGTCGTGGTGCAGCGGAAACGAATCTGACTAGGAACGATGAGGTTGCAGGTTCGATCCCTGGCCTTGCTCAGTGGGTTAAGGATCCAGCATTGCCGTGAGCTGTGGTGCAGGTTGCAGACGCGGCTCGGATCCCGTGTCGCTGTAACTGTGGTGAAGGCCGGCGGCTACAGCTCCTGTTAGACCCCTAGCCTGGGAACCTCCATATGCCGCAGGTGCGGCCCTAAAAGGACAAAAGACAAAAAATAAAATAAAATATCGCCAAATTGTTACACTTGAAATTAGTTTCTAAGGATACCTGATATAGAGAAGGCAAATTTATGAATAATAATAATAAAAAATTAAAAATGAAAAAGAAACTTTTGGAGTACAGTTACGTGAATGTTAACTGATGTAAACATTTTTTTTTTCCTTTTGCAGCCGCACCTGCGGCATATGGAAATTCTTAGGCTAGGGGTCGAATCGGAGCTGCAGCCGCCGGCCTGCACCACAGCCACAGCCACACTAGATCCGGGATCCAAGTCCCATCTGTGACCTACAGCACAGCTCAAAGCATCGTCTCCCAGAGGGGCCTGGTCCTCTCTCAGCTGCGTCTCGGAAACGTCATACCCAGCATTGCGGTGTGGTCACCGTGTCACGTGTATAGGCTGTCACTTCTTTTCTGTAACCAGACGGGACCTGAGCTGCCCAGACGCACTGTGACCACACAGAACCCGGGTTTCCGCGCGCAGCCAAGCCCATCTCGGACCCCGGCTTGTGGGGAAGGAGAGGGCAGCGTTTACTGCAGGTGGCGAGCGAGGAGAACGGGCAGCTCGTGCTCAGAAGACCCGGACCGCCCGTGGCTTTCAAGTTTTTATTTATTTATTTTGTATTTTCCTTTTTTTTTTAGAGTTGATTTACAGTGTTCTGTCAATTTCTGCTGTGCAGCAAAGTGACGCAGTGATACATATGCATGCATATACACACACACATGTACGTGTGCATACATTTTTTTCAGAAAAAGTCTTTTAAAGACAGGACAGGGAGTTCCTGTTGTGGTGCAGCGGAAACAAATCCGACCAGTATCCGTGAGGATGGGGGTTCGATCCCTGGCCTCGCTCAGTGGGTCAGGGATCCGGCGTTGCCCTGAGCTGCGGTGTAGGTCGCAGACGCCGCTCGGATCCTGCGTGGCTGTGGCTGTGGCGCATGCTGGCGGCTGTAGCTCCGACGTGACCCCTGGCCTGGGAACCTCCATATGCTGCAGGTGCAGCCCTGAAAAGCAAAAAAGAAAAAAGCAACGAAAGCATAAAGACAGGTGATTCCGCTCACGGACGTTCTTCCGATGGGCAGGCGGTGTGGTCAGTAGGACCAGCGTCATCCGCCTTCTGGTTCCGGTGGGTCCGGGGTCTCCGAGCAGGTGGGCAGCACGCAGGTAACTTCCTCCAGCTGGTGGCGGTTTCCGTGTCCGCAAGGCAGCTCCAGACCGTCACGTCTCGGCCTTGAACCAAAGCTCCTTGAGTTGGTGGAAGGGCCGGGCGGTGAGTCTGGGGGCCCGGCTGTACTGTTGTCCTTCGCTCCCGCACCTGCTCACGTCTCTGACTGCATCTGCGCCTCGGGACTCGGAGACGGCCCGCCAGGCAAAAGCTTTGCTCCGGACCCCAGGCAGGGTCGGGGGACGTGGCGGCGTGCGGGGTCCCCGTCCCGGAAAGGAGCCGGTGGCCCTGCTGGGTGGCCGCGTGACTCACCACAGTCACACAGTCCTCGGAAAGGAGGCCGGGGCGGTCCGGGGGCCCCGTTCAGTGTCACACGTGGGTGTTTTCAGACCGAGCCTGCGGGCGGGAGGGCGCCGTCCGTGACAGCCTTGTGGGGGAGGGAGGGCCGGCTGTATCAGGCCACCAGGTGACCTGGAGAAGACGGGAGCTGTAAGTGGAGCCCCCTGGGAGAACAGGTCTCCCCAGAGGGCTGGGTGCTCGGCGGCGAAGACACCTGCCTGCTCTAGGTCTGCCTGTTGCATCTTGGTGCACAGTTCTGACTGCTCACTGACCAGCCCCCCGGCCTGGGGTGCACCGGGCTTAACGCTAAGTACACACGTTCCCTCTTGAACCTCGTGACCTTGTTGCTTGTCCATCTTATATTTAAGTGGCATCTGCTGATCCCAAACTCCCATTCAGTCCCTCCCCCTGGGCAGCCCCAAATCAGTTCTCAGTGTCGGTGAGTCTGTTTTTCTTTCTGTGGAGATGTTGATTTGTGTCCTATTTTATTTTATTTATTTTTTATTTAAAAAAATTTTTCCATTATAGCTGGTTTACAGTTTTCTGTCAGTTTTCCAGCTGCACAGCGTGGTGACAGGGTTACACATACATATATGGATTCATCACAAGTGGTTAGACGTAGTTCCCAGTGCTATACAGTAGGATCTCCTTGCTTTTCCAGCCCAGAGGCAACAGTCTACAACTAGAACCCCAGACCCCCTACCATCCCACTCCCTCCTCCACCCTCTTGGCAACCACAGGTCTGTTCTCCAAGTCCTTGATTTTCTTTTCTGTAGAAAGTATCATTTGTGCGGTATGTTAGATTCCAGATATAAGTGATATCACATGGTATCTGTCTTTCTGACTTACTTCACTCAGTGTGCGGGTCTGTAATTCCCTCCATGTTGCTGCAAATGGCTTTATTTCATTCTTTTTTATGACTGAATAGTATTCCATCGTGTATATATACCACATCTGCCTAATCCAATCATCTGTCGATGGACATTTGGGTTGTTTCCATGTCTTGGCTATTGTGAATAGTGCTGCAGTGAACATGTGTGTGCAGGTGTCTTTTTCAAGGAAAGTTGTGTCTGGATATGTGCCCAAGAGTGGGATTGCTGGGTCATATGGTAGTTCTGTGTGTCCTAGTTTATTTATTTATTTATTTTGGTCTCTTTAGGGCCACACCTCCCGCACATGGAAGTTCCCAGGCTAGGGGGTCGAATCCGAGCCATAGCCGCCAGCCTACACCGCAGCCACAGCCACGTGGGATCCCAGCCGCGTCTGCCACCTCCACCATGGCTCACGGCAACGCCGTGTCCTTCACCCACTGAGCGAGGCCAGGGATCGAACCCGCGTCCTCATGGATCCTAGTCGGGTTCATAACCCGCTGAGCCACAGTGGAAACTCCCATGAGTGACTTAAAAAAAATCCTTGACACAGGCTTTCTCTCTCTCTCTCCTCTCTTCCTTTCTCTCTGTGTCTCTTCTCTCTGCCCGTCTGTCTCCGTCTGTCTCTGTGTCACTCTCTTTATCTGTTTCTTTGTCTCATCCCTCTCTCTCCTCTTCCTGTTTCTCTCTCTCTGTCTCTCTGTGTTTCTCTGTCTCTCTCTGTGTTTCTGTCTCTCTCTGCCTCTCCCTCTGCAATCGCGTCCCCTTTCTCGCCATCAGCAGTTCATTTCCAGTTCCTCCTCGTTTCATAGCAGCTTGGCCGTGACCCTCCGCCTGGTCCCTTGGAAATTAATTTAGTTTCCTTCCCTGGAGATAGCGCTTCTGACTTTGAAGTGCCTGACGTGGCGGGGCGCGGGGAGGCCCGGCCAAGGGCACAGCCACGACCGCCGGGCCCTCAGAGCGCCCTCCCGCCCCCGCCCCCGGCTGGGCTGCAGACCACGTTAGTAATTGATGCCCGCGCTGACTTCCCCGGCAGAGTAGGAGCTCTGTGCTTGGGCAATTTCTGCAAGTCACGGTGGGTCTGTGCGTTTGCCAGTGTGAAGGAGGAACTGGGGCACAGAGAAAGCGGGAAAGAAGGAGGAGATGCCCTCCTTCAAATGCACTGGAAGGGAAGGCCGTGGGGCGGCAGGTGCAGAGACCGCGTGCACCTGCGCCAGCAGCGCCTGCGTCTGGGTTTCTGCACGAGGGTCTCCTGGATGAGGGCACGGGCGGGGGCGGGGGGGGCTTAAGACATCTCTCTTTCCGCTCCCCTCTCAAAGCCGGGAGCAGATGCTTTTTACAGTCTGAGATCGTCTGCAAGGTGAATTTTTAAATGACAGATTTTTGGAGTTCCTGTTGTGGCTCAGCGGGTTAAGAATGTGGCTAGTGTCCATGATGTATAGATAGATAGACAGACAGACAGGTTGTGGCTAAATAATAGATGATAGATAGATAGATAATAGCTAGATGACAGCTGCTGGCCTTGCTCAGTGGGTTAAGGATCCGGCGTTGCCGTGAGCTGTGGTGTAGGTTGCAGACGCGGCTCGGATCCCGCGTTGCTGTGGCTGTGGCGAAGGCTGGCGGCTGCAGCTCCGATTTGACCCCTGGCCTGGGAACCTCCATATGCCACAGGTACAGCCCTAAAAAAAAAGAAAGAAAGAAAAAGAAAAAGGAAGAAAAATGAATAAATGTTGGGTTTTTATAAAAGTCAAGCCCTGCAAGGATGAGAGGTGACAGTGGCCCCAGCCTCCCCGGCAGCCGTGGCTTTCCTTGAGGCTGCGTGTTGCTAAGGTCTGCTTTTGAGACCCAGAGTTTGATTCGGAGACGATTCTGTGCGAAGCCTGGACCTCCGTGTCGGGGCGGGGGAGGGGGCGGGTTGTCCCCAGGCTGCTGCTTCTGCCCCAAAAATCCCATCACCTCCTAGACTTGGCTTTCTCGGCTGGAGGACTCGGAGGGGGGGGGCGTATTGTGCTCTGCGGGGGTGTTGAGCTGTGTCCCAGGTGTCCACCCCCCACAGGCCAGGAGCCCCCTCCTCAGCGGTGACAGCCGGCAGTTTCTCCAGACACTGTCAGGTCTCCACGGGGGCAGGGCGTCCTCAGTTCCCCACCGCTGCTGGTCATGGATCGAGAGACAGGCAGACAGACAGCTGACAGCTGATGGATCAGAGGTGGCTGATAAATGACAGGGGGGCGCAAACCCAGGCAGGTGCGGCTCTGAGCCTCGACCCGGACGTGACCCTGAGAACCAAGGAGACAGACGTGGTTTCTGGGGAACGGAAGCAGGTTGGGGGGGCCGACGGGGGGTCACAGAAGGGGTGACACTGAAGCCCAGCCCTCCCCGGGGTGCAGCGTGCTCCGTTGAGGGGGGCACAGGATGGGCACAGCCCCGAGAGCAGAGCTTGGCTTGGCGGTTCCGGAAGCAAAGGGGACCGTGTCACTGCAGCACCGCGAGGAAAGTCCAGGGGGATGGCCGAGTCCAGCTGAAAGGCTCTCTCCATCCGCTCCGGGCGTGAGAATTGACGGTGAAGGGTATTCGCCAGGTTAGGGGAGAAAGGGGCCCGGGGTTGGCAGGGCTGAGCTTCCAGAGGGCAGGAGGGGTGGGAGGCAGGTGCTGAGGGGAGAGACGGCCGTTGGTGCCCCGTGCAGAGCCCACCTCCCACCTCCCCCAGGCCACCGTGAGGACAGCGCATGACTGGCCGGCGCTCGAGGCCACCGCAGGGAGGGGGCGGGGGGGGAGGGCGGAAGCCGAGCCCTACCCGCTGGGAGATGCCTCGCCTCCCTAAGCCTTGGATTTCGGAGCCGGGGTGGGGGCAGCCCAGGAATTGTCAGGGTGGACAGGTGGGCGATGGCCTGGGGCGGAAGATAAGGGGCAGGCGTCCTCTTGGCTCCTGTGGGGGCTGGTCATAGGTCACCGCCTGTCACCGACGTGGCCGTAGGTCGGCACGTCCCGAGGCTCCCGGTGACGCTGAAAGAAGACGCATGGCCCCAAGCGACACCCTCCAAAGTCACCGGACAGCGGAAGCTGGGAGGGAGGGGGCTGGCTGGGATAAAAGAAGATGGATTTTACGGTGGATGCGGTGACTCTGAAGGAGTCCCAGTGTAGACACCTGGCCTTTATGTGACGGTTGTCCCCAGGTGCTTCAGAATGTGTGTGTAGGCATACGTGTGTGTGTGCCCATGCGTGCACATGTCCGGTTGGGGCATAAGCATGAACACCTCGTGCACTGACGGTATGAATTTATGTTCACGTGTGCATGAGAGTGAGCATGTGTGGGAGTAAACGCGTGTCTGCCGGTGGGCAGTGCATGATGCATGTGTTTGCAGGTATGCGCATGCATGACTGTGTGCATGAGGAAAGGCACGTGTGCATATGTGCAGTGCACCCCGAGGGTCACACATGCAGATGTGTTTGCATGCAGGTGTGCATGAGAGCCTGGCTCTGTGGATGCCTTGCATGCGTATGTGTGGGCGTGTGTGCATGCAGGTCCTGGTGGGGGCGCGCCTTGTGTGCCTGGGCGTGAGGGGATGTGGGCAAAGCAGAACTGCAAAGAGGGGGTCGACTCGGACCCTGAGCCCGGGAGCCGTCCTCTCGGAGAAGGAGCGCAGGAGGAGGAAGAGGGGACGGAGAGGGACGGGTCAGCATCTGCGGGCACGTGAAGACAGTGCCAGAGTCCGCGTGGCGAGCTGTCGGGGAGAGAGTGGGGTTGCAACCCAACCAGGGAAGCCTGGGCGGCCAGCTGCAAACACGGGGCGGGAGCTGGGCTCGGAGGTTGGGGTCAGAGAGGAAGATGTTTGACAAAGGATCGTCCTGAAATTTTGAAGCACAGGGGTCCTTGTAGGAGAAGGAGGGGACAGGGGACAGTGGGAGGGCTGTGGGTGACAAGAAGACACAGAGGCCACTACACAGGCACCTGGGCATGGAGCAGCCGAGAACCCTCCAGCAAGCATCCTGAATACGGTCTGCCGTGAACCTGCGGTGAAGCCTTCAGGAGCATTCGGGGGCTGGGGTTGGAGCCAGGGGGGCTGTGTCCAGTGCTCATCTTTCTATCTGGCGTCTGCATCTTTCCCCTTGCGGGTTTCAGCCCTGCTGTGCCACATAAGACACACGTGTGTTCCCTGGCAGCAGGTGGCACTGAGTCCCAAGCCCCAGTGTCCCCCCTTTGTCACCCTGAGTTCCCTTTGCGGGAGACTCACCAGGCACATGCTTGTTCCTAACTCTGTTTACTCCTTCGGAAGAAAAACACTGTGTTTGCCTCACTTCCCAGCTACGCAATAACCTTGGCATTTAAAAGAAAAAAAGGGGAGTTCCGTTGTGGCTCAGCCAGTTAAGAACCTGACCAGTATCTGTGTGGATGCAGGTTCGATCCCTGGCCTCGTGCCGTGGGTTAAGGATTCAGCGTTGCCGTGAACTGGGACAGCCAGTTAGCATGTGTCTGTGTGTTCGGAAACGACCAGCGTCACTGGTCTCTTCGTCCTCTGGGTCCCTGGGGGATGTACCTTTCCTGGATGGTGGGTGCTGTGACTGCGCTGGCCTTTTAGGCTGCTTTTTGCAAATGTGGAGAAGCCTGCGGCTCGCTATCTGCAAAGGAAGTTACAGTTTTAACTCGGCTCCAAAAAAGAGAGAGAGAGAGAGAGAGAGAGAGAGAGCGCCACCTTCCAGCTTCCAGTGTCTGCCCATCTGTGCCTGCAATTGTCTTCAAACTCTTACACATATATGCCTACTTCACGCACATAAGCATCTTAGGAGAAAGATCATTGCCCACTGAAGGCATCACTCATGAAAGGTTACTGTGTTAAAAAAAAAAAAAAAGCGATGTAATCTGTGTTGGAAGTGTTTGTATAAGACTGTGTGCAAGAACCCCACTCACCGAACCTCTAAACCGAGAAAGGTTTAATTAAAAAAAATTTATTTTCTTTTTGGGGCTGCACCTGCGGCGTGTGGAAGTTCCCAGGATAAGGGTCGAAACAGAGCTATAGTTACCGGCCTACTCCACAGCCACAGCACCGCCAGATCCGGGCCACAGCTGCAGCCTACACCGCAGCTCACGGCAACGCTGGATCCCTGCCCCGCTGAGCGAGGCCAGGGATCAAACCTGCATCCTCATGGATGCCAGTTGGATTCGTTTCTGCTGAGCCATGATGGGAACTCCTGAGAGAGGTTTAATTTTACTGAGACAATAGAGGCTCGGTGAGTGGGGTTCTGCACACAGTCCTATAATAACACTTCCAACACAGATTACATCGCTTTTTTGTTTTTTTTTTAACACAGTAACCATTCATGAGGGTGCCTTCAGTGGGCAATGATAGCATTGAACCAAAGCTTGTGATGAAGTTCAACTTGTCAGCATCTTTTTCCAAAACGACCTCAAACGTGGATGACTTTACTGTTATTATCATTATTACACTATGGCTGGCTAACAATGTCGTGTTAGTTTCAGGTGTACAGCAAAGTGACTCCCTCATGGATATATGTATTTTCAGATGCTTTTCCCTTATAGGTTATTACAGCGTATGGTGTTGAGCTCCCTGTGCTGGACAGCGGGTCCCTGTGGATTATATGTTTTGTAAGCAGTGGTGTGTGTCTCTGTTAATCCAACCTCCTAATTTAGCCCCCCCCTTCCCCTTGATTCGCACAAGCACGCCACGGCCGGTGGACCCGCGAACACAGTTTGCAGACATGCACTTTCGTGGGTGGGGCGCTGCTCAGCCCACACCCCCAGTCCCTTCGCGTGGACTCCGGGTCCGTTGCTGGAAGCGTCGCCCCCGCAGATGTAGGGCAGAGCGTGCACCCTGCCCCCACCCCCAGGAGCCCGGGAGCGTGGTCGCGACCCCGCTCGGCCCCGCCCTCGCGCATTCCTGCGCCCCCGCCCCTCCCGGGTGTCCTCAGGCGCGTCCCCCGGCAGCGCGCAGAGCCACTGGCACCCTCCCAGAGCCCGTCCTCAGGTGACCCTTGGAGAGATTCCAGGAGCCAGACTGACGGAAAGTGATGCCAGTGGCATCTTTACACGGTTCGCTTCTCTGCGAGCTGCAGGTGCAACGAGGGAGCTTTGCGTTCAGCTTTGTGTGTCCTCCTGGGTGCCTGACCCCATATAACAATGACTGGACCGGGCTCAAAGGGGAGAAGGTGGGTCGGAAGGCAGAGAACGGGAGCTCCCCTTGTGGCCCAGCAGGTTAAGAACTCAACCTTTTATGCGTGAAGATGCAGGTTCCATCCCTGGCCTCGCTCGGTGGGTGGAGGATCCGCCGTTGCTGCGAAAGCCGCGGTGGAGGTCGCAGATGAGGCTTGGCTCCAGTTTTGCCGCAGCTCAGATTCAAGGCCTAGCCGGGGAACTTTATGTGCTGCAGGTGCATCCGTAAAAAAAAAATGCCGAGAACATTGGCGATGATTACGGATGACGGATGAGACCGCCGAGATGTGCGGGAAAATGCGCTTGGTCCTGGAGGCAGAACTCAACCTTCCAGCTCCCGTCCAGAGGGAGTTCCTGTCAGAACAAAGCATACCTCCGCCTTTGGATTTTTTGTTTGTTTGTTTGTTTATCCACGTACAGTCGATTTACATGTGCACCTGTGAGCCTCTGGATTTTACTGGCATCTTTGTGTCGCGAGCTCCACGCGGGGACCTGGTCATTGTCATTTTGCCCAGGATTAAAGTGCCAGAGCGATAATTCGTCGTCCGGGAAGCTTCGATGCCTGTGGGAGGCAGGAAAGGAGTGTTTTGGGGGCAGGAGGACATCTGTGCGAGGCTCCCCCACCCCCCGGGGGGTAGATGAGTGAGTTTGGGGTTGATGGAGATGGATTTCATTGCACTGGTCTTCAATAGCCGGACGCCTGATGCCTGGAGGGACCGCTGGCATCTGTTCCTGAGACGGTCGCGTGATCGATTAGGTCCTGGCCCGCTGCCAGCCCTGTTTTGTCATCAACCCTCCCGCCCTCGCTGCCCCTTCTTCACTGCCCCACACCCGCCGGCCAGGGAGAGAAAGGCAGGGAGGGCTGGTGCTTATGGGTACGCGTAACAGAGGAACGGGAGAGGCAGAACCTTGAGTGACAGACCAGTCCAGGCACCATCTCCGTTCCGCAGGAAAGTGCGGGGAACGCCGCCTAGACCACCCAGCAGAGGCCCCACCGCGGTGGTTCCCTGTCAGTGCAGCGGACCCTGGAGCCCATGGCCTCTGGCTGGACACAGCCTTGTCTGTCCGCCCCAGGGTCATACTGTCGTTTTCTGTATCAGTCAGGGTTCTCCAGAGAAAGAGAACCAACAGGAGATCGGATAGATAGATAGATGGACAGATGGATGGACAGACGGATGGATGATGGACACGGATGATGGATGATGGATGATGGATGGATGATGAATGGATGGATGATGGATGGATGATGGATGGATGATGGATGGATGGATGATGGATGGATGATGGATGGATGATGGATGGATGATGGATGGATGGATGATGGATGGATGGATGATGGGTGGATGGATGATGGATGGATGATGGATGATGGATGGATGATGGATGGATGGATGATGGGTGGTGGATGGATGAATGGATGATGGATGGATGCATGGTTACATAGATGATGATAGATAAATAGACAGACACATAGATGATAGATACCTGCTATAGATTGCACGTAGATAGAGATAGATAGTTCCATAGATAAGCTAGGAGATAGGATAAATAGACAGTGAGAAATGCTAGATGATTGATAGATGATTAGGTAGATAAATATTGAGATGATAGACACATGACTGATAGATGAATAGAGAGATCGAGAGATGATAGGTGATTGATAGATGATTAGATAGGTAATTTTAAGAATCTGAGGAGTTCCCATTGTGGCTCAGTGGAAATGAACCTAGCTAGTATCCACGAGGATGTGGGTTCGACCCCTGGCCTCACTCAATGGGTTAAGGATCCAGCGTGGCCAGGAGCTGTGGAGCAAAAAATGTGAAACATATATATATATATACACACACACACACATATTTATTCTATATACATAGTATAGTGTGTGTGTGTGTGTGTGTGTGTGTGTGTGTGTGTGTGTGTGTGTGTATGCAGATACAGCTTGGATCGCAGATGCAGGTTGGATCTGGCATGGCTGTGGCTGCGGTGTAGGCTGGCAGCTGCAGCTCTGACTGGACCCCTAGCCTGGGAACTTCCATAGGCTGCAGGTTCAGTCAGTTCTAAAAGGGACAAAAAGAGAGAAAAAAAAGAATTTGACTCACATGATTGAAGGCCCTGGCAAGTCCAAAATCTTTAAGTTAGAGCAGCGGGCTGAGACCCAGCACAGGGTAAATGCTGTAGTTTGAGTCAAGAGCATCTGGAGTCAGAATTCCTCCTTCTCAGGTGAACTTAATCTTTTTCTGCTTGGTCCTTCAACTGATTAGATGTGGCCCATCCACAGAGGGGGAGGCAGTCGACTTTAGTTAATCTCTCCTGATTTAAATGTTTGCCTCATCTTAAAAACCCCAGAGTCCTCGTGTGGCACAGCAGGTTAAGGATGAGGCGTTACTGCAGCAGCTCGGGTTGCTGCCATGGCACAGGTTCGATCCCTCCATCGGACTGCCTCGTGCTACCAGTATGGCCAAAAAAACAAAAGCCATGACAGCCACATCGAGACTAGGGGCAGACCAAAGAAACACTGGGTGCCACTGTGTAGCCATTGACACCTAAAATTAAAGATTGTGCCTTTCTAAGTGTGCCCTGGGATTAAAAAAATAGAAAAAATTAGGTTGCATGTGAGAGGGCGAGAGGTAGTGACGGACACTTGAGAGCTGAAAAAATCCGACTTCCACCACAGTGTGGGAGTGAAGGAACAAAACTAAAATTAGCTTCTGTAAGTGATAGAATTATGTTTGCTCCAACGAAAGCAGTTTATCATTTTATTTATAATATTCACACATCACGACATGCAGAACTCAAAGGTAAAGATCCAGACACCCAGTGGTTGATACAAAATGTCCTCAGAAATGTTTATAGCAAAAAATATGAAACATATATATACATATATATATACTTATTTATTCTATATACATAGTATAGTGTGTGTGTATGTGTGTGTGTATACACACATATATATATATATATGTAGCTACAATGTACATACATGTGTTATAGATATGGTAGTAATTTGAATGGTATCCCCTAAAAGGAGAGACAAATCCATCTTCTAAGTAGTGGTATCCAGGAATGGGATCTTATCTGGAAACAGGGTCTGTGCAGGTGTGATGAAATGAAGGGTCTGAGAGGAGGTCCTCTTGGATGAGGGGGCCCTCCATCCAAGGACAGTGTCCTCCTGAGAGACACAAGAGGAGACCCAGACACTGAGGAGAAGCCACGGGAAGGGTCTGAGAGGAGGTCCTCCTGGATGAGGGGGCCCTCCATCCAAGGACAGTGTCCCCCTAAGAGACACAG
>PVHT021183672.1:6220496-6248819 GCA_004024745.2 Catagonus wagneri
GGAGAGCGCGACCTCTTACTCCTCCGCCATCTTGCCGCCTCCTCTGTATCCTATTTTGGATTCTACATAGAAGTGATCTCATACGGTGTTTGTCTTTCTCTTCCTTCATTTACCTCGCTGAGTATGAGAATCTGAAGTTGCATCCTAGTTGCTACAGATGGCATGAGTTTGTTTTTTTTGATGGCTGCGTAATATTCCTTTGAAATCTATACAATTTCCATTCATTGGTTTTACCTCAATAAGAATGGGAGAAAAAAGAGGTAGCTGGTGACTCACTGTTTCTGAGAGAAGGGGGCACACCACGCCATGTGGGTTTACACGGGGCAGTTCCAGGGTGGTTCAGGAGGCAGGGGGAAAGGGGAAAACTAGACAAATACCTTTGCTGTGGTTCCTGCAGGAGGGAGCAGGGGAGCAGGCTTACGAGGGGCTGGTGTGACAAAGTCCAGCTGGTCCTGGGGTGCGGGGCTGTCCTCGTTGCTGGCACCTGACCCTGGAGGGTGGGGGGATGAGGGCAGGTGCACGGTGGCCCAGACTAGGGGAGCCCCACTGAGGAGGTGGGGGGCTCTGCATGGGTCAGTCTGCATTTGAAAGGCGAGTCCTTGGCTCTCTCTAGGAACTGGCCACCCGCAGAAGGTCAGCAGGACCCCGAGAGGTCAAAGCACCAGAAACAGAAACTAGAAAGGACATATGATAGCACTCGTCTCCTGCTGAAAGACACATGACCCCCCCTTTTTTCTTTTTTAAAATTTTATTAAAGTATTGTTGATTCTTTTTTCTTTTTCTTTTTATAGCCGCACCCATGGAATATGGACATTCCCAGACTAGGGTTCGAACCAGAGCTGCAGCACACCACAGCAACATCAGATCCGAGCCACATCTATGGCCTACACCACAGCTCACGGCAATGCCAGATCTTCAACCCACTGAGCAAGGCCAGGGATCGAACCCACGTCCCCGCAGACGCCATGTCGGGTTCTCAACCCTTGGAGCCACAGCGGGAACTCTTATTCTTTCTTCTCTAAAGGAGATGCTCGGCTGGGGGGACAGAGTATGGAGGACGGTGTCCCAAGCTGTGGGAAAATCACATTTTCCCCAAACAGCCGGACCTGTGCTTTGATGGACCAGCTGCTCTGCTTCCTGGGAAGAACCTGTTTCCGGGAGTCGGAGACAAGCAGGGCTGTGACGCACGCCCGCCTCCCGTTCGTGGCTGGCGTTGCATTCCAGCCCCCTTTCACGAATCAGTGCTCACAGTTCTAGGTTGCCAGGCTGGGGACACGTTATTGCAAAGCTCAGGCAGGACAGGGGTCTCCTGCAGACGTGGACCCTGTCCGGCTCGGATGGATGGCGACCAAGGAGGCAGGGGAAAGGGTTGAACGTGTCTCCCGTCTTTGTGGGGACAGCTGCACCCGGGACTCCCCACCCCCGCCCCCAGCCCGATCCTCAACCACAGCCACCAGCCCAGTGGACAGGCTCCTGGTCATAAAGCCATGCGTCGTGAACTCATCTGTCCTGGACTTCATGCTCCGGGTGTGGGCAGAGCCCCCGAGGAGGTGACGCCATCACTTCCTCTGTAGGCGCTGCCTGGCGTCTAACACCTCGTCCCCAAGCCCCAAGGTGTGGAGGCATCAGGGCACGGCGGGAGTGCGGCCACCAGGGAAGGCGCAGCAGAAAAATATTCGGTACCCAGAGAGAAACAGGTGGGCACGAGCGCACCCGGTTGCTCCGTCCTTTGTCACCGCGCAGGGATCCTGCCCGGGGTGGAGGCCGAGGAGCGGGTCAGGGCGTGGAACCGGGGCAGCCAGAGTCTCCACGGGCGGTGGGAGCCGAGCGTCATGCCCGAGTGCATCAGCTGCCACGTGTCCGCCCGGGGCGGCCGCCGACCTCTGCTCACGCGCCTTCTGTCTCTTTCCTGTGCCCAGACGCTTCCACGGCACTTTCGTTTTCAAGGTCGCCGTTGCTTCCCGCTGAGCGCAGCTGGCCCCGCTGCGGGGGTTTCAGCCACCTGCGCCTGGAGCCCTGGAGCGGGGCTTCTCCTGAAAGATGGCCGGGTCCCCCGCGGGTGTGGGGGCCTCAAAGCTTGAGCCGCTCGGGGAGGAGAAGCAACACCACGGCCACCGTGAGGTCCCCCTGTGAGACGCCCAGGGTTGTTCAGGACCCAAGGGGACAGGGGGGCAGGGCGTCCCCAGTGAGGCTGGCGTGCACAGAAACGAAAAGAAAGCTCCAGAAGGTCAGCAGGAGGGGGAGAAGCCCCAGGTTTCATTTCCCTGATGGATGATGAGAGGGGACAGTTAATTAGGCAGAAATCACACTAGATGGGAATACGGTAAAACACGCCCACGCTTCATTTAGCATCACTTTTTACTAAACTGCATCTGCAGCATATGGACGTTCCCAGGCCAGGGGTTGAGTCAGAGCTGCACCCGCCAGCCTACCTACCCCACAGCGACGGCCACGCAGATCTGAGCTGCATCCGCGACCTACACCCCAGCTCACGGCAACACCGGAACCTTAACCCACTGAGCGAGGTCAGGGATCGAACCCGCAACTTCATGGTTCCTAGTTGGATCCGTTAACCACTGAGCAACGAAGGGAACTCCCCAACACAATTTCTTAGTCCCTGCACCAGTAGCTCCCCGCTCCTCTGTTGGCAATGCCACGCTTTTCTGAAACTTATGATACAGATCCTACTTGGGTTCCCCGTGCACAGATTTTTCATTATTCCTTCGCGCACAGGGAGGAGGAGCGCTTCGAAATTCTCCTTTGACTTTCCTTGCCGGTGGAGAGCTTTGCACAGACGCCTGTGGACGGGACCGCTCGGCAGGTGCCTCGGAGCTTGATGCGTCCTGCTGGGTCACGCGCCTCCGCCGCGGACAGCGGTCTCACACCGTCACGCGCGGTCACTTCTTCCCCAGAGTGGCCCGAGGCTCCGGTCCACCCCCTCAGTGGTCTATTGTCGCACTGGACCCGTTTCGCGCCCTGCCTTCTGTTCCCGTGGTAACGCGGGCGCGGCCGTCTCCCGGCCCATGAACCGTCCCCGGCGGCTACACTGTGTGGCTGATGGATCCTGATCGCCTTGCTCTGGGGTGGCTGCATGATGCTGAGTGGAGCTGACACGGTGTGGCTGCCGCGGGAAGCTTGGCGTGTCCCGTGTTGGCGGCAGAAGAGAAGAGACCCGCAAACACGCGGGCAAAAAGGGACCACAGACCTCATTGCTCATCCCTTCTCAGTGTCACCGTTTGCGTCTGCTGACCCCCAACTCCCCGTCCCTCCCACTCCGTCCCCTGCCCCTTGGCAACCTCACCTCTCTTCTCTGTGTCTGTGAATCTGTTTCTGGTTTGCAGATCGGTTCGTCTGTGCCGTAGTTTTTAAATTTTATTTTTTTTTATTGAAGTGTAGTTAATGTTCTGTCAATTTCTGCTGTACCACATAGCGACCCAGTCCTACATATGTATAGATTCTTTTTCTCCTATTATCTTCCATCATGGTCTGTCCCAGGAGACTGGACAGAGTCCCCTGTGCTGCACAGCAGGACCTCACTGCTTATCCATCCTCAGTGTCACACTTTGCATGTACTGACCCCAGACTCCCCGTCGCTCCCACTCCCTCCCCCTCCTCCTCGGCAACCACAGATCTGTTCCCTGTGTCTTGGAGTCTGTTGCTGTTGTGTAGACAGGTTCATCCGTGCCGCATTTTAGCTTCCGCGCAGACGTGATCTCCTGTGGGTTTTATCTCTCTCTTTCTGACGGACTTCCCTTAATTTGAGAATCTCTAGCTGCGCTGCGCTGTACCCCCAGAAACTGACTCCGCATTGTAAATCAACTAGCCCCCGATAAAAAATAAACCTAACAACAGCAACAACAAAGAGAATTTGAGAGGTGGGCGGGAGAGCCTCGTGCTTCTGCTGAGATCGAAGGCTTCCTGGAAGACTGTGTCGGGGGGCTCGGGTTGGGGTGTCCATTTCGATGACCAGATACAAGAGAGAAGAACACTGTGCACTGTCCATGTTCCCGGACCAACTCCCTGGGTCAGGGAGTGAGAGAAGGCAGCGTCGGGCTGTCTCCTTGCGGCTGGGACGCTGGGAACTAGCCCGCAGGGTAAACGCATCCGCGCGGTCTTGCCTGTCCGGGCGTGCAGGTGCACGAGCCACCGTCCGCGAAGGGGCAGGGGCCAGGCTGGCTTTTGGAGACGGTCTGCCTAGGTCCTGCGTGTCTCCTCTGTCCCCACACGACCAGGGGCCCCCAGCAGCTGGATCGTCATCAATTCCTGACAAGGATGAGAAAAATACGGTTAAGACGGAGAGATGGATGCCTTTAGAAATGTGCCCTTGAGATTCAGACTTTAGGCTAATTGGGGGGAAAAAAAAAAGGATAGACTGGTTTATGTGGGGATTGAACTCGGAGAGAGCAGTTGTCATGTGCTCATGTGCTCAGGGCCCGCGGGGTGGGGTCCGGGGGGAGGGGTGTCCACGCAAGAGAGTTTGCTGAGTGTCTAGACAGCCGCGTGGTCGTGACTGCGCAGCGAACACTTGCCGTGAAGTCGGGTCTCTACCTGTCTGGCCATCTCCCAGCCTGGGAACCAGACTAGAAAGTCTGGAATTTTTGCCCAGATGATTTAAAGCTGTGTGGCTAGGAGCTCCCGTGGCGGCTCAGGAGGTGAAGAACCCCAACTGGGATCCACGAGGACGCAGGTGCGCTCCCTGGCCTCGCTCAGTGCATTCAGGATGCAGTGCTGCCACTAGCTGCGGCGTAGGTCGCAGATGCAGCTTGGATCCGGCGTTGCTGGGGCTGGGGTGTAGGCCGGTGGCTGCGATTGGACGCCTCGCCTGGGAATTTCCACAGGCCGCAGGTGAAGCCCAGAAAAGGAAAAAAAAACCTGTACGATTAGAAGCATGGCTGATATAAAATCTGAATTTTCAGCTGACAAAGCCTCATGAAGCTCCAGCATTCAAGGGTATTTTTGGAGAAATTTGAATGGTCCCTTGGTAAATGGCCACCACCTCACTGATTCCAGCTCCTGCTGGATTGAGTCTGCCTTTAAAAAACTAAGGGAGTTCCCTGGTGGTTCAGTAGGTTAAGGGTCCAGTATTGTCCCTACATTGGCTTAGCTCACTGCTGTGGAGCAGGTTTGATCCCCGGCCTGGGAACTTCTGCATGCTACCAGCTTGGTCAAAAAAAGATAAAAATAGACTAAAAAAGACACAACAGGAGTTTGTGTCGTGGCTCAGTGGTATCGAATCCTAATAGTGTTCATTAGGATGCGGGTTGGATCCCTGGTGTCGCTCAGTGGGTTAAGGGTCCGGCATTGCTGTGAGCTGTGGTGTGGGTCGCAGACACGGCTTGGATCCGGCGTTGCTGTGGCTGTGGTGTCGGCCGGCAGATAAAGCTCCAATTTGACCCCTAGGCAGGAAACTTCCATATGCCGCAGCTGCGACCCGACAAAGAAAGAAGAAATCGAAAGGAAGGCAGAAAAACTATCTCATATTTTTGCACTCAGCTGTCTGTTGTCGGAATCGGACCAACCCACGGGCCTGTGTGTGACTGCAGCATGACTCCTAAAGGCCCAGAAGGGACCTCTCCCGCTGGTTCTGACGCAGTTCAGCAATCTGAGCCCCTTGGGCAGAGTCTAAGAGCAACGTGTCTGTGGCACGCGCTGCCTTCCTCATTGCAGAGGGCCCTGAGATCTGAGCTCCGTGGGCATCTGTATTATCTTATGCTGTAGTAATATACAGGATATTGGAGAGGTATTAACACAAGGCTCCGGCTATAGTGCTTGCACCTGTCGCTCATTCACGTGCATTATCCAAATGCTTCATTTTGCCATGGAACATTCTGGGCAGTGTTGATGCAAACCTCTTCCTGTTAGCTCGGGTCCTCTCCTGATTGGCTGCCTCTCTGCACATCCGGAGTGACTGTGATAACTGGATTCCCGCTTACCCGATCCCAGGCACGTTTCATCTGCCTCCAGGAGATGCAAGCCGGGTTCAAGCCAGGTTCCATTCTGCCGAGCTGGGGGAGGTGCCCCAGTCCTCAGTTACACCGTGACAGGCAGACTCCGGGTTGGTTCTCAGCAGATGGACCATGGCACCCACTGGGTGAGGCGGGAAAGGTGCCAAGCCCTGTCTCAGACACCATCCTGAACACACGGGGACACAGTTTCTCTCTCCCTTTCCTGGTCTTTGCAGATGCTCCTGAATTTGGAAATACCAATTTCTTTTTTCCTCCCTTCCTTCCTTCCTTCCTTCCTTCCTTCCTTCCTTCCTTCCTTCCTTCCCTCCTTCCCTCCTTCCTTCCTCCCTTTCTTAAAATTTTTCTGCCCACCTCGCAGCATATGGAGTTTGCAGGCCAGGAATCAGACCCGAGCCGTAGTCACAACCTACGCTGCAGCTGAGGCAACACCAGGCCTTGACCCACTTGCCGGCGCCAGGGCGTGAACCCGTGTCCCAGCGCTCCCAAGACACCACCGATCCCGCGGTGCTGCAGCTGGAGCTCCAGGTTTAATTCTTTTAAAAAAATTGTTTTTATTAGAGTATTGTGTTGTGCCAGTTTCTGCTGTACAGCAAAATGACTCTGTCATGCATATATATACATTCTTTTTCTCATATTATCTTCTATCCTGGTCTGTTCCAAGAGACTGGAAAGAGTTCCCTGTGCTGCACAGCAGGACCTCAGTGCTGATCCATTCTCAGTGTCATAGTTTGCATCTACTGACCCCAAACTCCCCGTCCCTCCCACTCCCTCCCCCTCCCCCTCGGCAACTACAAGTCTGTTCGTCAGTTTCTATTCTGTAGACAGGTGCATTTGTGTGCTGTTTTAGATTGCACATAGAAGTGATCTCCTGTGGTGTTTGTCTTCCCTTTATGACTGACTTCATTTGGTATGAGAATCTCTAGCTGCTTCCACGTGGCTGCAAATGGCATGATTTCGTTCTTTTTCATGGCTGAGTAATATTCCCTTGTGTGTATGGACCACGTCTTTGTACTCCTTCTTTTAAGTTTTATTGGAGGAGAGTTGATTTACAAGTTGTGATCATTCCTGCTGGACAACACAGGGAGTCAGTGATCCAGGTACACACATCCGTTCTCTTTCAGATTCTTTTCCCGTATAGGTTATCACAGGATACTGGGTAGAGCTCCCTGTGCTAGACAGCAGGCCCCCGTTAGCCAGTGTACATAACCATTTAGGGACGAAGGAAGGGGGGCCCCTCTCCCCTGCCTTCCCAATTCCACCATTATTCAACCACGGTGGGTTTTGGTTGTTCTGTTAATTCTCAGTGCACAGGTCATGGAGCTTGCATCCTAGCAGCTCAAATCTCTGACTAAGCCTTTTTAAATTTATTTTTTAATTAAAGTCTAGTTGACTTACACTGTTGTGTCCATTTCTGCTGTACAGCCGAGCGACCCAATCATACATATATATATATATATATATTCCTTCTTTTTCTCATATTATCTTCCATCATGGTCTCTCTCAAGAGACTGGCTAGAGTTCCCTGTGCTGGACAGTTAAACCTTGGCATTTATCCATTCTAAACGTCATAGTTCGCATCTCCTTGAGTCTCTTTCCTCAGCTGAAGTCAGGACCTGTGTTTGTACCGAAGTCCCTGTATGCTGGCATCTTAGAGCCTCTGCAGTCACACTTTTGGATTATGGTAAAGAGTGACTTACTTGTTCTTTTTACTCCATTACTGTGTTAAAAGTGAGAGTCTCTCATACTAAGTGAGGTAAGTCAGACAGAGAACGACAAGCATCATTTGATATCCTATGTGGAATCTAAAACAGGGCACAAATGAACCTGTCTACAGAACAGACACGGACCACAGACGCGGAGAAGAGATGTGTGGCTGCTGAGGGGGAGGGGGAGGGAGTGGAAGGGACGGGGAGTTTGGGGTCAGTAGATGCAAACTATGACACTGAGAATGGATGAGCCAGGAGGTCTTGCTGTGCAGCACGGGGAACTCTATCCAGTCTTCTGGGATACACCAGGATGGAAGATAATCTCAGAAAAGGAAAGTATGTGTGTGTATGACTGGGTCACTGGGCTGTGCAGCAGAAATGGACACAGCACTGCACATCAACTATCCTCTAATAAAAATCAAGTGAAGAAAGAAAGTTAGCAAATTGAATTCAATGATACCCGAAAAGATGATACTGCATCATTTCCAGGTCGGTGGTTTCCCAAACTGCAAAACTATGACCGTGGGGCAAGGAAGCACACTGATCACTGTAGCGCAGTTTCTGAGAAATTTTTCACTAACAAGTATTTCAGGAGTTCCCCTTGTGGCTCAGTGGTCACCAAGCCAACTAGTATCCTTGAGGATTCGGGTTCGATCCCTGGCCTCGCTCAGTGGGTTAAAGATCTGGTGTTGTCGTGAGCTGTGGTGTAGGTCGCAGACGAGGCTCGGATCTGGCATTGGCTGTGGCTGTGGTGTAGACCTGCGGCTACAGCTTTGATATGACCCCTAGCCTGGGAACCTCCCTCTGCCGTGGGCAGGGCCCTAAAAATTATACAAAAAAAGGAAGTATTTCAGAAGAGATGGGTCGCGTTCAGGGTGGTGTGGCCATAGGCTATAAAAAGTATTCATGTTCTTTTACATATTTAAGACCTCAACGTGTGAAGTGTTAATTTTTTCATTATTCGATTTGGAAAATAGACATGTGAAAGTGTTAACAACAAAAAAAGTAAGCTAGTCAAACATGGTTAGCTGTTTCCTATGGCTGCATCACAGGCTTTGCCTTCATCTCTAAGGCTGGATGATGGAAGGGGGCCACTTCCCCATAGACGCTGAATTTCCCCCACATGTCTTTGGGGCTACTTCTCGTGTTCTCAGTAAAACTCTCTCTCTCTCCCCCATATTTTTATGCTTTGTGTCCCCGAGGCTGGGGCAGTTCCTGGTACATCATGCATGCTTGTTGAATGGATGGATGGGTGGATGGATGGATGATGGATATGGATGGATAAGTGGATGGATGATGGATCAGTGGATGGATGGTTGGACATGGATGAGTGGGTGGATAATGGATCAGTGGATTGATGGATATGGGCAGATAAGTGGATGGATGATGGATGGATGGATGGATAGGTAGATGGATAGTGAATGGATGGATGGATGATGGATCAGTGGATGAATGGATTATGGGTGGATGGATGGATAGGTAGATGGTTGGTTAGTGAATGGATGGATGGAATGGAAGGATGGATAGATGATGGATGGATGGATGGATGATGGATCAGTGGATGGATGGATGGATGGATGGATGGCTAGGTAGATGGTTGGATAGTGAATGGATGGATGGATGGACAGGTGGGTGATGGCTGGCTCATCTCAATGGTAAAAGTCTCCTTGCCTCATTTCCCCAACTTTTCGTGTCTAGATTTCTTTCACCAGCTTCATCCACCTGGACAGACACCTGGCCATGTCACCTTGGCAGCCCAGTACCATTCATCTATGTGAATACCCATTTGAACCTGTGGAGTCTCAGGCTGGCCTTGTTGACTCACAGCTGTCAGCTGGGCTTTCCTCCCAGATTCGCTCAAGTTTGGGTCTCAAGCTCTAATGTTGCTAGCAATACGCTGCCAGCCCTCGTTGATGGGGCCAGGATGCAGCCATCAGCCACAGCAGCTCAAAAGGAACTGACAAATTGGCGCCCCTGATCTTTGCTTTCTCCCCCGTGGGACCTGTGACTGTGGGGAGACTTCCGTCTTTGTTCCAGTTACACGCAGCCATGTTTGATCTAAATAACCAGCCTTCTTTTTAATTTCCTCCTCCAGCCCTTTTCCCTAGAACATTTCCCAGCAGAGCTTCCATATATCCCTTCTCTGATTTTCATCTGAGTTCAGTCTCACAGATGTTGACCCCTAGAAGAGTCTCAAGCCACTTTTTCAAAATCGGTGGCTGAGGCCACCTGCATGTTTTCATTTCCAAATGGCCTTATCAGAGATGCCTCTTTATTTTTTTTCTTTTTATGTTTTTTTAAAAAAGAATTGATTTACAATTTTGTGCCAATTTCTGCTGTACAGCAAAGCGACCCGGTCCTACATATATATCATGCTTTTAGAGATGGCTCTTCTGGAAGGTCAAAGTAGCAGGAATGAACATTTCTGTGCCTATGATTATTCAGCTCAGTACGTTCTTCCACAGAGAAACCAGTACTTGTTCAAGGGAAGTTAAAGGAGAGAAAGAGACGGTATTCACTGGAGTTTCTGTTAATTGATTCCCAAGGAACCGTGAGGTGACATACAACAAATGAGTGTAGGGGGGGGTGAATCTGTGCTGGACATCACCTAAAAGGCTCAAACCAGACCAATTTGTTCTGAGGCCACTTAGGAGCTGTCTCCCAGGGAGGTTTGATCATCACTTTCCCTTGTTTTTAGGCCACTGAGGAGCCCCCACTGCCCAAAGGAAAACATCAGTCAGATGACTGTCTTTCAGGGATAAAGATGCGAGGGAGAGTGCTTTCAGGCCGGATTCTTTTCTCAGAAGCCTGACTGCCTACTCTGATGACTCACCAGAGGGGATTCAGATTCTCACGGATGAGGGTAGTGGTGATGAGGAGAAGGGTGGTGCTGATGCTGAAGGTGAGGGAAGTTATGATGATGGTGGTGATAATGATGGTGATGATAACAGTGATGGTGGTGATGGGGATGATGGTTGAGGTGATGTTGATGTTGGTGGAGGTGATGTTGATGGTGGAGGTGATGATGACGGTGGAGGTGACGGTGATGGAGGTGATGGTGGAGGTGATGATGACGGTGGAGGTGACGGTGATGGAGGTGATGGTGGAGGTGATGATGACGGTGGAGGTGACGGTGATGGAGGTGATGGTGGAGGTGATGCTGATGATGGTGGAGGTGATGTTGATGTTGGTGGAGGTGATGATGGTGGAGGTGAAAGTGATGTTGGTGATGATGGAGGTGACGGTGATGGAGGTGATGGTGGTGATGGAGGTGATGGTGATGATGGTGATGTTGGTGATGATGGTGGAGGTGACGGTAATGATGGTGATGGTGATGATAGAGGTGACAGTGATGATGCTGGAGGTGACAGTGATGATGCTGGAGGTGACAGTGATAGTGGGAGGTGACAGCAAGGTGGTGGAGGTGACGGTGATAATTGTGGTGGTGGTGGAGGTGATGGTGATATGGTAATGTTGGTCTTGGTGGTGATGGGATGAAGGTGATGGTGGTGGTCATAATTACGCTTTGTGCTAATAAGCTGTCAGGCTCCTATCAAGTAGGCAGTAAGATCGTGCACGCTTGAGCTTTGGGTTATCCTGCGAGATCCTCCTTTTTGGTCTTATTAAACGTGGCTTAAGGAAAATATCAGAAGTCTCTTTTAGGCACTGTGTGGAAATCACCAAGTCTCGTTCCAGAATTTCTGCTCAGCGTTTTGTAAGAGAAGATGGGCCAAAGCTGCTGATCTTCTAGCCATTCATTTGTTTGATTGATGGGTAGTGTGAACTTCTTGATAATTGGTACTGCACATGAAACCACAGATGTAAAAATAAAGAAGCAGGTTATGATGGAACATGATGGAGGATAATGTGAATAAAATGTATATATATATGTGTGTATACATGTATATATATATATGACTAGGTAACTTCTGTACAGCATAAATTGAGAGAAGATTGTAAATCAATTATAATAAATTTTCATTGTATTTTTTTATTACTCAGTGAATTTTATTACATTTATAGGTGTACAACAATCATCACAACCAAATTTTATAGCATTTCCATTCCAAAGCCTCAGCGCACCCCCCCACCCCACAACCTGTCTCCTTTGGAAACCGTAATTTTTTCAAAGTCTGTGAGTCAGTATCTGTTCTGCGAAGAAGTTCATTGGGTCCTTTTTTGAGATTCCATGTGTAAGTGATAGCATTTGATGTTGGTGTCTCATTGTCTGACTGACTTCACTTAGCATGATAATTTCTAGGTCCATCCATGTTGCTGCTAGTGCCGTTCTTTCTTTCCTTTTAATGGCTAAGATTCCATCGTGTATATGTACCACATATTCTCTATCCACTCCTCAGTCGATGGGCGTTTAGGTGTTTCCATGACCTGGCTATTGCATAGAGTGCTGCAATGAACATTGGAGTACATGTGTCTTTTCGAGTCATGGATTTCTCTGGGTAGATGCCCAGGAGTGGGACTGCTGGGTCAAATGGTAATTCTGTTTTTCTGAGGAATCTCCATGCTGTTTTCCACAGTGTTTGCACCAATTTACATTCCCACCAGCAGTGTAATAGGGATCCTTTTTCTCCACACCCTCTCCAGCACTTATTGTTGTAGACTTTTTGATGATGGCCATTCTGGCTGGAGTAAGGTGGTACCTCATAGAGGTTTGGATTTGCATTTCTCTGATAATTGGTGATGTTGAACTCTTTTCATGTGTTTTTTGGCCATCTCTATGTCTTCTTTGGAGACTTGTCTGTTTTGATCATCTGGCCATATTTTGATGGGGTTGATCATTTTTTTGGTATTGAGCTGCAGGAGGTGTTTATAAATTTTGGAGATGACTCCCTTGTCAGTCGCTTCATTTGCAAATATTTTCTCCCATTCTGTGGGTTGTCTTTTAAAAATAAAATAAAGAAGCAGGCAAGATGATGGTGATTGCACAGTAGTGTTTGTTGAATGAGTCAATGATGCCCATGAGCGACTGGAAAAAGTTGGCCCAGATAATACCTGTGAGATCTACGGTATGATTGTGCTTCTTTTAAATGGATGGGATTCTTTCCCTGGGACACAGGCGCACATTTCAGAACAGCTCGGATCAGGTATTGACTGTGTCTATTCTCCTAACTCCCGTGTCCCAAAGTGAAGGCAGATCTCGGTACAACAGCCTACGGGCAGGTATCTGCGTGGCATTTCTCTTTCTGCCTTCAAATCACAGCAGTTCCTGGCTTGGGGTTGCTGAAAGGGGTCATCACTGCGCCTGCACCTGCTTCCCATTTAGCTCAGCCCATTTGTTGTCTAGCCGCTTTTATTTTTATTTATCTAATTTTGTCAGAGTAGAGTTGATTTACAATGTCGTGTGAGCTTCAGGTGTCCAGCAAGGGGATCCATTTATTCATAGACATGTAGCCATTCTTTTTTTAGGTTCTCTTCCCATGTAGGTTATTACAGAATATTGACTAGATTTCCCTGTGCTAGACAGCAGGTCCTTGTTATTTATCTGTTTTGTATGTGGTAGTGTGTATATGTTAATCCCAGCCTCCTAATTTATCTCTTGTTAAATTAGGCTTGTTTCTCTTTTGTAAATAAGTACTTTTGTGTCATTTTTTATTAGATTCCACATATAAGTGATGTTGTAATATTTGCCTTTCCGTTTGGCTGCTTTTAAAAATAGCACATTGCTGGAGTTCCCACTGTGGCTCAGCTGGTTAAGAACCCAGCTATTGTCCATGGCAATGCAGGTTTGATCCCTGGCCTCACTCAGTGGGTTAAGGATCTGGTGTTGCCGTGAGCCGTTGTGTAGGTCACATGTGGCTCGGATCCCGTGTGGCTGTGGCTGTGGCTGTGGCGTAGGCCAGCAGATGCAGCTCCAATTCGACCCTTGGCCTGGGAACTTCCATATCCCTCAGGTGTGGTCCTAAAAAGAAAAAAAAGAAAAGAAAAAAGAAAAAACGTGTATTGTGGCTTCTTCCAGTTCCTGGACTCACATTCAGTCCTCCTTCTTCCCAAGTATTTCATTTTAGTAATAATATTTGTGTTAATTTTATGTGTTGGTGCGACTTGGCCACAGGGTGTGGATTTGTTTGTGCTCAGAGACTCTTCTGGATGTTTCTGTGGAGGTGTTTATGGCTGAAATTGTTGGACTCTGAGTAAAGCAGATTGCCCTCCCTAACATGGGTGGACCTTGTCAAATCAGTTGAAGGCCTGAATATACAAGACTGACCTCCCCAAAGCAGGATGGAATTTTGCAGCAGGTGTCCTTTGGATTTGGGCTTCAACACCACCTCTTTCCCAGGTTTCCAGCCTGCTGGTCTACCCTGAAAATTTGGACTTGCCAGTCTCTGTAATTGTATGAGTCAGTTCCTTAAAATGAATCTCTGCCCCTCCCCCTTCTATATAGACACACAGCTCCATATATACACACACATACGTATATATATATATATATTTCTATATGCTATATCTGTATATGTATATATACATACACATTCCATTCTTTTCATCTGGATAACCCTAATACGGTCATTTTGCTGTGAATGTTAAAATCAAACATCTCCCACACACAGTCTTATTGCCCTGTCATTCTGAGTCTTTTCTTTAGCAATTACCGATATGCAAGGGTATTTGTAATTATAGTGTTCAAATCTTTAATTTAGTATTAATTCATGAAATTTTTATATGGCTATCTCCACTTTTTTTTTCAGTTATAGTTGATTATAGTATTGCGTTAGCTTCAGGTGTACAGCAAAGGATTCTTTTCCCTTATAGGTTATTACAGGATATTGAGTAGCATTCCCTGTGCTCTACAGTAGGTCCTTACTGATTGTCTGTTTTATATATAGTGGTGTGTACACATTAATCCCAAATTCCTGATTTAATCTCTTCCCCCCCCTTCCCCTTTGGTAACCATAGATTTGTCTTCTATGTCTGTGAGTCTGTTTCTATGTTGTAAATAAGTTCATTTGTACTATTGTTTAGATTCCTCACATAAGTGTTATATGGCATTTGTCTGACTTACTTCACTTAGGGTGACAGTGTCTAGGTCCATCCATGTTGCTGCAAATGCCATTATTTTATTCTTTTTTATGGCTGAGTAATATTCCATTGCATATGTGTACCACATCTTCTTTATCCATTCATCTGTTGATGGACACTTGGGTTCTTTCCATGTCTTGGCTGTTGTAAATAGTGCCACTGTGAACATTGGGGTGTGTGTATCTTTTTGATTTAGAATTTTCATATTTTCCAGATATATGCCCAGGAGTGGGATTGCTGAATCAAATGGTAGTTCTGTTTTTCTTAATGATTTTTATTTTTCCCATCATAGCTGGTTTACAGCATTCTGTCAATTTTCTACTGTACAGCAAGGTGACCCAGTCTCTCCCTCTCTCTCTCTCTCTCCCTCACACACACACACACACACACACACGTACACATATTCTTTTTCTCACATTATCATGCTCCATCGGAAGTGACTAGATATAGTTCCCAGTGACTCTACAGTAGGATCTCATTGCTTATCCATTCCAAAGACAATAGTTTGCATCTATTATTTCCGTTTTTTTAAGGAATCTCCATAGTGGTTACACTAGCTTACATCACCATCAGCAGTGTAGGACGGTTGTCTTTTTTCCACACCCTCTCCGGCATTTAGTATTTGTAGACTTTTTGAACAGTAGCCATTCTGATGGATGCAAAGTGATACCTCACTGCAGTTTTGCTTTGCATTTCTCTAATAATTAGCAATATTGAGCATCTTTTCCTGTGCCTTTGGCCATCTATATGCCTTCTTTGGAGAAATGTCTGTTTAGATATTTTGCTCATTTTTGGATGAGGTTGTTGGTTTTTTTTTTTTTTTTTTTTGGTGTGTGTTATTGAGTTGTATGAGCTGTGAGTACATTTTGGAAATTAAATCCTTGTTGGTCACATTGTTGGCAAATGTCTTCTCTGTCTGTAGGTTGTCTTTTCGTTTTGTTCATGGTTTCCTTTGCTGTGCAAAAGCTTGTGAGTTTTTGCTTGCTTTTGCTTGTATTTCTATTGCCTTGGGAGACCGACCTGAGGAAATACTGCTACGATTTAGGTCAGAGAATGTGTTGCCTATGATTTCTTCTAGGAGATGTATGGTGCCATGTCTTGCATTTAAGTCTTTCAGCCAGTGTTTGAGTTTATTTTTGTGTGTGGTGTGAGGGAGTGTTCTGACTTGACTGATGTGTGTTCCCTGATAGTTTTGATAGCAGGATAGTGTTTCATCAGATGAGAAAGTACACTTCCTTTGACCTCCTCTAGAACGATGCTGAGGCAGCATCTTTGTGCTTCCCTCTGCCCTACGTTTCTGTTATTTACTTAGGATAAAACCCTGATTGACAAGTCTCCTTGGTCACACTGTGTGGACTTTTGGCATTTTGTTAATACCCAGCTGTCTTTCCCTCTTCCTTTTCTGCCCCTAAGGAGTCAGGCTTCGCCTTTGGAAGGGGAGTCACCTTATTAGTACAAGACACCAGTTAAATTTGCTTTTTAGTTATACAACATTTTTAATATCGATATATACCAAATATTGTGCAAACTCTGCATTGTAGCTTACCGTCAATATTTCCTGTGCCATACTTGAGACCAAGAGTTTATTTAGTAGAAGTATGCCCTGTGCTACAGATGGGACATGCTTATACTAAAGAACAGATTCGTGTTGCTTATGTGAGATGCAAATTTAGCTCTTGTGTCCTGGGTGTTGATTTGCTAAAGCCAGAAACCCTACTGGCAACATTTCTCTCGGGCTCAACACTGGAACTGACTCAAAACTATACCATGATAAAAAAGAAATTAAAAAAAAAAGAAAGCAGAGCAGTGACGCTGATCCTTCATCCTCTTAATCCTTTAAACACATGCACCCAAGAGGGAGGCAGCAGAAGAGAATGTTGCGTTGCCAGAAGAAAGACATAGGGGAGGAGAACCTGTCGTGGACAGCTGTCTGATCTGACAGGTGCAATGCCATCATTCCTGTTTGAAGTCCCATGCTTTGCAGCCGGTTTCCTCCTCATCTTATACAGCAGGGTCTCCCTTGTGACTTGTCACCCTTCCCCTAGGTGGCTTTTAGCGTCGACAGTCTGAAAGGACATGAAGGGTGCTGGGTTTTATAAGTCAGTCCTTACGTCATCAGTAAGTGGGAAATGGCCCCTGCGGTTTCCAGGAGCATGTGTGTGTGTGTGTGTGTGTGCATACACGCGTGTGCAGGTACATCGGATAGCTGGTGGCTGGGGTGCCCCTTCGTGGGTCTGGTGGACGTCCCTGGCTGCAGACTCCTACTGGCGTTTCACTTTCCACAGACACGCTATCGCTGAAGACTTCCTCCAGGTTTCATCTCGAAGCCTCCCAGCCAAGCCTGCACTGTGACGGATTGTTTATGTGGCCATAAAGGATCACCATGTACCTAACTCTCAGGATAGGAAGAATCAGTCTATGCACACTTAACACGTTGATGCTATTACAGACAACATTACTTGGATAAAACATGTCCATTTAAAGAATTGCCTTTCCTGGAATTCCCATTGCAATGCACTGGGATCAGTGGCGTCTCTGCAGTGCCAGGTTGTGGGTTCAGTCCCCAGCCTGGGACTGTGGGTTAAAGGACCTGGTGTTGCCACAGCTGCGGCGTAGGTCACAACTGCAGCTCAGACCCGATCCCTGGCACGGAAACTCCATATGCCGTGGAGCGGCCAAAAAAGAAAAAAAAAATATCTTTCCTTTTTTTCTATGGTGAGTTTCTGTTGGCAAGTGGTAAATTCAGATGTGGTTTCTCACGGGATCCTGAACCCGATACAAAACAGGAGTAATATCGTTTTGTGCATTCAGTGTTTGTAGAGATTTACCTGCATGTTTGCCAGTGTCCAAGCCCTTTATTTCTTGTGGTTTTCTCACACCGCCCAGTGGGGGTTTGGGTCAGCTCTCTTAATGCACAGTCTTTAAAAATCCCCTGCAGGGACGGTCTACTCATGAAAATGTTATTCAGCTGTTGTTTCTGGAGCTGTATTTATTTCAGCCCCTATTGGAAAGATATTTTCTTCAGGATCCATTTCCTTTCAGTGTTTCCATTCTTTTATTCCCCTCTCCTCATGGTCTGGCTTCCATCATTTGATAGAAGTCAGGTGTAATTCTTTGAAAATATATCATCTTTTATTCCCTGGCTGCTTGTAAGCTTGTCTTTCTGCCTTTGGTTGTTGGAAAGGCCATGTGAAGCACGTGTGCACGTGTATTTAGTTTTTTTCTTCCTGGGATTGGTTCAGTTTCCTGTACCTGTGGGTTACTGGCTTTCTGGTTACTCCTCAACCATTATGTCTTCACATGCTGTCATGTGCCCTCTCTTTCCTCAACTCTTCATGTTTGTCACCTCTTTTTCTAGTATCTTCACTCTATCGTGACATTCCTTTCAATGCTTTCGTTCTGTGTCCCTGTGTCCTGGCTTCTGGAAACCGTAGTCTTCCGATTCACCGATTCTCTCTTCAATGCTGTCTTGCCGACTTTCAGCTCCATCCACTGAGTTTTAAAGTTCACTGTGTGTGTGTGTGTGTGTGTGTGTGTGTGTGTGTGTCTTGCATTTCTCGAAGTTCTATCAGGTCTTTTTCAAATCAAACTGGCCTTCAGTCCATGCTGCAGGCTGTGCTGCAAAAAATCCGTGTCTGATCATCTAAACCTCTGGAATCTTTGTTGCTGTTTTTCAGGGTCTCGTGCATGTTGGGAGTTGCTCACAGACACTTAAGTCTTTATGGGCTATGTCATCTTTCCCTTGAAGACAGTCTTTTTTTCCTTGTGCCTGAATGAGGCCACGGTCCTGCAGAGAAGATGTGTGTTCGCGCCCTTGGGGTTCCTCTGTGATATAATGATGCTGTTCATTCTGATGGATTGGGATTCTTGCTGTAGCCGTTGTTATCTTTCAAATGTCATCCCTCTGCCTGGCAACACCAGCACTTAGCACCATTTCGAACCGAATTCAGAGTTTGGAGTTTTCCCATTGGCAGTACCGCCTACGTGAGGTGAATTTGTTCTGCTAAGCTTCGAGAAGGCAGACTCATGGTTTCATATGTTCGAGGACTTGACTTTGCCTTATTAACTTAGTTTCAGTGCACACCTTCTTGCAGACTTCTGGAAGCTGCGTATGTGTCTTGTTCACTCTTCCTGGTCATCGCTGGTTCTCAGACCCAGGTCTTCTTTTCCTTTTACATAGTGATTGCGGACCCCAGATACCTTTTGTCTGTATGACTCATATCAGCTGATATTTACCATATTCAGCAACTGCAAATGGGAAGATTGTTACATTTCCACTGATGGATACAAGGAAATGTAATGATAACAAATGCATTGTGCATTCACACAAATAATATATTCTTACAATATGAAGACAAGCTTATACACTTTTTTCTGTTTTTTTTTTCCATTTAAAACGTTGTGTTAGTTTCTGCTGTACAGCAAAGTGATTCAATTATACTTCTATTTATACGTTCTTTTTATGTTCTTTTCTGGTGTTTATCTTAGGATGGTGAAGAGTTCCGTGTGCTGTACAGTAGGACCGTGTTGTTTATCCATCCTGTATATATTGGTTTGCATCTATTAACCCCAAACTCTCAAGCCATCCTTCCCCAGTCATTGCCCTTGGCAACCGCAAGCCTGTCCTCTCTGCCTGGGAGTCTGCTTCTGTTTGGTAGCCGTGTTCACTGTGTCGTATTTTAGATTCCGCATCTACGTGAAGAATGTCTGAATTCTTACTGTACAAAGAGTATCCTCCATAAACCACGTATCTGCTATGTGTAGTATAGTCTCGCTAACCTGAGCCTAGGAGTGATAAGAAGGGCATTGCTTTCCATTTTTTGCAAATCACGTTCATGCCTGACGGGTATGAAAAAGGAGTTATACGCTAGCGCTGCTCAAAGTGTGGCACAGCGAACCTTGCTTCTGTCTTCAATCTGCTGTTTTTAATAACAACAATGAGATGATACTTATCTTTTTTCACCCTCATTCTCTCGGAAGAGTCCAGCGGGACTTTTCCATCGGCTATGGGGTGGGTGATAACACAGCGGATGGAAGACAGAAGCAGATATGTGGTTTTTTAAGTGTGGTTCGGGGAGCTGTGTGGTTCTGAGCCGCATCTGTGACCTACTCGCAGCTCACTGAAAGAGGCCAGGGATCGAACACCATATCCTCACAGACACAGTCAGGCTCTTAACCCTATGAGCCACAATGGGAGCTCCTAGCATAGAATTTACAGAGTCACAGCTGAGGTGGACCAAAATATCTCATTAGTCTCCCCGACCTAGACAAGGACGGAGAAGCTTTGTCTTCTGTTTCTAGAGAAATGAGAGGACGTCAAGAATGCGGTTTAAGTCTTGACCAATTCCCCAAGTCTTCACGGGAAAAAGGTGGCTTCGGGGCTCTGTCTGTCTGTCTCCCTCGAGATTATGGGCTGACAGTTCTCTTTCATGTCATCGCTCTCGAGATGTTTCTGATAGGATGCTTTTCTCATGGATCCACACAGGGATTTTCAGTTTGTTCCAGTGGGAATGTTGGGCGAAATCAACTGATCGTCCATGTAGCCAGAAACAGCTCATAGTCAAAGACTTAAGCGTGACAGGTTGAGAAGCTGGGAAGAAAAGACAGATATTAAGGATTTAAGTTATGGAACAGAAGGAAACTCTAATGGCTGTCTGAGCAGATCCGTGGTCATTAAATATAAAGCACATTTTTACCTATGTATTAGCGCTCTAAGAAAATATTAATTCCAAAGAGTATAAATATCATCACCCATATTTGGGGCCGTAATATCATAAAGTTGAAATTTGGTGACAAAGTAATCAGAAACACACACTACCATCCAAGCAGAATTTTAAAACTCTCCTTTAAATGACTTTCGGCCATCATCCAGAAGTCTACAGACAATAACTGCTGGAGAGGGTGTGGAGAAAAGGGAACTCTCTTATACTCTTGGTGGGAATGTAAACTGGTGCAGCCACTATGGAAAACAGTATGGCGATTTCTCAAAAAACTAAAAATAGAATTGCCATTTGATCCAGCAATCCCACTCCTAGGCATCTATCCGGAGAAAACCATGACTTGAAAAGATACATGTACTCCAGTGTTCATTGCAGCCCTATCTACAATAGCCAAGCCATGTAGGCAACCTAAATGTCCATCGACAGGAGAGTAGATAAAGAAGATTTGGTCCATGTACACGATGGAATATTACTCAGCCATAAAAAGGAAAGAATTAGGGAGTTCCCACTGAGGCGCAGTGGGATTCCTAGTTAACGATTCCGACTAGGAACCATGAGGTTGTGGGTTTGATCCCTGGCCTTGCTCAATGCGTTAATGATCTGGCATTGCCGTGAGCTGTGGTGTAGGTCACAGATGCATCTCGGATCCCGTGTTGCTGTGGCTGTGGCCTAGGTCGGCAGCTGTAGCTCTGATTCAACCCCTAGCCTGGGAAGCTCCATATGCCGTGGGTGTGGCCCTAAAAAGCAAAAAAAAAAAAAAAAAAAAAGGGAAGGAATTAATGGCATTTGCAGCAACATAGATGGATCTAGAAATTATCATGCTGAGTGAGGTCAAACAATGAAACACAAACATGGTATCACTTCTATATGGAATCTAAAAAGAAGGATACAGTGAACTTCTTCGCAGAGCAGAAACTGACTCACAGACTGAAAATCTTCTGCTTTCCCAAGGAGACAGGTTGGGGGGTGGGGAGATGGGCTGGGGGTTTGGGATGGAAATGTTGTCAAACTGGGTTGTGATGATGGTTGTGCAACTATAAATCTAATACACTCACTGAAATAAAAAAACGTCTTTCGGGAAGAAGAAAGTAAGTTAAAGCAATCACTGGGGACACCGCTAAAGTTACTCTGGGTGGGGGGTGGCTAGAGGGGGAGATTGACTTTTTTTAGAACTAGTTTATTGTTTATTTGTTTTTGGCTGCCCCCCTCCAACACCGCCCCGCATGCATAAGTTCTCAGGCCAGGGATCAAACCCACGCCACAGCAGCAACCCGAACCACAGCATCGAGAATGCCAGATCCTTAACCCACAGAGCCACCAGGGAACTCTGAGAATGAACTAATTTAAAAAATAATGAATGAAGCATTAGGGTGAGAAGCTGAAAAAGAGGAACACGAATCTCAAGAAAGCAAGAACATGGGAGGTTCTTCAGCTAATAAAGGAGGAATTTAATGAGTCAGACCATGGGTTGATATGCGTCACCTAAAACCCAACCTTGGAGTTCCTGTCCTGGCTCAGCGGAAATGAACCTGACTAGTATCCATCAGGATGCGGGTTCCATCCCTGGCCTCGCTCAGTGCGTTAAGGATCTGGCGTTGAGGCAAGTGCAGCATAGATCACTCGTATCCGATGTTCCTGCGGCTGTGGTGTAGACCAGCAGCTGCGGCTCCAGTTCGACCCCTAGGAACTTCCATATGCTGCAGGTGCAGCCCTAAAAAGAAAAAAAGAAGAGAAGGAGGAGGAAAAAAGGGAGAGGGATCTCTGAATGTCCCTGGCGGCCTGACACTTAAGGACTCGATTGTCACTGCTCTGACTCCGTTTCGATGCCTGGCCCGGGAACTTCTGCATGCTGCAGGCATGGCCAGAAAAAAGTACTGTGTAGCACAGGGAGCTTCATGCAGTCTCTTGGAATAGAACACAATGGAAGAGAATATAAGAAAGGGAACGTATGTATATGTATGACTGAGTCACTTTGCTGTGCAGCAGAAATTGATTCAACGCTGTAAATCATTTATACTTTAATAAAAAATGTATTTACCTAAATCAAAAAAAATTTAAGGAAAAAAACAAAAGCAGATGCCCGTAAGTATTTTTAATAAGAAGATACAAGAAAGCTGAGAGCTAGTCTTCTGAAAAAAAATTCAGAGAAAGGACTAGAAAGCAAAATGAAAAAAAAAAAAAATGACAGTGTGTCTATCCCAAACTGACTCAGGCGGTACACTCATCTGAAAAATCAGTGTGATTTGCAGTGGTTTATGCAAATACTTTTGGAAAGCAGGAGCGGCAGGGTGATTCTAGGAAAATATGCATTACCAGAATTTAGAAAAACAAAGTCACTGTTGGGAAATCAGTTTTAATGATGAAATTGCCTAAGAGCCAGCTCTGCATTAAAAAAAAAATGTTCAAGCTCCTAGAATTCTTCACTAAGTTCTCTGAAACCTGCAAGGACTTTGCAAGGTATTTATATTATTCAAAGGTTGGGCTAAGAAGGAGTGCTTTGAAATAACTTGCAAGCGCCTCCTTAGAATCATTCTAAAATTTGATTTAAAATGCGCAGAAAGAGGAGTTCCTGTTGTAGCGCAAAGGAAATGAATCCAACTAGTATCCTTAAGGACGTGGGTTCGATCCCTGCCCTCGCTCAGTGGGTTAAGGGTCTGGTGTTGCCGTGAGCAGTGGTGTAGGTCGCAGACGTGGCTCGGATCTGGTGTTTCTGTGGCTGTGGTGTAGACCTGCATCTGCAGCTCCCATTTGACCCCTACCCTGGGAACTTCCATATGCCACAGGTGCGGCCCTAAAAAAGAAAAAACAAAAAAGTGGGGAGGACCAGATACGGTCACCTCCAAGGCCAAACCTGGCTCTGCAGTTATGGTGTCCGTCTCGGGGCAGAGCCCCCCAAGGCTCATGGCATCACCTGATCACTTGTCTGGTTTGCCCATGAATTGTGGAGAATGGCCCCAGGAGGCCAACCAGGACCCACAAAGTCCCATCCCCTTGGTGGTTTGGCCTCACCTTTCCACGCCCTTCTGGCCCCAGCTGAGCCCTGGAGAATGAGTCTCATGCTGTACTAACTGGCCTCCGCTTTTCACATGGACAGAAGGCGCCCAGGCCTCAGGGCATGCTTAACTTCGATGTGTCTGCAGGGATGAGTGGTGTTGCCCTGTTCATCCATCAGATGCTCACCTCTGTGGAGATGTATGCTGATACGTGACTAACGTCTACAATCCATAGGCTTTGGGGAAAGGAGTCGCCCTTGGTGATATGGGTGGGCCTTGTCCAATCAGGTGAAGGCCTTCAGAGCAACACCTGAGGGTTCCCGCAGAAGGAATTCTGCCTCAAGACTGAAGCATCGAAATTCTCTCCAAGTTCCTGGCCTGCCTGCCCTACAGATTTCAGGCTTGTCAGCTAACACTTCAGTCACCCTTGGATGTGTTGGTGGGCCATGTCCAATCAGGTGAAGGCCTTCAGAGCCACAGTCAGAGTTTACTGCAGAAGAAACTCTGCCTCAAGGCTGAAGTGTAGAAATTCTGTTCGAGTTCCTGGCCTGCCAGTCTGCCCTACAGACTTCAGACTTGTCACTCTCCCCCTCAAATCTCTCAAAGCAGACTCACAGCCTACTAGTCTTGTCTCCTTGAGAATCCAGGCACGACTGTTTGGAGACCGAAGGCATGTACAAGACTCTTCCCAGCTAACCTGAGTCCCTAGTGGGGCACAGCCTTCACTGGAACCTGGGCAGAGAGCCACAGACCCTAATCGTGTAATTGGATGGACTCCGGTTATTTCGAACCATTTCTCCAATTTGCTGTTGTCTCCAATTCGTGATGTGGTGTGTGTGTGTGTAACTGTGATACCACCCGTTCTTAAAAAGCCTAAAAAGCAGAACCCACATTCTTCTGCTTTTCACATTTCTCATTTTTGCAATGGACACACTTTCTTGTTAATTGCAGATGAAACCCTTAGGCTGATGGGCCGAGAGCCTTTCAGAGAAGTGCTGGGGCTCCAGGGTGCAGTCACGTCCACACACTGCTTTCCGGTCTCTGGTATTAAAATAGAGATTGGAAGTAAGGGGATCCACCTCCCTGTCACCCCTATACCCAGGGAAAACATATAAGGAGATATGTGTGTATGCTGGGCCTATACACACATCTGGATTTCTAATCAACACGAAGCTCCTCTTCTTGGGCTTTTTTTTTTTCCTTCTCTTCTTTTTTTTTGGGGGTAGAATTTGCTTCTCATCATGATTGACACCACAGTGGAGAAGCCATCTGAATTGAGGCGTTTTGAGAAAATTGCATATTCTGTGACACGTGCCACCAAACCCATACTTTGTGGTGCTCGCACACAGGGCTAATTATTGGCTGGGCTGCATCCTGGGTAATTTATGCACGCCTGTCCCTCGTTTCCAAGAAGCAAAAATACAGCTTCTCAGGGGCTGTGGAAACTCATCATTGCAGCTGTCAGTCGGTGGCTCCCCGCCGTGAGAAAGCCTTTGCGAGTTGAGCCTCTTCATCCACCCCGATGAGAATTTGGTTCCCTGGTTGTTCCATGTCCCTGGCAACTGCAACGCAGGGGGCGCGCTGCTGGTCATCAGTGCCGTTCATTTCCCAAGGTGGCACCCAAGTTGTGTCACTGGGGAGACTTGCTCCAATTTTTCAAAACTCCCTTTCTTTGCATTAGCGGTGTAAAAATGAGGTCTCTGTGGCTTGTCTCCTAAGCATCCCCTGCTTAGATTAAGGTTTATTTTTAAAAACGAAGTGTCTGCTTGATTGTAGTCACTAAGGCTTTCCCAAGAGGGACCGGATCGCCCAAGCTGGAAAGTTGCCCAGTTCGCCCACTGTCTCTGTCCCGGGGTTTCAGATCCCAGGCTCAGGGCTGGCTTCCTTGGAGAGGATTCTCTGTCGATTTCCTCCTCAGCTCACAACCTTGAGTAAAGCTGGACATGTCAGTTGCAGGTCTTGATGTGTGTCCACTGAACCGTGTGGAAGGGAAGCCGTTTTCCGCATGGCTTCTTTTTGATGGAAATGAAGTGCCTTGAAGATGGATGGGAAGCAATGATAACTTTTTAAGAGTCTCTTGCTCTGCCGACCGAGCTAGCTGGCGGTGCAGAGGATGACTTTTTAAAAGAAGAGCTTCGGTGAATTCAGCTTCTGAATTCTCTGATGGGGATCAAAGATGCATGGGTATTTTTCTAGGGGGGGAATTCCTTAGGGGAACATAGGTAGAGGAGATGGAGGCAGAGAAGCTTACTGCTGACAACAGAGCCTCATGTCCCCTCTTCCTGTGTGTCGTCAGATGTCAGAATCAATGACTTTAAAAAATTAGGAGATACATAAATGTGGAAGGGCAACTGACCCTATCTCTGGCCCTGGGAACGGGAGCTCATTTGGACAAAGGGTCTTTGCACGTGTGATGAAGTGAAGGGCCTGAGAGGAGGTCCTCCTGGATGAGGGGGCCCTCCATCCAAGGACAGGGTCCTCCTAAGAGACACAAGAGGAGTCCCAGACACAGAGGAGAAGCCACGGGAAGGGTCCGAGAGGAGGCCCTCCTGGATGAGGGGGCCCTCCATCCAAGGACAGGGTCCTCCTAAGAGACACAGAGGAGACCCAGACACAGAGGAGAAGCCACGGGCAGGGTCTGAGAGCAGGTCCTCCTGGATGAGGGGGCCCTCCATCCAAGGACAGTGTCCTCCTAAGAGACACAAGAGGAGACCCAGACACAGAGGAGAAGCCACGTGAAGACGGAGGCAGAGACGGGAGGGAGGCGGCCACCAGCCCAGGGCCGCCCGGAGCCCCCAGAAGCTGGAAGAGGCAGGAAGGACCCTCCCCTGGAGCCTCTGGAGGGAGCGTGGCCCTCGGACCCCTTGACCTCAGACGTCTGGTCCCCAGGATGGGGGAGGGTGGAGGTCTGTTGCTCTAAGCCTCATGGTTTGTCATATTTTTAGGTCAGACCCGGGACACTCATACAGACATCATCCTTGACTTGACGAAGGATGAAAATTTGAGAACGAGAAGACCTCTAACAAAATATCCTAGAACAGGTAGAGACAAGAAAGCCATGCAGGAGAGGTCGTTTGGGAGCACCCGTTATACCCTATGAAAGTGGGTGTTTTGTAGAATGGAGGGGCTTCCTACAAGGGAAAAGATAAGAAGGGAGAAAGACAAAAGGTCCAGACTTCAGGAGGAGCCCAGAACCGGAGATTCAGAGCTTAAGATGAAGATGAATTTGGGCTCAGAGCGGGTGCCAAGGAACACGGTGACTTCACCCCCTGGTGGCCAGGAGGACTTACTACAAGCCTCGGGCAGAGGAATCTACTCCTCAAAATGTGACACGGGGGAGTTGGGGCTGTAGAGACACTTCCTAGAGCCTTCTGAGTTCTAGGTAAGGAACAGAAGTGCTTGGCCCACGGTCGAGGTGCCAACCCACCACTGTGCCCCTGAATAGGCATGTCCTTCTCTGCCCCATCCCCATGTTGCGAAAGTCACGCTCTTTGCAGCTCTGGGTTAGCAGGTATGAGCAGGAGATGACATTGCACCTGTGAAAATCGCCGTTAATCCCTTTTATAGGAAGGACATCTTTACTTTTTTTTATTGCTTTTATTTTTAGGAAGTTGATTTACGATGTCGTGCCAATTTCTGCTGTACAGCCAAGTGACCCTGTCACACATATACATACATTCTTTTTTTCTCATATTATCTTCCATCCTGGTCTGTCCCAAGAGACTGGACAGAGTTCCCTGTGCTGCACAGCAGGACCTCATTGTTTATCCATTCTCAGTGTCACAGTTTGCATCTACTGACCCCAAACTCCCCATCCCTCTCATTCCCTCCCCCTCCCCCGTGGCAGCCACAAGTCTGTTCTCCAGGTCTGTGAGTCTGTTTCTGTTCTGTAGACAGGTTCATATCTGCCACATTTTTGATTCCACATAGAAGTGATATCATACGGTATTTGTCTTTCTCTTTCTGACTGACTTCGTTAGTGTGAGAATGTCTAGATCCATCCATCTTGCTGCGAATGGCATTATTTCATCCTTTTTTATGGCCAAGTAGTATTCCATTGTGTATATGGACCACCTCTTCTTAATCCATTCATCCATCGGCGGACACTTAGGTTGTTTCCATGTCTTGGCTATTGTGACTAATGCTGCATGAACAAAGAGGTGCATGGATCTTTTCATTTACTAGTTTCTGTTAGTTGGCAGGTCTCAGCTGGGCATGTGACGTGTTTCTGCCTTTTTTATAAGAGTTGATTTACAATGCCGTGCCCATTTCTGCTGCACAGCAAAGTGACCCAGTCCTACATCTACACACATTCTTTTTCTTGTGTTATCTTCCATCATGGTCTGTCCCAAGAGACTGGATAGAGTTCCCCATGCTGTACGGCAGGACCTCATTTCTCATCCATTCTCAGTGTCCTAGTTTGCACCTACTGACCCCAAACTCCCCATCTGCCCCACTCCCTCCCAAGACTTTTTCTTTCAACCGGAGAGTTCTCCTAAAACATTAAAACTGTACATTCCTGTGTGCGTAAATGACACATTCCGACCTTATTATTAAACTGATTTTGTTTGGTTCAGGAGGGTTGAAAGATTAATTACAAAAGAACTGCCTCCTAGGTGGATGTGAATGTGTGGCTGGGTGGTCTCCTGGGACCACTGTGTCTGTCTGCATGGATGGAAATCCCGCCATCAGAGAAAGGTCAGGGCCATGACTTCTGGTCTATCCAGAAGGCTTTGAAAACCTTTTAAAATTTCTTTGGTTTTAAATCTTTCCCCTCTCGGTTGGCTGCTATGTCAATAGCTATTTTTTAAATGTCTCAGAGACAATTTATATTCTAGTGTTGTGTTCTTTTTACCACGGACATTCTGGGGGCCCATTCTTGTTTTTTTTTTTTTTTTTTTTT
>PVHT021183672.1:6255831-6274481 GCA_004024745.2 Catagonus wagneri
TGTCCCTAGAAGTGAAGTGGGTCTCTTGAAGACAGCATATATATGGGTCTTGTTTTTGTATCCATTCAGCTAGTCTGTGTCTTCTGGTTGGGGCATTTAGTCCATTAACATTTAAGGTGATTATTGATATGTTTGTTCTTATTGCCATTTTATTAAGTGTTTTGGATTTTTGTTGCACTTTTTTCTTCCCTTCTCTTGTTATCTCCTCTTATGGTTTGATGACTATCTTTAATGTTGAATTTGAGTTGATTTTTCTTATTTGTGTATCAATTGTAGATTTTTGGTTTGCAGTTACCCTGAAGTTTTGATATAGGAGTCTATATATAAACAAGATTGTTTAAGTTTTTAGTTTCTTAATTGCATGTGCGTCTCCAGTGCCCAGCATTTGTGCTCTCGTCTCGTGATTTCTGATTTTGGTAGCACAATTATGCATGATGATTTAGTATCTTTACTGTATATATGCCTTTACTGGTGAGCCTTGTCATTTCTGGTGTTTTTATTTCTGGTTGTGGCCTTTTTTCTTTTCTGCCTAGAGAAGTTCCTTTTGTATTCGTTGTAAAGCTGGTTTAGTGTTGCAGAAATCTCTTAGCTTTTGCTTATCTGTAAAGGCTTTGATTTCTCCTTAAAATCTGAATGAGAGCCTTGCTGGGTAAAGTAATCTTGGTTGGAAGTTTGTTCTTTTCATCACATTAAGTATATCATGCCTCTCCCTTCTGGCCTGCAGAGTTTCAGATGAAAAATCTGCTGATAACCTTACTGGCATTCCCTTGTATGTCATTTCCTTCTTTTTCCTAGCTGCTTTCAATATTTTCTTTGTCTTTAATTTTGGTCATTTTGATTAATATGTGTCTTGGGGTGTTCCTCTTTGGGTTTATATTATATGGTACTTGTTGTGCTTCCTGGATTTGAGTGAGTGCTTCCTTTCCCATGTTAGGGAAGTTTTTGGCTGTTATCTCTTCTAATATTTCTTCTGTCTCCTTCTTTCTCTCTTCTCCCTCTGGCATCTGTATAATATGGACGTTGGTGCGTTTAAAGTTATCCCAGAGTTGTCTGAGACTCTCCTCATTTCCCATCAATCTCTTATCTCTTTTCTCTTCTGCATTAGTGATTTCCACTAATCTGTCCTCCACCTCACTGATTCATTCTTCTGTCTCCTGTATTCTACTGTTGGCTGCTTCTAATGAATTTTTTGTTTCAGTTATTGTATTTTGCATCTTCTTGCTTAATTTTTACCGCTTGTATTTCTTTGCTCAGTATTTCCTATAAATTATCAGTCTTTGCCTCCAGTCTATTTCCAGTGTCTTGCATCATCTTCAGCATCAACAGTCTAAAGTCTCTTTCTGGGAGGCTGATAATCTCATCACTGAGCTGTTTTTCTGGATTTTCTCTTTCTCCCTTATCTTAGTTATCGTTTTCTGTCTTTTCAGTTTTGTAGGTTTTTGGTGTGGTGTCCTTTTTTTAGACAATACAGTTGTAGCCTCTCTTACTTCTGGTGTTTGCCTCCCCTGTGGCTGAATTTGGCATGGGACGGGGGCTTGCCGTAGGCTTCCTGATGGCAGGGACCGGTGTCTGCCCACTGGTAGGTGGGGCTGATTCCTATCCCTCTAGTGGATTGGGCTTTGTCTCTGGGTGAGACTAGAGGTGGCTGTGTGCCTGAGGGGTCTTTAGGCAGCCTGTTTACTGATGGGTGTTGCTGTAATCCCACCTGGATTTTTTTTTTTTGTCTTCTTGCCTTTTCTAGGGCTGCACTCATGGCATATGGAGGTTCTCAGGCTAGAGGTCGAATTGGAACTGTAGCTGCTGGCCTATGCCAGAGCCATAGCAACACAGGATCCGAGCTGCATCTGCAACCCACACCACAGCTGACGGCAATGCTAGATCCTTAACCCATTGAGTGAGGCCAGGGATCGAACCCGTGACCTCATGGCTCCAAGTCAGATTTGTTAGCCACTGAGCCACGATGGAAGCTCCTCCACCTGGATTATTGTTTGGCCTGGGGCTTCTCAGCGCTGATGGGAGGCGCCAGCTTTTCCCATAATAGCCACCTCCAGAGAAATGCAGGCTGTTGAATATTCCCAAGAACTTTGGCTCCAATGCCCTTCCCCCACAACAAGCCACAATCACCCCGGTTTTCCCAGGAGATCCTCCAAGAATTGCAGTAAGTTTCCACCTGGATTCCTATGGAGACTTTGCTTTGCTCTGGGACCCAGTGCACATGAAAATTTGTGTGCACCTTTCAAGATTGGGGTCTCTGTTTCCCCCTGGCCTGTGGAGCTGCTGCACACAATCCCCACTGGCCTTCAATGCCAGATGCTCCTGGGGCTCTTTCTCCCTGTGCCAGATCCCCAGGCATGGAGATTTGATGTGGGGCTCAGAACTCTCAGTCCTTGAGGTGAGTCTGTGTGATACAGTTACTTTCCAGTCTGTGGGGCTTCCCACCCAGGAGGTATGGGGTTGCTTCTATCGTGTAATCGCCCCTCCCACCTCCTGATGTGGTCTCCTCTTTGTCTTCTGGAGTAGAATATCTTTTTGAATGTTTCCAGTCCATTTAGTTGACGGTTGCTTAGCATTTGGTTGTAATTTTGTTGTTTTTATGAGAGAAGTTGAGCTGCAGTCATTCTAGTCCACCATCTTAATCCGAAGATCACTTCATTCTTTTTTATGGCTGAGTAATATTCCATTGTATATACGTACCACCTCCTCTTTATCCATACCTCTGTCAGTGGACACTTAGGTTGCTTCTATATCTTGGCTGTTCATAGTGCTATGAACACTGGAGTGCATGCACCTTCAGTGTTTCCATTTTCTTTGGAGGTATAGCCAGGATTGAAGTTGGTGGGGTCATGTTAGTTCTGTTTTTAGTGTTTTGTTTTGTATACTGTTTTTCATAGTGGCTGCACCAACCTACATTGCCACCAACAGTGTAGGAGGGTTCCATTTTTACCATACTCTCTCCAGCATTTTTTTTTTTTTTTGCCTTTTTGCCTTTATGTAGAGCCGCACCTGCAGCATATGGAAGTTCCCAGGCTAGGGGTCTAACAGGAGCTGTAGCTGCCGGCCTTCACCACAGCCACAGCAACACGGGATCCGAGCCGCGTCTGCAACCTACACCACAGCTCACGGCAACGCCGGATCCTTAACCCACTGAGCAAGGCCAGGGATCGAGCCCGCAACCTTATGGTTCCTAGTCGGATTCGTTAACCACTGGGCCACGAAGGGAACTCCCCCTCTCCAGCATTTTTAATTCGTGTTTTTCGATGATGGGCATTCTGACTGGTGTAAGGTGGTACCTCAGTGTGGTTTGGATATGCATTTCCCTGATGACGAGTGATGTTGAGCATCTTTTCATGTGCCTGTTGGCATCTGTATGGCTTCTTTGGAAAAAGGTTTATTCAGGTCTTCTGCCCATTTTTTAATTGGGATTTTTCTCCATATTGAGTTGTAATGAGCTATATTTCGGATATTAGCCCCTTATCAGTCACATCAGTTGCAGATGTTTCCTCCCCTTCTGCAGGTTGTCTTGTCATTTTGTCAGTGGTTTCCTTTGCCAGGCAAAAGCTTGTATGTTTAGTGAAATCGCATTTGTTTGTTTGCTTTTGTTTCCTTTGCCTTAGGAGACAGATCCAAAATAAACAAAACATTGCTATGATTTAGGTCAAAGAATGTTCCTTTTATGTTTTCTTCTATCAGTGTTATGGTTTCCCGGCTTACTCCAGACTCTTCACTTGCTCAACACCTTGCTTGGGTTGAGTTGTGTCCCCCTTTCTGACAATAATGTTGACATTCTCAACCAAGCTCCCTGGGAAGTGACTTTTGGTTTGGATGTGGGGTCTTACAGATGTAATGGAGGTAATATGAGGTTCTCAGGGTGAGCTCCAGTCCAGATGTCCTGATAAAAGAAAAGACACAGAGATAGATACATGGAGAGGAGATAGCCCTGTGGACACACAGGCCAAAGGAAAGGTATCGTGAAGTTGGAGGCAGAAGTTGGATTAAATGCATCCTCATGCAAAGGTATTTGAAGATTGATGCAAATGCAGGAGTTGGAGAGCAGCTTGGAGGCAGAAGTTGGATTAAATGCATCCTCATGCAAAGGAAGTTGAAGATTGATGCAAATGCGGGAGTTGGAGAGCAGCATGGAACAGATTCTCCTCTGGAGCCTCTGGAAGGAACCCGGCCTGCCCACAACTTGATTTCAGCTCCTGGTCCCTACAACTGTGAGAGAACACATCCCTGGACTTCTAAGTTTGGTGGTAATTTGTTGCTGTAGCCCCAAGAGCTGAATAGTGCCCCACTTCACATTCCACCTGGCCCAGGAAGCCCTGGCTGACACCATCCCATCTGTATCCCCAAAGCCCCTTTATTTAGACCATCTCTGAGCTAAATCATGTGCATGACAAGCTTACACTGAATCTAAAAGGCTTCTTGAGGGTTAAACATGACAGTGGTGCTTCCTCAGAAGAAACGTGGATCTCCATCATGAGACCCACTGTGTACAGAGTGAAATTCAGCCTCTTCCTAGTAGATGCATTGCCTTATTTGCAAACGTGATCTAGCCCCATCCATTTCTAAATGGACAACTCTCTGTCACCTCTTCTTTCTATGTGGCACCATCAACATCCCCATTTCTTGGGGTCCTCACGCATCTTAGACGGGCTTATGTTACCGCAGAAACGGCATTCACCAAGGTGAGTCCTGTGGCCGTCAGAATAGAAGAGCACCTGCTCACATGCTCCTAAGCCCCTCGTAAACTTGGGGACCATCACTTTATAACTCAGTCCTTATTGTCCATGGTCGCCCTGGTTCTCCCCTACCTCCCTGACAGTTCTTTCTTCTTCTTTTCCATACTGGGGTGCAATTCACGTAATATAAAATAAAGGGGAAATCCAGAAGCAGTCTTGTGCAACCATCACCTCTCTTGGTTCCAGAAATTTTCCAACCCCTCAAAAGGAGCCCCTATCCCCCCAAAAGGGCTATTCCCTATTCCCCTTCCTCCTACCTTTGGAAATAGTCATTTTGCCTTTCTCTGAATGTACATATTGTGGACATTTTCTATCAGTGAAATCTTAAAATATGTGGTCTTTTGTGTCTGGCTCCTCTCCCTGATCATCATGTGTTCAAGGTCCATCCATGTGGGAGCCTGTATCAGAGCTTCACTCCTTTTCTTGGCTGAGTCATAGTCCTCAGTGTGGAGGGACACCATGCTGCTTATCCATCCAGCCATCCGATTATGGACACTTGGGCAGTGTCCACCTTTATGCATCATGTATCCATCCATCCATTCATTATCCATCTATCTATTCATCCATCCACCAGTCCACCCATCCATCCCTCTATCCAGGGACACTTGGGCTGTTTCTACCTTTATCCGTAGTGTATCCACCCATCCATCCATTCATTATCCATCCATCTATCCATCCATCCACCCACCCATCCATCATCCACCCATCCATCCATTCATTATCCATCCATCTATCCATCCATCCACCCACCCATCCATCCATCCATCTATCTATCCATCCATCCATCCATGGACCTTGGGCTTTTTCCACCTTTTGGTGATTGGTCATAGTACTACTGTGAACAAGTTTTGTTTCCAAACCTGTTTCCACATCTTTGGGGTATATACTTAGGAGTGGAATTGTTGGGGCGTAGGTGACTCCAGGTTTCACTTTTTTGGTGCCAGCAACCTCCTTTTCATTAATTTCCCCTCCCTGACCCTTGGAGGTCTGGGTCCTGGGTCTGGCCCTATTCTCTTCCCATTGCCCACACTCTCGCCTTCCTGGTTTCAATTATGTCCCCATTCCTGTGTGCCTGGCTGATCCCTGGAACCCCTTCATGCAAAATGAAGCAATCCCCGTGTGTGTTTTACTGGCCACAGTTCACATTCCAATGCCTTCCATTCACCTGGAGATGGTCCTGTCTGCCATCTTCCCCTCCTGTGTTTCTTTTTCCTTTTCTTTTTAATTTTATTGAGGTTGGGTTGACCTACAATGTGTTAGTTTTAGGCATACACCAAAGTGAATCAGTTATACATTTACACATGTCCATATTCTCAGATGTTCTCCTATAAATCCTTATAGAATATTGAGTAGAGTTCCCTGTGCTGCACAGTAAGTGCTTGTTGTTTATCTATTTTATATACAGTAGGGTGTATTTGAGAGGAGTGACATCTGCCCTGAGTTGCACCCCATAAGCATAGTCCTTTTCTTCTTTAATTTAGGTATTTATTTAAAATGATCCCTTAGCAACAGTTTCTGGTGTTTCTTTTTTTTATTTTATTTTATTGGAGTAGAGTTGACTTACAAAGTTGTGTGTGTGTCAGGTGTACAGCAAAAGATTCAGTTAATAGATACACCTATATCCATTCTTTTTCAGATTCTTTCCCCATATAGGTTCTTACAGAGTACTGAGTAGAGTCCCCTGGGCGGTTATTTTATCTGTTTTATATACAGTAGTGTGTATTTGAGAGGATTGACATCTGCCCTGAGTTCCACTCCGTGAGCATAGTCCTTCTCTTCATTAATTTAGGTATTTCCTTAAAACTATCCCCCAGCAGCAGTTCCCGGTGTTTCTTTTTTTCTTTTTAATTGGAGTAGAGTTGACTTACAAAGTTGTGTTAGTGTCAGACGTACAGCAAAGAGATTCAGTTAATAGATAGACACATCTCCAATTCTTTTTCAGATTCTTTTCCCATATAGTTTCCTACAGAAAACTGAGTAGAGTTCCCTGTGCTGTACAGTAGGTGCTTATTATTTTTATCTATTTTATGTACAGTAATGTGTATTTGAGAGGATTGACATCTTGTATTGAATTCCATCCCATCCATCTTCATTTATTTAGGTATTTCTTTAAAACTATCCCTTAGCAACAATTCCTGGTGTTTTTTTTTTCTTTTCTCCCTTTTTTTTTAAATTGTGTGGAGTACAATTGACGTACAAAGTTATGTTAGTGTCAGGTGTACAGCAAAGTGATGCAGTTAATAGATACACACATCTCCATTCTTTTTCAAATTCTTTTCCCATATAGGTTCTCACAATATATTGAGTGGGCTTCCCTGTTATTTTTACCTATTCATATACAGTAGTGTGTATTTGAGAGGTTTGACACCTGTATTGAATTCCATCCCATCCACCTTCATTTATTTAGGTATTTCTTTAAAGCTATCCCTTAGCAACAATTCCTGTTTTTTCAGTACATAAATCTTTACGTCATTCATTACATGTATTCCTAAATATTTTCTATGTTTAAGGCTTGCTTAAACAGTATTTTTTACAATCTTAGATATCAACCCCTTATCAGATATAGGCTTTGCAAATATCTTCTCCCAGTTTGTAGGCTGCCTTTTTCATTTTGTTGAGTGCTGCCTTTTGCTATGGAGAAGCTTTTGAGTTTTATAAGTATCACTTCTTTCTTTTGGCTTTTGGACCCAGAGTTTTTGGTTTCATATCCAAAAAGTTATCACCAAAACACATGTCAAGGAGGTTTTCCTTTAGGTTTTCTTCTAGGAGTTTTATAGTTTGGGGTCTTACATCTAGGTTTGTAATCCGTTTTTTTTTTGCCTTTAATTTATATTTTTTATTAAAGTGGAGTTGATTTGCAGTGTTGTCTCAACGTCTGCTGTACAGCAGAGTGACTCTATCATACATATATATTCATTCTTTTTTATACTGTTTTCCGTCATGGTCCATCGTAGGAGATGGGATAGAGTTCCCTCTAGTCTACAGCAGGACGTTGCTTTTCATCCCCTCGTGTGTCTCTGTCCTTGGATGATGGTGCCCTGTTTCCCCTGGGTCCCTCCTTAAGAACTGTGGAGGTCTCCCTTATCTGCAGAACCTATCAGCCTCCCAGGACGACAGGCGCTGCATCCCACATACTTTTATCCCCATCTTTCTTCATGCTGCTGGCCCCTTGGTGTATCCCTTTCCATCTATGCTGCTTGAATGTCTTGGACCCTTCAAGTCCTAAGCATCTTGGAACCTTCCAACCCTAAGTGACTTCCTATCTCCACCAGCCTCCAACATAGAACCCACTCAACAGCATCTTCCTAAAACCATGATGTGAAGGCACAGAAAAGCACCACATTGATAGGAGAGGTGTTCCAGGATGCAGTCCCACCCCATGCCTGCACTCTCATTCCTAAGCAACCACCCCTCATCTTCCCATCTACACCCCAAATGTTGCAGGGTCCCCCAGGAGCCTCCTGCCAGTTGTCTCTACCCCTCCCCATTCTCTTTCTAGAGATGTCGTGCACATGTTTCAAAACCCTGCTGAGACCTCATCTCCTCCCCAGAGGCTTGTCTGACCACCCCCCCCCCAGGTCAGATCTATGGTTCTGTTCTCCTTTACTTCTGCAGCACATGTTTCTGTTCATCATTTTATACAGTGAGCTGCATTCTGTCTTTTTTCCAGTTCTTTTAGGTGATGGGCTAGACAGTTATTTGAGATTTTTCTTGTTTCTTGAACAAAGGCCTGGTCAAGAAAGGCTATGAATTTCCCTCTAAGAACTGCTTTTGCTGCACCCCATGGATTTTGCAGGACTGTGTCCGAGCTGCATTCTGATTCTCTCTTAACACTTTGGCCTCCCCGGCGAGATACATGCCAGGATTATCTTTCATTGTGTTGCTGCCTCTAGACCCTGGAACAGCAGGTAGTGTGTGCAGGCATTCAGTAAGTGTTTATGAGCAGGGCCAGCCTTCTGTTTCTATAGATCCAGGGGATGCTGAATATGAGAGCAGTGTAGGGAAAACATTGTGAATGGACACCCTCGTCCTGGTTTAAGTTTAAACACCAACACAGACTTTAGCTTCAGGAATCGGGACTCACTCAGCTCCCTGCTTTACCCCACCCTCAACATGAATACTCATGGTATTTTCTATGGATTTGCTCTCATCCACAGTTAGCATGTGGGTTTCAGATCTGCAATTCCATTTGAATTCTTACAGGCACCATGATAAAGTTTTATCCCAATTTGGTGATGGCAAATTTCTGCTCTCATTTTCTTCCTGGATCTTGGAAAACCAGTTTTTAATGTAAATATATGCTTTATCCAGCCCCATTCATTCATTCCCTACATTCATTCAGCAAAGTTCAGTTTTACAAAGCAGTCTGGGATATGGTTGAACACCCTCCCCTGGTCGTGCTTCTCTCTGTTCTGTGCTTCCTCTTGCATCATTTGGAGGAAAACACACATATCTGTGATCACCCCTCCATTTGCCATCCTCTAAAACCTTCAATTCATGGAGGACAGAAGCTTCTAATGATTTCTAATGACTTTGCCATACACCACGCAATACACACCACTCAACAGAGATGATGGATATTAAGAGAAATGATAGCTGAATTCAGGGAGAGGACCACGCTGGCACGGCCAGGCTGTCATCATAATATCGGGGCTGTCATGGTGACATGGCATCCGCACTGTGTGTCCCCAGCCCCAGCCCTTCTCATTCTCCAGCAGCTCTCACCTACTCCTGAGATAATGAGTGAGTTAGTCCATATTTGCATTTGCCCTTCCATGGGTAGAAGCATCCCCTGACACTCTTGGCACACGCATTTCCTTATTTTAAACACCCACCCTCATTTAAACGCTTCCCTCTCATGCCCCTTCTCCCATCGCAGGCAGGACGTCATGGTCATTGGCCAGCAGACAGAAGCTCGATATCTGAGGCCAAGTCCAAGTCACTCCAGGTCCCCGGGCACTGGCTGAGGCCGTGGTGTCGTGTCTGTGATTCTAGGTAGCTGTCATTTTCATAGTGCTGTTTTCTCTTCCCCGTGGAGCCCAGGGGAAGAGGCAGCTGTGCTTAGAGCTTCCATCTTTCTGTTTTGTTCATTATGCCCTCGCTATAAGTCTCTTCTTTCTAGAGCTCCTATTAAATGTGTGCTTTGAGTTCTGAGGGCGAGCCCGAGGCAGAGAGGGCAGGGAACTGAAATGAGGTGGAGAACGAGGCAGGCTTCCAAGAAGAACGTGCTGGTGAAAGGGGCTTTGCACTCATGTGACCGTAGCTCAGACGCCCACCGGGATCCCAAGGCCTTTTCAGCTCTGGAACATTCCTCAAAACGCCCTGATCTGTGTGTCCACATGTTGGAAACTGTGCAGAAGATGCAATATCCTTCAGTTCGGCAACATTCATCAGAAGAACATGCTGATCTGTATGTGGACACAGCGGAACCTGTGCACACAATGGAATATTCTTCAGCCTTGAAAGATTTTTTTTTTTAAAAAAAGGAAATCCTGCCAGTTGCATGAGCATGGTTGGACCTGGGACATATTATGCTCAGTGAGATATGTCAGCCACAGAAAGACAAATCCCGCGGGACACCATTTATATGTGGGACAGAAACCTGTCCAACTGAGAACAGGAGAATGGCGGTCGCCAGGGGCGGGGAGGTGGAGAAATGCGGGCATGCCTTGGGTTAAATGACGGTGACATTCTGGGTATCTGATTCCAGCCTGGTGCTCACAGCCGGCAAAGGTGGGTTGGTTTTGTGTGCACAGGGGATGGACACAGTGAATAAGCCGCTGAAACAAAGGGGCTGAATAGTCTCCTGTGTGTAATCCTTTTCTGCTGGTGCTCCCCCGCCCTACCCTTCAGTACGCACTCAGCCTGGGAACGTGGAGCCAGAACTGGCTGGCCTCTCTCTAGCTGCTGCCTGTAATGAGTACAGAAGCAGTGTTGGCCTTCGGTCCCTGTGGGTGACAGGCACACAGCGTGCACAGGGGACGTGCACACTCAGGACTGATGTTCCTGAAATCCATTGATCTCAGAGAGACGGCGGTGAGTGATGGCTTGAAGCAAGATCTGAATTGCCTGCTCAGGACTGGAACCTGGGCAGCTGGCTGGAAACTAGGAATCCTGGCCACGAGAGCAGCGAGAGGCGAAAAGCAGCATTGCCCCGATTCTTGTCCCCACTGTTGAAAGCAAGAATGTTTCAAGGAGGCAGAGACTGTGAAAGCAGCTGCAAGGCTTATTGTCAGGAGCACCGTGCAACACGTGGGAGCGCACACAGAGAATGGCCGGTGTATCTAAGACAGAAGCAAAGCAATAACGTAACCCAGCGGGGCCCTGTGGGCTCCCGGGCACAAGCCTCTCTGTGTCCCCCAGGTCTTGTTTTTAGGGAAGAAGCTTCAGCCTCCAGGTCGTTCCCTGAGCCCCGAAGGGCTGGTGATGGCAGGTGCTGATCAGGGAAGGGGGCAGGCAGAGGCCAGGGAGGGACCGTCAGGAGACAGCAGTGCAGCCTGGGGGGCGGGTCCTGGGTCTCCATCAAGGGATACGCAGAACGATGTCTGTGAGCTCTTCTGCTGAACTAAAACCCAACAAACGGCAGATGTTTACTCCTTGATGGAACATTCTGGGGCCCAGTCCTGGGACCACTAAACACCAGCTTGGAGAAACAATGCAAGCTGGCCTCTACCCTGATCCTTATCTGTGGCCCTATTTTTCACTCCCCCAAACCATAAAAGCACCTCCTAATCTCTCCTGAGGCGGGCACAGTCTCTAAGGCAAGAGCCTGCCGCAACCCTCCTTTTCCTGGCAAAGCAAGAAAGGTATTTTTTTTGCCTTCACCCAAAGTGCTGTCTGTGCATTTGTATTTGGCACCAGCAGACAGAAGCCAAGTTTGGGCAACAGTCACACACACCCAACGGCAGAGGAGGGTGCGGGCGTCCCCTGACTGAGGAGAGGCCAGAGAGGTGATGTAGATCACTTACATAAGGCAGTTCTTCCAGGTCTTTGTCTTCCTTTGGGCAGTTGCCTGGTTTTGTCGCTCACCTGGCCAGAGTCAAGCTGTCCCTGATCGGCGAGCACAGCTTTTGGCCAAGCTAGATTCCAGCGCAGAGCATGGCGGGAAGGTTATCCAGACTTATTAGGGGCTGGCGCCCCCTCCCTTTCCGACCCAGAGGGGTCTCTCTGTGCACGCGGAGTTGGGGTCTCCCTGACCCTGAGGATGGGGAGTATGTGACCTCTTGGTCTTCTGTCCAAGCAGCGCTCAGCCCCTCCCTGATCCTGTCATCACCTGCTGAGCAAGTTCACAGAAGACGAGTCCCAGCCATTGGCCTTGTGCAGCTGTTATTTCTCTCTGGAAGTGTAGACAGGTGGCTGGTTGTAAGTGTCCAGGCTGGAGCCCATCCACCGCTGCCTCAGAACCTTTGACGCAAACTTGAATGCAGATGAGTCATCCTGATGCTGGTGAGTTTCCTGGCGAATCACAAAGAGTTTGAAGCAGGCCCCCCCGTTCCTTTCTAGCCTCTAGTCTCTGATTAGTAAAAGGAGGTAACTCTTCTTTCCTTCCAGAGTGGGGGTTCGTGGTTATTCGGAGAAGGGCGTCTTTGTTGTAGATTAGGGCTCCGTGCCTGTGCTTTAAAACTGGTTCTATAAACTAGCTCTTCTTTATCAAAGGAAGAGAGGATTGTCCTAACAGATGCATGTCTGATGCCTTTCTGTGCAAATTTCCCGTGTTGAAGCGCTGCTACAGGGCTGGGTGCCATTAGCTTTGCGGATAAAGCAAAAGGAGAAAAGCAGCTGTGAATATCCACAGACATCCTTGGGGTAGACGCTAGTTCAGGGTCCGTCTGCCACGTGCTGGACCTGAGAGCCTTTGCAGACGGAAGTAGGTGTGTCACACCGGGTGGGACATGTCTGGGTCCTTGCCAGCAGCGTCCTTCAGCCATGGCCGTCCTCGGCCAGGTCTACCTATGCAGAGACTCGCTCTTAAAGCACTGAGCCACCAAGAGGTCAAGGCAGCTGCTGAAGGCGGAACCCAGCAGGGTCAGGAGAAGGCTGTCTCTGGAATTTGCTCTGAGGGCGTTGGAAAACCAGAGTGGGTTTCTCCAGGCTCAGTTGGGGTGCTCACGGGAGACCCTGCCCCAGGAGGACCGACCCCCAAGGACCAAGCTGCAAAGCGAATGAGAATCTTACAATAACCTGTAATGGAAAGGAATATGAAAAAGAATGAATATATACATACACATATAAAAAAAGATTGTGTGTATGTATGTATTTTAATAGAATGAATATATGTATGCACATATATGTATATATGCAGTGGGGACAAAGGACACAGGGCGGGACACGGGCAACTCCTCTGGCTCCCGTGGTCCTGGCGGGCAGATCCTCTTCATTTCTTCCTCCCACGGAGTCGCAGAGGTTATAAACTGCAGTCGCCAGAGCCCTGGAGCGGAGGGTGCTGCGTAAGGACAGTGATTACCGCCTCTGCATCCCCCTCGGTCCAGAATATGGGGCCCCCCGCAGAGCCCACACTCTGACAAATGGGAACGAACAGATGCAACTGGTCCCCAGGATCTGGCGGACGCTGCAATTACGTCTTCCTCCCCAGGGCATCGAAACCCGCCTCTCCTGCGGCCCCGTTTCCTCTCTCTCTTTTTTTTTTGTCTGTTTGCCTTTTCTAGGGCCGCACCCGCGGCATATGGAGGTTCCCAGGCTAGGGCTCTAACAGGAGCTGTAGCCGCCGGCCTACACCACAGCCACAGCAACGCGGGATCCGAGCTGCGTCTGCAACCTACACCACAGCTCACGCAACGCCGGATCCTTAACCCACTGAGCAAGGCCAGGGATCGAACCCGCAACCTCATGGTTCCTAGTCAGATTTGTTAACCACTGTGCCATGAAGGGAAGTCCCCTTTTCCCCTCTTGGTTCCACATAAAATCTAATTCCTGCAGCCACTGGGATGGACCTAGAGACGCTCATACTAATGAAGTGAACCTGACAAAGACAAGTATCATATGATACAAATTCTATGTGGACTCTAAAATAGGACACAAAGGAACATATTTACAAAACAGAAACAGTCTCACAGACATAGAGAACAATCTTATGGTGACCAAAGGGGACAGGTCTGGAGGTGGGGGATGGACTGGGGGTGTGGGACTGGCTTATGCACACTGACGTCTATGCAATGACTGGCCAATGGGGACCTGCTGTCCAGCACAGGGAACCCTATGCAGTGTTCTGTGATCATCTGTGTGGGAAGAGAATCTGAGAGAAAATGGAAGTGTGTACACGGGTCAGTGAGTCACTTTGCTGTCCACCTGAAACTAGCACAACATTGTAGATGAAATCTATTTCAATACAATTTTAAAAATAGGAAAAAACTTTAACTCCCCTTTAGGAACATTGGATGTTGGGGGGCCCGGCGTCACTCTGTCTTCTCCATCCGGAAGCTGCCCCTTGTCTCATTCGTAAATTCACGACTGTAGAAGGGTCTTGATAGTATCTCTTGTAGTTAATCCAAAAGAAAGCGCATGTTTCTTTTAATTCAAAAAGCTCGTTGCAGGGTCAAGTTCAGAACTGAGGCTCTATGCTTGAGGTCTTCATATGCTTTGATGCCTAATGCATAATTTAATTTGGGGGGCAGTGAATTTATTGCATAGAAATAAATTCAAATTTGAAAAAAGCTCATGGTAGGAGTGCCTGTTGTGGCTCAGTGGTAATGAACCCAACTAGGATACATGAGGATGGGGTATTGCTCTGTGGCCTCTCTCAGTGGGTTAAGGATCCGGCTTTGCTGTGAGCTGTGGTGTAGGTCGCAGATGCGGCTCTGATCTGGTGTTGCTGTGGTTGCGGTGCAGGCTGGCAGCTGTAGCTCCGATTCAACCCCTAACCTGGGAACTTCCAGGTGCCACAGGTGCAGCTGTAAAAGAAAAGTTAAAAAAAAAAACCTCATGGTATGAAGTGTGTGGCCAGTACAGAAAATTATTAGAAGTGGAGACATCTGTCAGAGTTGTTGTGTCCTTCTGTGCTTCTTGGTTAATAATATTGAGAACTTGTCCATCTCAGTTCTTTGTTTAATGTTATACCGTAAATGATTTACGTGTTATAAAAATTTTAATCAAAGAATGTACCTGCAACACATGGAAGTTCTCAGGCTAGGGGTTGAATTGCAGCTTCAGCTGCCAGCCTACACCACAGCCGCAGCAATGCAGATCTGAGCTGCATCTGTGACCTACACCACAGCTCATGGCAATGCTGATCCTTAACCCACTGAGTGAAGCCATGGACTGAACCACATCCTCTTGGATACTAGTTGGGATTTTATTCTGCTGAGCCACAATGGGAACTCCTAGGTAAATAATTCTTAATGGCCTCATACACACACGAGGAGTTCCCTGGTTCCCTGGCAGTTGAAGATCTGGCACTTGTCATGGCTGTAGCGCTGGGCACTGGTTCAGAGAATCACAGATGAGCTGTCGTTTCATATCTGTGGAATCCTCAGGGTGGCCTCGTGTGATGAGGTTTGGTTTATTTGCAGGTGGTTAAATCCCGGAGTGGCAACGCGTGGTGTGGAAAACTGTCCTGGACTTGCCTTCGGCTTGTGTAGCGTTGGTGTTCAGGACCGAAGGGAGCCTGCAGAGGACCTTAAAAGGGAAGCTGACGTGGCCTGGGTGCTCTGTGTGTCTGCCGAGGCTGGAGGCTGTCCGAGTCCTTCTGAACACAGCCCTGCGGGGCCCAGGCTCCCAGGCGGCTCCGTATTCTCTCCAGCATCACTTCCGTCCTGCGGCATTTCCCTCCTGCCTCTTTCCAGGTGACGGAAGGAGGTCAAGAGGTGAGGCGGCTTATGGGGTGGAACCCGCGCCCGTGCGTCCTGGGGCCCGAGTCCCAGCGCCTCTAAGCCCTCCAGTGCACCTGGCCCTGCAGGCTTTCCCTCCCCCGCCTCCCCCGTTAACACCCGAATCTTCTCCAGACTTGATGTCCATCTTCCCAGGGCTCCCACCCAGGGCAGCCCTGTTCCCGTCCTCTCTGGGGCTCACGGAACCCCATACTCAGTCTTTTCTATGATGAACGGCCTTGGTTTTCCCAGTGAACCAGTTTCTGATCCTGTGCTCTTCCATTGGCTGATCTTCCGCGAGGCCGTTCAGGACGCACAGTGGGGCAGGGGGGTCTCCTCAACTTACGGGGTTGGGAAAACTCAAAAAAAAAAAGAACTTCTGTGGAGCAGAGATAACAATCCTGCAGAGCGAGTGGGAGAACACATCTGCAAACTGCAGAGCCCTTAAGATCTTCGGCGGTGGCCGGACGGCTTGGGCGGTGGCGCTTTGTAACAGCAGTTCTCGCTGAGCCAAGACACGAGCTCACGCTTACTTCTTAGCGGAAGAGTCAGGCTGTGCTCTGCTGGGCCCTCTGGTCCCCGGGGGACGAGGCGGGCTCTAGGAACTTGGCTGAGTTTTCAGAGGGCTGGCGGGATTTCATGAATTCCCTGGAGGACCCGCACATCTGTGCAGCTGTCTGGAAAACTCAGATTCTGTGTTGCCTGCAGAAGGCTCTTGGCGACCAGTCCTCTAGCTGCTCTGAGCGGGCCCCCCAAGCCTTACAAATTGGATTGCTTTTTTGTTTTTGGAGAACCTTCTGGGGCTCCTGAGTCTTCTCGCATCTGATTTCCTTTCCATTCTCCATGCAAGCATATGCCCGCGGTGAGGGCAGACTCGGGGGAACTTCCAGGAGGCAAAGTGTGCCCAGTGCTGCTTGGACCCGAGCCTGGCAGACACGATATCCATGTCCCCGAGGTGTGTGGCTCCTGGCCTGTGACGGATCGTGAGAGCCATGAACAGACACCTCCTGGTTCCTGGGGAAAGGACTTCCCTGCTCAGGGCCACCCTCAGTCTGGCCTCGGAGACAAACCAGGAGATGGGGCCTCGGTTATAGTCACACCTGTGCCTCATTGAGGCTGGAAGCTCCCTTTTGGTGGTTTCTCCTCATCAGGCAGCCAGCCTGGCCTTTTCTGTCAGCTGGGCGTGTTGAGGCAAAACCTGCCAGAATGTTCTGTCGGCAGCATGTTGCTTGGAAAGTAAAAAGTGACTCTTTCCGAAATTTAATTTGTGTGTGGTTTAAGTAGAGTTATAAGTTTGAGGTGAAAACACAGTGATACAAATTTTTGTAGATCATACTTGATGGATAGTTTTTATAAAATATTGGCTATATTTCCCTGCTGTAAAATGGTCTTGTATTTATTTCTTCTGTACTTATTCATTTGTATTCCTCTTACTCCCCCTCCCTATCTGCCCCTCCCCTCTTCCCTCCTCCCACTGTCCACCACTAGTTGTCTGCATCTGTGAGTCTGCTAGTTTTTTGGTTACACTCAGTAGTTATGTTTTTTAGATTCCACACTTAAGTGATCTCATTTGGTATGTGTCTTCCTCTGTCTGACTTACTTCACTTAGTATGGGAATCACTAGTTACATCCATGTTGCCACAAATGTATTTGATCCTTTTTCATGGCTGAGTACTATTCCCCCGTGTATGTGGACCACCTCCGCCTGATCCGTTCCTCTGCCACTGAACACTTGAGTTACTTCCGTGTCTTGGCTGTTGTGAAGATTGCTGCAGTGGACCTTGAGGTGCAGGTGTCTTTTCCAACCAACAGTTTCACGTTAAAAGTCTGTGGTTCTGCATTTGAAGTCACAAGAGGCATGCTTGAAAAATAATGACTGGGTGTTCCATCTTCAATAAATGCTCAGAGTTTTCATGCTTCTGACCTATGGATCAAGCACACCTGTTGCAATTTTCTTAGAAATATTGCCATTTCTGATTTACGCATTAAAGGCCAGGCTACCAGTGCTTCTTCCTCTGGGTGAAGGAGATGGGTGTCAGGGTGCAGGGATTTCCTTCAATGTCCTTCTTTGGACTCCTCTAGCTATTCAGCCCTATATGAATGACAGGTAAGTCACGTGTTTCCTGAGTTATGTGAGGGGACCCCCTTTCAGAAGTTGGACAGAAGTGTGGGCTAGCCAGGCTCCCGGCTGTGGTTTGTGAGGTGGGTTCAGTCCTGGGGGATGGGGCTCTCCTCTCAGAATTTGCAGGTATTGGGGGTCCTTTCTGAGGTGAACTGAATTGGAGGACTCCCAGCTGGTGTCCGAAGGGAACTGGAGGGTTCCTTGGTGTGCAAACGCCCTACGTTGGGTGTCAGAAGCACTGTGAGCAGAGAAAAAAATTTTCCTTTAACCATTAAATATGTTTATGCTTTTCAGTCCAACACCTCCTCCTGGCAGACCTCGGAGATCTCACCCTTTTCCCTTTTAGCCATTCTTGTCTCTGTAATCAGAGCGAAATCTCTAAAACACCAACTAGATAGTATCGGTACCTGCTTCAAACTGTTGGCGGTTTTCATGGCTTTTAGAAAAGGACATATGCCTGCATCTGTCCCACTGACCTCGGCGGGGCGGCTGGAGCAGGGCGGGTATGGATTTGGAACACGCTTTGGGGCGGGTGGCAACGACCTCCCTGAGTCCATCTTAGAACAGTGTTTTATTATGTTTCACACAGGAAGGAGATAACAATGGGGACTGGTCTTTTTTCACAGCCGGCTAAGAGCAGATGCTTTCTTTTTGCAAAACTGAAATTCACAATCTTGTTCACAGTCTTGAGTTTCTGTAAATTTATTTGTTTTCTGGTTTCCTCTGATAGACGTGGCTCTGCAATTTAACTTTCCTTTGGTGGTTCTCATGATACTGGAATTACATCTGAGGTTTGCTTTCACTGTTCTGTAAATGGTTTTGGGGGTTTGTGATAATAAATGACCACAAATCATGGGGGTTAAAACCACAGCCCTCCACCCTCCCCCATCCTGGGGACCCGACGTCTGAGGTCACGGGGTCCCAGGGCCGCGCTCCCTCCAGAGGCTCCAGGGGAGGGTCCTT
>PVHT021183672.1:6281042-6295590 GCA_004024745.2 Catagonus wagneri
ACCCAACTGGGGTCCGAAGGGAACTGGAAGATTCCTTGGTGTGGAAACGCCCCACGTTGGGTGTCAGATGCTCTGTGAGCAGAGAGAATTTTCCTATAACAATGTGTTTACACCTTTTGAGCAACCACCTCCACCCGGAGGACCTCCCTGATTTCTCCCTCTTCTGTAGGCTTTCCTTTCTTGTCAGAGCCAATCGTCTCTCTGATCAGTTAGTGTGTGCACCTGTTTAAAACTCAGTGGTTTTCCTGGCTGTTAGAAAAAGACAAAAGGCTTCACCTGTCTTGACTGAGGCTTCGGCTCTGTAAAACCTCTTCTGTTATAAGCACTCTTACTATTGAATTTAGGACCCAGCTTCATCCGTAAGGACCCTGGCTCACAGCTCTGAAAACCTCAGCAGTAGCTTGTTAGCTTTGAGCAGAGCGTCTTGGGTTCTTTCTAAGAAACCCGAGTGCATCTGTTCATGCTAATGAGTTGGGGCTGGTGGCCCGAGGAACCATCCACGTGATGAGCGGGTTGGCTTTTTTAGCTCCACCCCCAACCTCTAGACTTGCTGAGGGGCCGAGGCTTGTTAGTCCTGCCTTGTGGAACCCCCGTAAAAATTCCCTAAAAAGGAGTTCAGAAGCTTCTGGGTTGGGGATGCCACAGTTGGGGAGGGTGCTGCGCCCCACATTCCATGAAGAGAGAAGCTCCTGCAGGTGGGACCCCCAGACCGCGCTCTCGCCGCCGCCTCTGGCTGTTCACCCCTTGATGAGCAACAGGTAAGTCGCATGTTTCTAAGTTCTGGGGGTGGGGGACCCTCCATCTATAGGCATGTTGGACAGCAGTGTGGGTGAGTTGGCCCCCAATTGTGGTTGGTGGGGTGGGGACCAGCCCTGGGGGGCTGTGCTCCCCTCTTGGCATTTGCACAAACTCGGGGTCTTTTCAGAGGTGAACTGAACTGGACACCCAGCTGGTGTCCAAAGGGAACTGGAGGATGCTTTGGGGTGGAAACGCCCCACGTTGGGTGTCAGAAGTGCTGCGAGCAGAGAAGCAATTTTCCTTTAACAAGGAACAGTGTGTTTACACCTTTTGAGCAAACAGCTTTACCTGTAAGAGGTGTTTTCTCCCTTGTAAGATTTCTTCAGAGTGGTTCATCTCAAATTCTGATTAGATTGTGTCTGTACCTGCTTAAAACTGTCAGTGGTTTCCATGCTGTCAGAGAAGGACAAAGGTTCACCTGTCGCGCTGACCGAGGCAGGCTGGCGGGTGCAGGGCGGGCACGGTTTAGCCACAAACTTGAGGGCGGTTGGCAACGATCTCCCCCGGGTCCATCTCACGACAAAGTTTTAGGACTTGTGTCTGACACAGGAAAGTGATGACAGCATTGGCATCTACTCCGTGTGCCCAACTAAGAGCAGATGCTTGGCTTTGACAAGACTGAGGCTCACAGTCTCTGTAAATAAAGTTCCCTGCTTATCGGTTTCTCCAGACAGGTGTGTCCCTGCAGTTTAATTTTGCATTTTAATTCTCAGGGGAGTAAAGTTACATCTGCGATTTGGTTTCTTTGCTCTGTAAATTGGTTTCATGTGGTTGTGTTAATAAATGACCAAAAAAGTCCCAGCGGTTACAAACCACAGGCATCACCCTCCCCCCTCCTGGAGAGCAGACGTCTGAGGTCACGGGGTCCCAGGGCTGGGTTCACTTCAGAAGCTCCAGGGAAGGGTCCTCCCTGCCCCCCTCCAGCTTCTGGGGGCTCCAGGAGGCCCTGGGCTGGTGGCCGCCTCACTCCTGTCTCCCTCTGTCTTCCCGTGGCTTCTCCTCTGTATCGTTCATTATAAACTTAAAAGATTTAAGGAGCATCATCGTCCATGAGGACCTGGTCCCTGGCACAGAGCTCCGAAAACCTTAGCAATTTCTTCTTACCTTTGAGCGGAGCGTCTTTTTTTCCAAGAAACCCGAGTGCACCTATTCATGCTAATGAGTTGGGGCTGGTGGCCCGAGGGACCATCCACGTGATGAGCGGGTTGGCTTTTTTAGCTCCACCCCCAACTTCCACACTTGCTGAGGGGCCGAGGCTTTTTAGTCTTGCCCGATGGAACCCCCCTAAAAATTCCCTAACAAATGAGTTCAGAAGCTTCTGGGTTGGGGATGCCACAGTTGGGAGGGTGCTGCGCCCTGCACTCCATGGGGATAGAAGGTCCTGCAGGTGGGACCCCCAGACCGCGCTCTCGCCGCCGCCTCTGGCTGTTCACCCCCCGGAATGAGCAACAGGTAAGTCACGTGTTTCTAAGTTCTGGGGGTGGGGGACCCTCCATCTTTCGGAAGTTGGCCAGCGGTGTGGGTGGGCTGGGTCCCCGCTTGGGGTTGGTGCTGAGGTGGGGCCGGTCCTGGGGGCTGAGCTCCCCTCATTGTGCACCAACTCAGGGTCCTTTCTGAGGTGAACTGAATTAGAGGACCCCCAGCTGGGGTCCGAAGGGAACTGGAGGATTCCTTGGTTTGGAAACGCCCCACGTGCGGTTTCAGAAGCTCTGTGAGCAGAGGCACAGCTTTGCTTTCACAATTGTTTGATTTTCAATCCATCACCTCCTCCTGGCAGACCTCCGAGATCTCTTTGACCTGTTACTCATTCTTCTCTCTATAATCCCAGTGAATTCTCTAAAATCTTGTCCATACCTGCTGAACACCCAAGGTGGATTTCATGGCTGTTAGAAAAGGACAAATGGCTGTATCCGTCCCGCTGACGGAGGCGGGCCGGCTGGTGCACGGCAGGCACGGGTTTGCAGCCTGTTTTGGGGCTGGTAGGAACGACCTCCCGCACGTACATCTCTGGACAGTGTTTTATTGTGTCCGACGCAGGAGAGGGGTGATAACTTGGGGGACTAGTTTTTTTTCACAACCTTCTAAGAGCAGACAACTTGCTTTTACAAGACTGAGGCTCACAGTTCCTGTAAGGTTGCCCATTCGCTGGTTCTGATAGGTGTGTCTCTGCAATTGTACATTTGTTGATTCTCGTGGGAGTGGGGTTACATCTGATATTTTGTGTTTGTTCTGTAAATTGGTTTCATGGGGTTGTGATAACAAATGACTACAAATTATGGGGGTTAAAACCATAGGAACCCACCCTCCCTGATCCTGGATGGTAGACGTCTGAGTTGAAGGGGTCCCAGGACCGCGCTTCCTCCAGAGGCTCCAGGGGAGGGTCCTTCCTGCCTCTTCCAGCTTCTGGGGGCTTCGGGCGGCCCTGGGCTGGTGGCCGCCTCCCTCCCGTCTCTGCCTCCGTCTGCACGTGGCTTCTCCTCTGTGTCTGGGTCTCCTCTTGTGTCTCTTAGGAGGACCCTGTCCTTGGATGGAGGGCCCCCTCATCCAGGAGGACCTCCTCTCAGACACTTCCCATGGCTTTTCTTTTGACCCTCCTCTATTATAAGGACACTTGTTACTGGATTAGAGCCCATCTTCACGAGGACTTGCTCCCTGGCACACGGTTCCTAAAACCATAGAAATTTCTTCATACCTTTGAGCAGAGCATTTTTGGTTATTCTTAAGTAACACAAGAGCACCTGTTTTTATGCAAATGAATTTATGCTAATGAGGTGGTGCTTATTGCCTGAAGAACTAACCATGTGGTTAGAGGGCTGGGTTTTTTAGCTCTACCCCCAACCTCTGGAGCTGCTGAGGGGCTAAGGCTTTTCAGTCCTGCCAAGGGGAAGCTCCTTAAAAATACCTATAAATGGAGTTCACTCCCAGACTGTTCACTCCTTTATGTGCAAAAGGTGAGTCATGTGTTTCTTGATTCTGTTGGGAGGCATGGGGACTGTCCCCTGAAGGCATTTTGGACAGAAGTGTGGGTGACCTGGACCCACTTGTGGTTGGTGCTGTGGTGATGCCAGAGCTTGGGGGCCTGGGACCCCTTGCCACCTTTGGTGCCAACTCGGTGTCCTTCTAGAGGTGAACCGAATTGGAGGACACCCAGCTGGGATCTGAAGGAAACTAGAAGATTCCTTGGTGTACAAACGCCCCACATTGGGTATCAGAAGCACTGTCAACAGAGAAGTATTTTTTCTTTTACAATTGTTTACGCTTTTCAATCCATCACCTCCTCCTGGCAGACCTCCGAAATCTCACCGTTTTCCCTGTTACCCATTCTTCTCTCTATAATCCCAGCTAATTCTCTAAAATCACGTCCATACCTGCTGAACACCCAAGGTGGATTTCATGGCTGTTAGAAAAGGACCAATGGCTTCACCTGTCCTCCTGACTGAGGCGGGGGCGGGGAGGGTGGCTGGTGCACGGCGGGCATGGCTTTGGAACACGCTTTGGGGCTGGTGGCAATGACCTCCCCCGGTACATTTTGAGAAAATATTTTATGACTTGGGTTTGACACAGGAAAGAGATGAGAACACTGGGGAGTAGTTGGTGTGCCCAACCCCCTAAGAGGGGACACTTTACTTTTGCAAGGCTGAGGCTCACAGTCTCTGTAAATACTGTTACCTGTGTCTGGTTTCTCCTGAGAGGTCCATCCCTGCAGCATAATTTTGCATGTGTTGACCCTAATGGACCTAGGGATTGGTTTGCTTTGCTCTGTAAATGAGTTTCGTGGGGATGTGATAATCAAAAATTACACAGGTTAACTCCACCCTCCCTCAGCCCTGGGGACCCATTGTCTGAGGTCATGGGGTCCCAGGGCCGTGCTCCCTGCAGAGGCTCCAGGAGAGGGTCCCTCCTGCCTCTTTGAGATTCTGGGGGCTGCAGGTGGCCCTTGGCTTGTGGCTGCCTCTTCCGTCTTCCCGTGGCTTCTCCTCTCTGTCTGGGTCTCCTCTTGTGTCTCTTAGGAGGACACTGTCCTTGGATGGAGGGCCCCCTCATCCAGGAGGACCTCCTCTCAGTCTTCCCCATTTCATCTTCTCTGTTTTAAGGACACTTATTATTAGAATTAAGGCCTATCTTCATCCATGAGGACCTGGTCCCTGGCACACAACTCCTGAAACGTTAACAATTTCTTGATCCCTTGGAGCAGAGCATCATTATTTTTTCTTAAGAAACCCAAGCAGACCTTTGTTTATACTAATGAGGTTTATGCTAATGAGGTGAGGGTGGTTGTCACAGGAACCAACCAGGTCAGTAAAGGGTTGGTTTTTTTTTTTTAGCTCCACCCCCAACCCCCAGAGCTGCTGAGGGGCCACGGCTGTAATCGGTCCTGCCCAGTGGGAAGTCCCTACAGAAGAGGTTCAGAGAGCTTCTGGGTTGGGGAGCCTGCAGTAGGAGGGTGCTGTACCCCAAACTCCTTGGAGACAGAAGCTCCTACAGGTGGAACCCCTAGAACTTGCTCTCGCCGCCGCCTCTGGCTGTTCACTCCTTTACGAGCAAAAGGTAAAGCATGAGTTTCCTGAGTTGTGTGAAGGGGGTGTGGGGATCCTTTGTCTTTGGGAAGTTGGACAACAGTGTGGGTGACCTGGGTCCCCAGCTGTGGTTGGTAGTGAGGTGGGTGCAATCCTGGGGGGCTGGGCTCCCTTATCAGTGTTTGCACCAACTCAGGGTTGTTTCTGAGGTGAACTGAATTGGAGGACACCCAGCTGACGTGAAGGGAACGGGAGGATTCCTTGGTGTGGAAACGCCCCACGTTGGGTGTCAGAAGCACTGTGAGCAGAGAAATGATTTTCCTTCAACGAAGAACAATGTGTTTATGCCTTTTGAGCAAACACCTCCACCTGGAGGTCATCCCTGATTTCCACCTGTTCTCTGTAAGCCTTTCTTCTCTAGTCAGAGCGGTTTGTATCAAAGCCTAATTCTGTTATGTCCATACCTGCTTATACCCTCGGTGGCTTTCATGGGTGTTAGAGAAGGACAAAGGCTGCACCTGTCCTGCTGACCGAGGCGGGATGGCTGGTTCAGGGTGGTCACGAGTTTGGAACACGCTTTGGGGGCTGGTGGCAATGACATCCCCTGGGTTCATCTCAGGACAATGTCTTATGACTTGTGTCCAACACATGAAAGAGATGACATGTTGGGGACTAGTGAGTTTGCCCACTGTCTAAGAGCAGACACATGCTTTGCTTCTGCAAGACTGAGGCTCAGTCTCTGTAAATAAAGTTCCTTGGGTTTTGGTTTCTCCTGAGAGGCATGTCTCTGCAAATTGTGCATTTTGATTGTCATGGAAATTACATCTGAGATTTGCTTTCTTTGCTCTGTGAATTGGTTTCATGTGGTTGTGTTAATAAATGACCACAAAAACTACGGGGCTATCATAGAGCCATCCTCCCCCATCCAGGAGAGCAGAGGTCTAAAGACAAGGGGTCCCAGGACCACATTCCCTCCAGAAACTCTCGGGGAGGGTCCTTCCTGCCTCTTCAGCTTCTGGGGGCTCCAGGCGGCCCTGGACTGGTAGATGCCTCCCTCCCGCCTCTGCCTCCACCTTCACGTGGCTTCCCTTCTGTATCATTTGCTGTAAACTTACTTATTAGATTTAAGGATTATCTTCACCCATGAGGACCTGGTCCCTGGCACAGAGCTCAGAGAACCTTAGAAATTTCATGTTGACCTTTGAGCAGAGCATCTTTGGTTATTTCTAAGAAACTGGAGTGCACCTGTTAATGCTGATAAGTTGTGGTTGGTGGCCTGAGGAATCATCCACGTGATGAGCAGGTTGGCTTTTTTCGCTTCACCCCCAACCTCTGTACTTGCAGAGGGGCCGAGGCTTTCTGGTCCTGCCTAGTGGAACCTCCCTAAAAATACCCTAAAAAGGAGTTCAGAAGCTTCTGGGTTGGGGATGCCACAGTTGGGAGGGTGCTGCACCCCACACTCCATAGAGACAGAGCTCTTGCATGTGACCTTGCTCTCACCTTTTTCTCTGGTTGTTCACCCCTTGATGAGCAACAGGTTAGTCTGATGTTTCTAAGTTCTGGTTGGTGGGGGACCCTCCATCTATAGGCATGTTAGATGGAAGTGTGGATGAGCTGGGCCCCCGCTTGTGGTTGGTGAGGTGGGGCAGTCCTATGGACCTGGGCTCCCCTCTCTGCATTTGCCCCAACTCGGGGTCCTCTCTGAGGTGAACTGAATTGGAGGACACCCAGTTGGGGTCTGAAGGGAACTGGAGGATTCCTCGGTGTGGAAATACTTCACGTTGGGTGTCAGAAGCTCTGTGAGGAGAGAAAGTTTTCCTTTAACAATTAAATGTGTTTATGCTTTTCAAACACCTCCTCCTGGCAGACCTCCGAGATCTCACCCTTTTCCCTGTTACCCGTTCTCTTGTCTATAATCAGAGCAAATTCTTTAAAACACCAATAAGATCATGTTGTTACCTGCTTCAAATCCTCTCCTTTTCCTGTTGAGAAAGGACAAATGTCTTCACCTGTCCCGCTGACTGAGGCAGGGCTGCTGGTGCAGGGTGGGCACGGATTTGGAACACACTTTTGGGCTGATGGCAGTGACCTCCCCGAATATATCTCTGGACAGTCTTTTATGTCTTCTGACACAGGGAAGAGTTGACATCCTGGGGACTAGCAGGTTTACCAACAGTCTAAGAGCAGACACTTTCTCAAGACTGAGGCTCACAGTCTCTCCAAATTTACCTGTTTTTTGGTTTCTCCTGACAGATGTCTCTAATTTAAGCTTGCGTCTGTCGAGTCTCATGGAAGTGACAGTAACACTTGTGATTTATTGTCTTTGCTCTGTAAATTGGTTTTGTGGGGTTATGATGTTAAACGACCACAGAAATGACACGGGTTAAAACCACAGGCATCCATCCTCCCCCATCTTAAGAGACATCTGAAGTTAAGGGGTCCCAAGGCCGAGCCTCCCTCCAGAGGCTCCATGGGATGGTCCTTCCTGCCTCTTCCAGGTTCTGGGGTCTCCAGGTTGCCCTGGGCTGGTGGCCAACTAACTCCTGTCTTTGCCTTCATCTTCACGTGGCTTCTCCTGTGTGTCTGGGTCTTCTCTTGTGTCTCTTAGGAGGACACTCTCCTTGGATGGAGGCCAGTGCTCATCCAGGAGGACCTCATCTCAGAGTCTTCAGATGGCTCCTCTGTTGTTGTTCTAGTAATCATTGGATTTAGGACTAATTTTCATAAGGATCTGGTCCCTAGAACACAGCTCGTAAAACTCTAGCCATTTCCTGAGAGATCCCTTTGAGCAGAGCATCTTTGATTATTCCTGAGATAACCCAAGTTCACCAGTGTTTATGCTAATGAGATTTATGCTAATGACTCTTATGCTAATGATATTTATGCCAATGAGTTGGACACTCAAACTTGGACTTGCCATCCTTCATAACCGCATGAGACTATTGCTTCAAGTGAATGTGTCTCTTCTTCTCCTTCCAAATATTCTGTTGGTCCTGTTGCTCTGCAGACCCTCATGCAGGCTGCTTCTAAGTCCCCAGGGGTCTGGCAGAGGTCTGAGATGTGTTTTCCTCAGTAATGCTGGGGGCACCCAGGTTGGGGGAGCAGCTTGGGGTTTGATACTTGGGAGCCTGTTTGGGGTGGAGGAGGACTGTTTGGATCAGTGACTAATGGGGCTGGAAGAAGACATGAGCTTACCAGGAGGGCAGCAGTGAGATCTGGACAAGGGAAAGGGCACAGCCACGGAGGCCCCTTCCACAACATGTTGGAGGGTCCCTGCCTTGGTCATGTGGTGCAGTGTGTCCAGCTGACCCTGGAGCAGGGAGAAGGCATGCATGTGGAAGGAGGTTGGTGCTGTGCTGCAGAACCAGCTTCCAGCCCCAGCCAGCAACCCTGTGCAGAACCTTGGAAGATGGGCTCTTTTTCTTGACATTATATTCCATTTACATTTATTGTAAAATATTGGCTCCATTCCCTGTTGTGTATAGTCTATCCTTGCAGGTTATATATTTTTGACATAGTAGTTTGTATCTTTCACTCCTTTCCACCTCTGTTGCACCCCAAATGATCATCCCTAGTTTTCTGTACCTCTGTCTGGTTCTTTTATGTTATAGTCACTAGTCTGTTGTATTTCTTACCTTCGACAGAAAAGTGCCAGGACATAATATCTGTTCTTCTCTGGCTGACTTATTTCACTTAGCATAATGCCCTCTGAGTTGATCCCTGTAGCTGTAAATGGCACGATTTCATTCTTTTTCATGGCTGAGTGGTATTGCATTGTGCATATATACCACATCTTCTTGATCCATTCCTCTGTCATTGGACATTTATGTTGTTTCCATATCTTGGCTATTGTGAATAGGGCTGCTATGAACAAGGGGGTGCATGGCTCTTTCTGAGTTAGAGTTTTCAGATTTTCCAGATATGTGTCTAGAAGTGGGGTTACTGGGTCATATGGTCAGTTTTCACTTTCTTGGTTGAATTTCAGGTTTCACTTTGAAACCTGAAGCACAACTTTCTCTGTTTACTGTTTCCCAATGTTTTATTTTTTTGGGGGGGAGGGTCCATGAAATGGGGCCTCGTCTGAACCTTCTTCATCATCCCATGTCCCTTTCTGCTCTTCCTCCTCCATCCTTCCTGATGTGTCCACTTCTGTCACCTTCTCTAGTTTCTGCTTTTAGGACCCGGAGTCTCTGATGCTGGTCGCTTCCCACAGTTGCGTGTTTATCTGTCTGCATTTCTGCATTTGATCCCAAAGGGTAGGGATTAGACTGTGGAGAACCCAGATGATGTAATTGACCTGTGCTTGACTCAGGCTCTGCTTCCTGAGGGCCTGGGCCTCTGGCCTGTGGTTCAAATGGGAAGAGAACCAGGCTTTCTTTGTCCCCCAGGTCTTGTTTTTAGGGAATAAGCATCAGCCTTCAGGCCCTTCTCTGAGCCCCAAAGGGCAGGTGCCCACAGGTGCTGATCAGGGAATTGGGGATGGGTGGTAGAGATCAGGGAGGGGCCACCAGAAGACAAGAGCACAGCCTGGGGGTGGGTACTGGTTCCCCCTCACGGGATACACAGAGCAGTGCCTTTGAGCTCTTCTGCTGAACTCAACCCCCAACAATGAAAACCAGAGAGGAGGCCACCAGGACCAGTACTGGGGTCACTAAACACCAGCTCAGAAGAAGAATGCAAGCTTGCACCCACCCTGATCCTTCTCTGTGGCCCCATTTTCTATTCCCAAACTATAAAACCACCTCCTAGTCTCTCCCAAGTGAGGGCACAGTCTTTAAGGCATTAGCCTGCTGTGGCCCCTCTCGCTGGCAAAGCAATTGAAGTTACGTTTTTTTCGCCTTTGCCCAAAACTCTATCTCCACCGGAGACAGAGGCCGAGTTTTGGCAGGACCCTCGGAGAATGATCTAAATGGACATCAGCCTCAGCCTTGTGGTTTCTTTCTCCCAGAAACCTTGCTCTTCCTCTGGCTATTTGTGGCCACAGCTCAAGGCCTCCCACACGCCTGTCTCTCTTTTACCAGAGTTCCTCTCATGAGATTTTGTCTGTCACCCGCAGACACACCGTCTCTGGGCTTCTGATATGGACAGCACTTTCTCCCTACTGTGTGATGTGTGTTTATGACCATTGCCCCAAGGACAGGGACTGCAATATAACAATGAGCCAGCAGTGTCTTTCATTTCTGCTGTTCTTCCTGGCTAATTGGACGGAAGTGTAGAAGCTGGTAATTTTCCAGTAAGAGTAAGTCTGGAAGGGAGTTCCCTGGTGGTCTAGGGGTTCACCCTCAGCACTTTTTTCTGCTGTGGTCCCCATTCAATCCCTGGTCTGGCAACTGAGATTCCATATCAAATCTCTGCACACTGAAGGCCAATAACAAAAAAAACAGGAAAAAGTATATGAAGAAAATTCATCTAAGGCACATAGGATTACTTCTTTTAGATTTAACTTATAAACAGTTTTTAGATTTAATTTTTTAATATTTAACTTTTCATCCGGTGTCATTGAGGTGTCCAGCATAGTGTGGGACTTACGTGCCGAAATGTTGTCCACAGGAAGTCGAGTGAATGAAAGGCCATCATCTAGACTAGATACAAAATGAAAGAAACTGGAAAATTTTTGCTTTGTGATAACTCTTCGGATTGGCTCTCTTGGGTGTATAACGTGCCTCGGTGTGAATGACATTTATCATGTACGTTACATCCCAGGACTAATTTATCCCATAACCGGAAGGTGGTAAATCTCCACCCACCCTCCTCCAGCCTCTAGTAACCACAATCCTCATCTCATTTTCTGCGAGTTTGTTTTTGGAATATAATGGACATTCAGCACTATTTTAATTTTTACGGACTCACAACAGTGTGAGTCCGTATTTCTGTACACACCTGACCCCCTATTTGCCTTCACGCCCTCACACCTCCTGCTGGCTCTAAAAAGTCAGCCAAGTCTGCAGAGCGGTAATATATGCCCACCCCCCCGACCTTTTCTTCCAGTTTAGAGGTAGAGCTGACACAGCACCGGGTAGTCCTCAGGCGTGCAGCATTGCCAAGTGACTGACATCATGAAATGATATCCAGAAAAACGTTAGTGACTTTCCATTATTACCTGGAGAAACCCAATTAAAGAAATAGACATTTCTTTTCCTTCTGGTGAGAGCTCTTAGGATTGACTTTGAATAAATTTGCTCTCCAGTGCCCAGCCATGTCTGTTACACTTGTCGTGTTGACGATTCATACCTGGTCCCTCAGAAGGGCAGGTGACATGCTGGGACTGTCGATGGGTCTCTGAGGTGGGAGCAGGTCTGTAGGCTGAGGCCCTGACCTCTGGGGTCCGACACACACTCCCAGACAGTGGCTGGACTGAATGCCATTGCAGGATCCCTGGCTGGTGTATTGAAATTTGGAGACCGGGTAGATGTGGGGGTCAAAGTTGTTGAGAGTAGATGACAGATGAGAAGAGCCCCCTCCCACCTGTCCCTAAAAGCCGTGCTGTTTGTGACCCTCTCACTGATAAGTTCCTTGCACCCTACCCCTTACCCAAGGGTCTGCTTTAAAAAAAAACTTGTGTATAGTTCCCATGTGACTCAGTGGGTTAAAGATCCAGTGTTGTCTCTGCAGCAGCTCAGGTCTCTGCGGGGTCTTGGGTTGGATTCCTGGCCCCAGAACTTCCACATGTCAAAGGTGAGGTCAAAAAAATTTCTCTGTGTAGAGTAGTCTGTATCCGCTAATCCTAAACTCCTAATTCATCCACCGTCTTTTCTGTTGGCAAGTCTGTTCTGTGTGTGTCTGTTTCTGTTCTGCAGGTAGGTTCCCCTGCGCCGTATTTTAGATTCTGCATGTAAGTGACGTCATATGGTCTTTGTCTTCTCTTTATGATGACTTTGCTTAGTAGGAGAATCTCTAAGTGATCCACGTTGGTGTGGATGCACGGTTTCATTCTTTTTTATGGCTGAGTAATATTCCATTGTGTGTCCAGACCACAGCCGCTTTCTTATCTTTCATCCTGGTCTGTCCCCAGAGACTGGACAGAGTTTCCTGTGCTGCAGAGCAGGACCTCATTCCTCATCCATTCTCAGTGTCCTAGTTTGCATCTACTGACCCCAAACTCCCCGTCCCTCCCACTCCCTCCCCCTCCCCCTTGGCAACCGCAAGTCTTTTCTCTACATCTGTGAGTCAGTTTCTGTTCTGTAGACAGGTTCATCTGGCGTATATTAGACTCCAGATAGAAGTGATAGAATATGGTCTGTGTCTTTCTCTGACTTATTCACTTAGTGGAAGATTTTCTAGTTCCATCCATGTTGCTGCAAGTGCCCTCATGTCATTCTTTCTTGTGGCCGAGGCTCCACTGTGTGTGCAGGTGTGTGTGTATATATACTGAGGCTCTGCACTGGGGGAACATTTTGGGGTGCAGAGCCCCTTTATCCCCTGTGTTCCTGATAAAGTAGCCCAGAAATCTAAGAATCTCAGATGCCAATTACCTCACTTGACCCATCCTTTCTGTCGTCATAGGGTTAGGACACAGTGACCTCTTTATGATCCTGTGCTGCCCACATGGGCTGGTTCCTGTTTTAGGGAACAGTTACTGCTGTTGCCCCCAACGCACCAGGAAAAGGATGAGGGGAGTTCCTGCTGTGGTTCAGTAGGTTAAGAACCTGACCAGTACCCATGAGGATGCAGGTTCGATCCCTGGCCTCGCCCAGTGGGTTAAGTATCTGGTTTTGCCTTGAGCTGTGCTGTAGGTCAGATGCAGCTCTGATCTGGCATAGCTGTGGCTGTGGTGTAGACCTGCAGGTGTAATTCCTTTTGGCCCCTTGCCTGGGACTTCCATATACTGCCGGTGTGGCCCTAAAAAGAAAAAAGAATGGTGAGGTTGGGGGTGTTCCAGTTCCGAGGACATGTGTTTACAGCCCTTTTTGGGGAAAGGAACTGCATTTTGCGGTGGTGACAGGTACATAGCCTGTGACACAGCTCCCATTATTTTATAGCACTGACCCTGCGGTTTTCCACTCTGACCGCAGCTAATGAGCCGGGCGTATCGTCCTGCTGTGGAACGAAGTGTCCTCCAGTCCCCTCGGTCGGGCCCCCAGTGCCCGGGCGGACTGCTTCGTTCTCATGAGAGATGCTCGAGGGACCCCCTGGGTATTTCTACCGAGTCTACATTCCAGACAAGGAAAAGTGGCAGCAGATGGAAAATACTTTCCCCGGTTCCACTTGTGTGTCACAAACCCGCACCTGCAGGGAAGTGGAGATGGAGCCAGGAAAGAGCCTCTGGTTATGAATCAGATGTGTCCATTGTTGAAAAGAGGAGTTCCCCGTGTGGTTCAGTGGGTTAAGAACCTAACACAGTGCCTGTGAGGATCCAGGTTAGACCCCTGGCCTCAGTCAGTGGATTAAGGATCGGGCGTTGCTGTGAGCTGTGGTGTAGGTCGCAGGGGCAGCTTGGAATCTGTGTGCCTTGGCTGTGGTGTAGGCTGCCAGTTGCAGGTCCCATTGGACCCCTAGTCTGGGAACTCCATATGCCACAGGGTGGACAAAAAAAGAAAAAACATTGTTTTCAATTAGAGTCTTTTAAAATTTGTAGTTTTTCCTTTTCCTTTCATTTTTTGAGGCCTGCACCTGTATCATATGGAATTTCCCAGGCTGGGATAAAACCAGAGCCTTACACCACAGCCAGAGCAACACTTGATGCAAGCCACCTCTGTGACTTACACCACAGTTCACGTGCTGAATCCTTAACCCAGTGAGCGAGGCCGGGGATCAAACCCGTGGCCTCATGGATACCAGCGCACTGTGTTACCAGTGAACCATAATGCGAACTCTGAAAAAATTTGTCATGTTTTTGATATGAAAATGTCTGAGGTTGAGTATATGAAATGTCACACTGTTAAATGCAAATACAGGCAAATGAAAATTATTTTGGGAGTTCCCTGGGGGTGCAGCAGTTTAAGGATCTGGCATTGTCCCTGCAGTGGCTTGGGTCACCACTGTGGCATGGGTTCGATCCCCAGCCCAGGAACTTCCAAATGCCATGGCTGCAGCCAAAACAGAGAAAGAACATAAAAGGATTTGAAAATTTGTCCTCCTTCACCCTCCTAATCCTGGCAGGTCCATTAAGGGCAGAAGAGCTGTTTGCAGAAAACCATCCTTGATGCGATCAGTGGCCCCGGAGCTTGCTCTTACTAGAACAAGGACCTGGAATGATTCTGCTGCCAAAACCATGTCAAGATGTCACATGGCTG
>PVHT021183672.1:6349708-6361499 GCA_004024745.2 Catagonus wagneri
TCTACATTCCAGACAAGGACAAATGGCAGCAGATGCGAAAATACTTTCCCCGGTTCCACTTGTGTGTCACAAACCCGCACCTGCAGGGAAGTGGAGATGGAGCCAGGAAAGAGCCTCTGGTTATGAATCAGATGTGTCCATTGTTGAAAAGAGGAGTTCCTTGTGTGGTTCAGTGGGTTAAGAACCGAACATAGTGTCTTTGAAAATCCAGGTTAGATCCCTGGCCTCAGTCAGTGGGTTAAGGATCTGGCGTTGCTCTGACCTGTGGTGTAGGTGGCAGATGCAGCTTGGATCCCCTGTTGCTGTGGCTGTGGTGTAGGCTCCAGCTGCAGCTCCCATTGGACCCTTAGCCTGGGAACTCCATATACTGCTGGTGTGGTCCTCAAAAGAGCAAAAAGAAAAAAGGACACAGTGCTCTCATCTTGTTCAGGGATGGGCGCCCTCAGTGCAGCCCCCGCCCTCCTGCAATGTGCTTGCTGCTGTGCAAATGCAGACGCGCTGGGCATGGAGCTTTAGGGTCATTGCTCAGCCCAGCCTGCCCGGAGCTGCCCAGGACCTTGGGGGCAGACCGCTTCCCTCCTGCAAGGTCACAGCACCAGCAGGGGCACCAGCAGCCGCCCCCTCCGCTCTGTGATGGGTCCCTGTTGTCCAGCTGGCAAATGCTCAGGGAAAGGAGTGAAGCGGGGGAAACCCTTTCTCAGGCTGAGGCTGCCTGGCTCTGGGCTCCATCCTTGGCCTTTCGTCTGGGGGACACTCCATGGACTTGCCAGATGGACACTTTTTCCTGAGACACAGGGGTGGGGGGACAGGAGGAGGGAGCCCGCAGGGCAGACAGAGGCATCTCCCTCCTGGATTCGTGGGGCCCCCACTAGGACCCCCCTAATCATCCAGAGCATTGGTCCCAGAGAAGGAAGGAAGCTGGCCTCTTTTCGCTTCTCTTTCAGATGGAAAGTCCTCACACACTGGCGGGTCTTCAGATTTCTAGAAATGGGCACCAGCAGGTTTGTTTCAAAGGAGCAAGTTTAATGTCCTGGGAGGGTCGGGAAAATGTGGAGGATATTTTTTTCCTTTTGGAGATTCCAGATAGATCTCATTTCTATATGAATTAAGAGCGGAATTCCTGCTGTCGCCTGACGGGATCTGTGGCATTTTGGGAGCACTGGGTCACGGGTTCAGTTCCCGGAGCTGGTGTTACCACTGCTGCAGCTTACGTCACAAGACAAAGGCTCGCATCTGATCCCTGGCCCAGGGGCTCCATGTGCCACAGGGTGGACAGAAAAGAAATGAAAGAATTAGAAAACACTGTTTTGAATTATTTAGAATTGTTTTAAAATTTGTATTTGTTTATTTATTTTGCTTTTTATTTTGTTGGGTCTGCACCTGCAAGATATGGATGTTCCCAGCCTGCGGGTCAAATCAGAGCTACAGCCACTGGCCTCCACCACAGCCAGAGAAACACTTTATCCAAGCCACATCTGTGACCTACACCCCAGCTCAAGGTCATGCCGGATCCTTAACCCACTGTGCGAGGCCAGGGATCAAATCCTCAGCCTCATGGATACTAGGTTTGTTACCACTGAACCGTAATAGGAACACTGAAAAATTTGTAGTGTTTTTGATACAAAAATAAGAAACGTGTGTCTGAAGCTAAGTTGAATATATAAAATGTCACACTGTAGAATGCAAATACAGGCAAATGGAAATGATTTCAGGAGTTCCCTGGGGGCACAGCAAGTTAAGGATCCATCATTGTCCCTGCATTGGCTTGGGTCACCCCTGTGGCATGGGTTTGATCCCTGGCCCAGGAACTTCCACATGACATGGCTGTGGCTGAAAAAGAGAACAAAAAGGCACTAGGAAATTTCTCCTCCTTCTCCCTCCTAAATCTGGAAGGGCAATTAAGGGCAGAAAGCTGTTTTCAGAAAACCATCCTTGATGCGATCAGTGGCCCTGGAGCTTGCTCTTGTTAGAATGAGGACCTGGAATGATTCCGTTGCCAAAACCATGTCAAGATGTCACATGGTCAGTAGAGTGACACCTCCGCCTAGAGGATGGCCTTGTCCTCTGTGCCAGAACCTGAGACCAGGTCTCCTTAGAAGGACAAGGGAGCTCTGAGGTGGGAAATGATGCCTGAGGATCTGGTGGCCCCAGATGTCATTGCTGGGTCCTGAGAAGGGCGAGGCTGTAGAGTCAGTGTCACCAAGTGTGATGGTGGTGACAGAGGTCAGAGTGAGTTGACCTTCCTTGGCCATCCAAGGGTGCAGGTGCTTCCAGAAGCTGGGAAAGGTAGGGACCTGCTTTTCCCCTGGAGCCTCGGCTGGGACCAGCCCCACTCAGCCCTGGTGTCAGCCCTGGGGGGTCTGTGTAGCCCCCGACTTCCACGAGCAGAAAGAAACACAAAGTGTGCGTGTGCAAAGCCACTCAGTTGGGGTACTTGGTTACCGCACACAGAATGGAACCGTGGAGCCTGCACCAAACTTCGCTGAGGGGGAAAAGAGCCGGTGCCAGCAAAGTTGTTGCTGAGATACCTGTTGGCGTGGCTTGTGTTTATCCTCCCGGAGACCCTGCTGGTGCTCAGTGGCTCTCGGCTTGATGATAATCAGGGTGATTTCCCAGGAATGACTTCTCCAGAGAGAACAGCGTGGGACGGTCCAGCCACACGGTGCGGGGAGGAGCCTCCTGGGGGAACAGACACCCCAAACCGGGAGGCTTCAAACCACAGGAACCCACCCTCCCCCATCCTGGGGACCAGACATCTGAGGTCAAGGGGTCCCAGGGCTCTGTTCTCGCCAGAGGCTCCAGGGGAGGGTCCTTCCTGCCTCTTCCAGCTTCTAGGGGCTCCAGGCGGCCCTGGGCTGGTGGCCGCCTCCCTCCGGTCTCTGCCTCCGTCTTCCCATGGCTTCTCCTCTGTGTCTGGGTCTCCTCTTGTGTCTTAGGAGGACACTGTCCTTGGATGGAGGCCCCCCTCATCCAGGAGGACCTCCTCTCAGACCCTTCCCGTGGCTTCTCCTCTGTGTCTGGGTCTCCTCTTGTGTCTCTTAGGAGGACCCTGTCCTTGGATGGAGGGTCCCTCTCATCCAGGAGGACCTGCTCTGGATCTTTCATGCGGTGTCTTCTTTGTTATAAGGGCACTTATTACTGGAATTAGGGCCCATCTTCATCCAGGAGGACCCGGTCCCTGGCACACAGCTCCTGAAACCTTAACAATTTCTTGATCCCTTTGAGTAGAGCATCATTATTTTTTCTTAAGAAACCCAAGCAGACCTATGTTTTTGCTAATGAGGTTTATGCTAATTAGGTGAGGGTGGTTGTCACAGGAGCCAACCCAGTGAGTAAAGGGTTGGCTTTTTTAGCTCAGCCCTCAACCTCCAGAACTGCTGAGGGTCCAAGGCTTTAATCAGTCCTGCCCAGTGGAAACTCCTTACGAAAGGGCCCAGAGAGCTTCTGGTTTGGGGAGCCTGCAGTAGAAGTGTGCTGTACCCCAAACTCCATGGGGACAGAAGCTCCTGCAGGTGGAACCACTAGAACTTGCTCTCTCCTCCTCCTCTGGCTGTTCACCCCTTTATGAGCAAAAGGTAAAGCACGAGTTTCCTGAGTTCTGTGAAGGGGGCATGGGGGCCCTTTGTCTCTCGGAAGGTGGACAGCAGTGTGGGTAACCTGAGCCCCCGGCTGTGGTTGGTGGTGATGTGGGTGCAGTCCTGGGGGGCTGGGCTCCCTTCTCAGTGTTTGCACCAACTTGGGGTCCTTTCTGAGGTGAACTGAAGGACCCCCAGCTGGTGTCCGAAGGAAACTGGATAATTCCTTGGTGTGGAAACACCCCACGCTGGGTGTCAGAAGCTCTGAGAGCAGAGAAGGCTTTCCTTTAACAATTAAATGTGTTCATGCTTTTCAAACACCTCCTCCTGACAGACCTCCGAGATCTCACCCTTTTCCTTGTTACCCATTCTCTATAATCAGAGCGAATTCTTTAAAATACCAAGTAGATCATGTTGGTACCTGCTTCAAACCCTCAGGGGTTTTCATGGCTGTTAGAAAAGGACAGATGGCTGCACCTGTCCTGCTGACTGAGGCAGGGCAGCTGGTGCAGGGTGGGTACAGAGTTTTTAACAACTTTTTGACTGGTGGCTACGACCTACCCTGGGTGCATCTCGGGACAGTGTTTTATGTCTGACACAGGAAGAGGTGATAACTTTGGGACTAGTCTTTTTTCACAACCATTTAAGAATAGACACTTTGCTTTTGTAAAACTGAGGTTCACGCATTTTCTGTAGTTACCCATCTTCTGGTTTGTTCTGTTGGTGTGTGTCCGTGATTTAATTTTGCTTTTGATTCTCCTGGAAGTACGGTTACATCTGAGATTGCTTTCTTTGCTCTGTGAATTGGTTTTGTGGGATTGTGATAGTAAATGATCACTAAAATCACATGGGCTAAAACCAAAGGCATCCTCCATTCCCCATCCTGGGTACCTGATGTCTGAGGTCAAGGCGTCCCAGGGTCACACTCCCTCCAGAGGTTCCAGGGGACGGTCCTTCCTGCCTCTTCTACTTCTGCGGGCTCCAGGCAGCCCTGGGCTGGTGGCTGCCTCTCTCCCTTCTCTGCCTCCATCTTCACCTGGCTTCTCCTCTGTATCGTTTGTTACAAACATACCTATTAAATTTGGAACATCTTCATCCATGAGGATCTGGTCCCTGGCACAGAACTTGGGAAAAACCTTAGCAATTTCTTAGTACCTTTGAGCAGAGAGTCTTTGGTTATTTCTAAGAAATAATAGTGCATCTGTTTCTGCTAAAGAGTTGGGCTGGTAGTCTGAGGAACCATCCACGTGATGAGCAGGTTGGCTATTTTAGCTCCACCCCCAGTCTCTAGATGTGTTGAGGGGTCAAGGCTTTTTAGTCCTGCCTTGTGGAACCTCCCTAAAAATACCCTAAAAAAGTTCAGAAGCTTCTGGGTTGGGGATCCCACAGTTGGAAGGGTGCTGAACCCCACACTCCACGGAGACAGAAGCTCTTGCAGGTGGGACCCCCAGACCTCGCTCTCACCCCCTCTGGCTCTTCACCCCTTGATGAGCAACAGGTAAGTCTGAATTTTCTAAATTCTGGGGCCAGGGTGCCCTCCATCTCTAGGCATGTTGGACAGAAGTGTAGGTGAACTGGGCCCCCGGCTGTGGTTGGCAAAGTGGGTGCAGTCCTGAGGGGCTGGGCTCCCTCTCAGCCTTTGTACCAATTTGGGGTCCTTTCTGAGGTGAACTGAACTGGAGGACCCATAGGTGGGTCTGAGGGAACTGGAGGATTCCTTGGGGTGGAAACGCCCCACGTTGTGTGTCAAAAGCTCTTTGAGCAGTGAAATAATTTTCCGTTAACAGTTAAATGTGTGTATGCTTTTCATCCAACACCTCCTCCTGGAAGACCCCCAAGATCTCACCCTTCTACCTGTCACCCATTCTTCTCTCTGTAATCCCAGCAAATTCTCTGAAATTGTGTCCGTACCTGCTTCAAACCCTTGGGGGTTTTACTGGCTGTTAGAAAAGGACAGATGGCTGCACCTGTCCTGCTGATCCAGGCTGGGTGGCTGGTGCAGGGTGGGCATGGATTTGGAACACGTTTTGGGGTTGGTGGCAACGACCTCCCCTGCATACATCTCAGGACAGTGTTTTACAGCTTATGTCCGACACAGGAAAGAGTTGACACACTGGGGACTAGTGGGTTTGCCAGTTCTCTAACAGCAGATGCTTTGCTTTTTCAAGACACAGGCTCACAGTCTCTGTAAATAAAGTTACCTGTTTTTTGGTTTCTCCTGACAGGTGTGTCTCTGTAATTTAAGATTGTGTCTGTTGATTCTCATGGAAATGACAGTAACACTTGTGATTTGTTGTTGTCTTTGCTCTGTAAATTGGTTTCGTGAGGTCATGATTTTATTTTTATTTTTTTGAGGAAAAGAGATGTTTTATTTTTCCATTGTAGCTGGTTTATGGTTTTCCATCAATTTTTCAATTGTACAGCGTGGTGACCTGGTTACACGTACATATATGGAATCATCACAAGTGGTTAGACATAGTTCCTGGCGCTGTACAGCAGGATCTCCTTGCTTTTCCATCCCAAAGGCAATTGTCCTCGACTGTGAACCCCAAACTCCCATCCCATCTCACTCACTCACTCACCCACCCACCCTCTTGGTAACCGCAAGTCTGTTCTCCAAGTCCGTGATTTTTCTTTTCTGCAGAAGGGTTCATTTATGAAGAATATTAGATTCCAAATATAACTGATACCACATGGTATTTGTCTTTCTCTTTCTGACTTACTTCACTCAGTATGAGGTCTCTAATTCCATCCATGTTGCTGCAGATGACATCATTTTATTCTTTCTTATGGATGAGTAGTATTCTATTGCATATATATACCACATCTTCCTAATCCAATCATCTGTTGATGGACATTTGGGTTATTTGCATGTCTTGGCTATTGTGAATAGTGCTGCAATGAACATGTGAGTGCATGTGTCTTTTTCAAGGAAAGTTTTGTCCAGATATATGCCCGAGAGTGGGATTACTGGGTCACATGGTAATTCTATGTATAGTTTTTTAAGGTACCTCAATATTGTTTTCCATAGTAATTGTACCAGTTTATATTCCCACCAACAGTGCAGGAGGGTTCCCTTTTCTCCACACACCCTCTCAAGCATTTGTTGTTTGTGGACTTATTAATTATGGCCATTCTGAGTGGTGTGAGGTAGTTTCTCATGGTAGTTTTGAATTACATTTCTCTAATCATCAGTGATGTTGAGCATTTTTTCATGTGCTTGTTGGCTATCTCCATATATTCTTTGGAGAAATGTCTATTCAGGTCCTTTGCCCATTTTTCAATTGGGTGGTTGGTTTCTTTTTGCTGTTGAGTTGTATAAATGGTTTGTATATTTTAGAGACTAAGCCCTTGTCAGTTGCATCATTCACACTATTTTCTCTCATTCTATAAGTTGCCTTTTAGTTTTCTTTTTGGTTTCCTTTGCTGTGCAAAAGCTTGTCAGCTTGATTAGGTCGCATTGGTTTATCTTTGCTTTTATTTCTGTTGCTTTGGGAGACTGACCTCAGAAAACATTTGTAAGACTGATGCTTTGCCAATGTTTTCTTCCAGGAGTTTAATGGTGTCTTGTCTTATATTTAAGTCTTTAAGCCACTTTGAGTTTATTTCTGTGCATGGCATGAGACTGTGTTCTAGTTACATTGATATGCATGCAGCTGTCCAGGTTTCCCCAAGAATACTTACTGAAAAGACTGTCTTTTCCCCATTTTATGTTCTTGCCTCCTTTGTCAAAGATCAACTGAGTGTAGGCATCTGGGTTTATTTCTGGGTTCTCTATTCTGTTCCACTTGTCCGTATGTCTGTTTTGGTACCAGTACCACACTGTCTTGATTACTGTGGCCCTGTAATATTGCCTGAAGTCAGGGAGAGTTATGCCTCCTGCTTGGTTTTCATTCCTCAGAATTGCTTCAGTGATTCTGGGTCTTTTGTTGTTCCATATAAATTTTTGGATTGTTTGTTGTAGTTCTGTGAAGAATGTCATTGGTAATTTGATAGGGATTCCATTGAATCAGATTCAATGGCCATTTTTACAATATTAGTTTTTCTGGCCCATGAGCATGGAATATCTTTCCATTTCTTTGATTTCCTTGATTAATGTTTTGTAGTTTTCTGCGTATAAATCACCTCCTTGGTCAGGTTTATTCCCAGGTACTTGATTTTTTGGGGTGCTATTTTAAAATGTAAAGTGCTTTGGTATTCTATTTCCAATATTTAATAGTTAGTATACAGAAATGTGATTGATTTCTGCAGGTTAACCTTATATCCCTCTACTTTGCTGAATTTTGCTATTTTAAAAGGTAAAGTGTTTTGGTATTCTATTTCCAATATTTCATTGTTAATATACAGAAATGTGATTGATTTCTTCAGGTTAACCTTATATCCTTCTACTTTGCTGTATTTGTTGATCATTTCAAGTAATGTTGGGGTTGTGAGTCCTTGGGGTTTATCTATATATAGTATCATGTCAACTGCATAGAGTGACAGTTTTACCTCTTCTCATCCTATTTGGATGCCTTTTATTTCTTTTGTTTGTCTGATTGCTGTAGCTAGGACCTCCAGTACTATGTTGAATAACAGTGGTGAGAGTGGGCATCCTTGTCTCATCCCAGATTTTAGTGGGAAGGCTTTCAGCTTTTCTCTATTGAGTATTTTATTTGCTGTGGGTTTCTCATAAATGGCCTTTATTATGTTAAGGAATGTTCCCTGTATCCCCACTTTGGTAAGAGTTTTGATCATCAATGGATGTTGGACTTTGTCAAATGCTTTTTCTGCATCTATTGAGATGATGATGTGGTTTTTGACTTTGCTTTTGTTAATGTGGTGTATGACATTGATTGATTTGCATATACTGAACCATCCTTGTGCACCTGGGATGAATCCCACCTGGTTGTGGTGTATGATCTTTTTTATACGTTGTTGGATTTGGTTGGCTAAAATTTTGAGAATTTTTGCATCTATATTCATCAAAGATATTGGCCTATAGTTTTCTTTTTTCATGGTATCTTTGTCTGCTTTTGGAATTAAGGTGATGTTGGCATCATGGAATGTCTTTTTTTTTTTAACTGATTTTATTTCAGTTATAGGTGTATATGAATCATCACAAGTCAATTTGACAGATTTTGTGTCCCAAAACCAGTGTATCCCCCCACCCCCCGGATTGTCTTATTTAAAAAACAAGGTTTTCCAAAGTCTGTGAGTCATTGTCTGTTCTGCAAAGAGGTTCACTGTGTCTTTTTAGTTTCCACATGAAAGCGGTAGCCTTGGGTGTTGCTGTCTAATTGTCTGACTGGTTTCACTTCGCATGATGATTTCTAGGTCCATTCATGTTGCTATAAATGTTGGTAATTTGTTCCTTTTAATGGCTGAGTAGTATTCCATTGTGTGTTTGTACCATATCTTCCCTATCCACTCCTCTGTCGATGGGCATTTAGGTTGTTTCCACGACCCGGCTATTGCATAGAGTGCTGCAATGAACACTGGAGTGCATGTGTCTTTTTGAGTCATGGTTTCCTCTGGATAGATGCCCAGGAGTGGGATTGCTGGATCAAATGGTAATTCTATTTTGAGTTTTATGAGGAATCTCCATACTGTTTTCCACAGTGGTTGCACCAAGTTGCATTCCCACTCCACACCCTCTCCAGCAATTATTATGTGCAGACTTTTTGATGATGGCCATTCTGGCCGGTGTAATGTGGTACCTCATAGTAGTTTTGATTTGCATTTCTCTAATGAGCGATTTTGAACATCTTTTCATGTGTTTATTTGCCACCTGCATGTCGTCTTTGGAGAATTGTCTGCCTAGATCCTTCGCCCATTTTTTGTTTGTTTCTTTGGTATTGAGCTGTAGGAGGTGTTTATAAATTTTAGAGATTAATCCCGTCTCAGTTGATTCATTTGCAAATATTTTCTCGCATTCCGTGGGTTGTCTTTTCGTTTTGTTTAGGGTTTCCTTTGATGTGCAGAAACTTTGAAGTTTAATTAAGTCCCATTTGTTTATTTCTCTTTTTATTGTCCTTACTCTGACACATTGATCTGAGAAGATTTTGCTATCATTTATGTCAGAGAGTGGCCTAGGTTTTCCTCTAAGAATTTTATAGTATCTGGTCTTCTATCTAGATCTTTAACCCATTTTGAGTTTATTTTTGTGCATGGTGTTAGGAAGTGTTCTAGTTTCATCCAGTTTTCCCAGCACCACTTATTGAAGAGGCTGTCTTTTGTCCAATGTATATTCTTGCCTCCTTTGTCATAGATTAGGTGACTATAGATGCGTGGATTTAATTCTGGGCTTTCTAGCCTGTTCCACTGATCTATATTTCTGTCTTTGTGCCAATACCATACTGTTTTGATGAAGATAGCTTTGTAGTAGAGTCTGAAGTCAGGAAGCCTGATTCCTCCAGCTCCATTTTTCTTTTTCAGGATGTCTTTGGCTATTCTGGGTTTTTGTGTTTCCAAACAAACTTTAAAATATTTTGTTCTAGTTCTGTGAAAAAGGTCCTTGGTAATTTGATAGGGATTGCATTGAATCTGTAGATTGCCTTGGGTAGTATAGTCATTTGGATAATACTGACTCGTCCAATCCAAGAGCATGGTATGTCTTTCCACCTGTTCATGTCATCCTTGATTTCTTTCATCAGTGCCTTATAATTTTCAGAGTACAGGTCTTTTGTCTCTTTAGGCAGGTTTATTCCTAAGTATTTGATTCTTTTTGATGCGATGGTAAATGGGATTGCTTCCCTAATTTCTCTTTCTGATCTTTCATTGTTAGTATATAGAAATGCAGTTGATTTCTGTGTATTAATTTTGTATCCTGCAGCTTGGCCAAATTCATTGATGAGCTCTAACAGTTTTCTGGTAGAGTCTTCAGGATTCTCTAGGTATAGTATCATGTCATCTGCAAAAAGTGATAGTTTGACTTCTTCCTTTCCAATTTGGATTCCTTTTATTTCTTTTTCTTCTCTGATTGCTGTAGCTAGGACTTCCAGACCTATGTTGAATAGTAGTGGCGAGAGTGGACATCCCTGTCTTGTTCCTGATCACAGTGGGAATTCTTTCAGCTTTTCACCATTGAGAATGATGTGAGCTCTGGGCTTGTCATAGATGGCCTTGATTATGTTGAGATAGGTTCCCCCTATGCTCACTTTCTGAAGGGTTTTTATCAAAAATGGGTGTTGAATTTGTCAAAGGCTTTTTCTGCATCTATGGAGAGGATCATATGGTTTTTATTCTTCAGTTTGTTAACGTGGTGTATCACACTCTTTGATTTGCAGATATTGAAGAACGCTTGCATCCCTGGGATAAATCCCACTTGATCGTGATGTACAATTCTTTTAATGTCTTGTTGGATTTGGTGGGCTAGTATTTTGTTGAGAATTTTTGCATCTATGTTCATCAGTGAGATTGGCCTGTAATTTTCTTTTTTTGTGGTATCTTTGTCTGGTTTTGGTATCAGGGTGATGGTTGCTTCATAGAATGAGTTTGGGAGTGTCCCTTCCTCCGCAATTTTTTGGAATAGTTTCAGGATAGGTGTTAGCTCTTCTCTAAATGTTTGATAGAATTCACCTGTGAAGCCATGTGGTCCTGGACTTTTGTTTGTTGGAAGTTTTTGAATCACAGTTTCAATTTCAGAACTTGTGATTGGTCTATTCATCTTTTCTATTTCATCTTGGTTTAGTCTTAGGAGATTGTACTTTTCTAAGAATGTGTCCATTTCTTCTAGGTTTTCCATTTTATTGCCATATAGTTGCATATAGCAGTCTCTTATGATCCTTTGTATTTCTGTGATGTCTGTTGTTACTTCTCCTTTTTCATTTCTAATTTTATTGATTCGTGTCCTCTTTTTTTTTTTGATAAGTCTGGCTAAGGGTTTATCAATTTTGTTGATCTTTTCAAAGAACCAGCTTTTCATCTTTTCTATGGTTTTCTTCATTTCTATTTCAATGATTTCTGCTCTGATCTTTATGATTTCTTTTCTTCTACTAACTTTAGGTCTTGTCAGTTCTTCCCTCTCTAGCTGCTTTAGATGTAAAGTTAGGTTGTTTATTTGAGCTTTTTCTTGTTTCCTGAGGTGGGCTTGTATTGCTATAAACTTTTCTCTTAGAACTACTTTTGCTGTATCCCAGAGGTTTTGGAGTGTCATATCTTTGTTGTCATTTGCTTCTAGGTATTTTTTAATTTCCTCTTTGATTTCGTCAGTGATCCATTGGTTATTCAGTAGC
>PVHT021183672.1:6364766-6377123 GCA_004024745.2 Catagonus wagneri
CTGTTTGTGTATCAATTGTAGATTTTTGGTGTGTGGTTACCCTGAAGTTTTGATATAGGAGTGTATATGTAAATGAGATCGTTTTAAGTTGTCAGTTTCTTAATTGCACATGTGTCTCCAGTGTCCTGCATTTGCACTCTGGTCTCATGCTTTCTGATTTTGGTAGCATAATTGTGCATGGATGATTTAGTATCTTTACTGTATATTTGACTTCACTGGTGGGCCTTATCATTTGTGTTCTTTTTGTTTCTGGTTGTGGCCTTTTCTTTTCTGCCTAGAGAAGTTCCTTTAGGATTTGTTGTAAAGCTGGTTTAGTGTTGCAGAAATCTCTTAGCTTTTGCTTGTCTGTAAAGGTTTTGAACTCTCCTTCAAATCTGAATGAGAGCCTTGCTGGATAAAGTAATCTTGGTTGGAAGCTTTTCCCTTTCATCACATTAAGTATATCATGCCACTCCCTTCTGGCCTGCAGAGTTTCAGATGAAAAATCTGCTGATAACCTTATCGGGGTTCCCTTATATATCATTTGTTTCTTTTCCCTAACTGCTTTCAATATTTTCTGTCTTTAACTTTGGTCATTTTGATTAATATGTGTCTCGGGGTGTTCCCTTCTTGAGTGTATTTTATATGGTACTCTTTGAGCTTCCTGGATTTGACCAAGTGGTTCCTTTCCCATATTAGGGAAGTTTTTGGCTATTATCTCTTCAAATAGTTTTTCTGTCCCCTTCTCTCTCTCTTCTCCCTCTGGCACCCCTATAATATGGATATTGGTGCATTTAACATTATCCCAGAGTTCTCTGAGACTCTGCTCATTTCCTTTCAATCTTTTATCTCTTTTCTCTTCTGCATTAGTGATTTCCACTAATCTGTCTTCCACCTCGCTGATTCGTTCTTCTGCCTCCTGTATTTCTACTGTTGGCTGCTTCTAAGGAATGTTTTATTTCAGTGATTGTATTTTGCATCTCTTCTTGTTTAATTTTTACAGTTTGTATTTCTTTGCTCAGTGTTTCCTATAAATTATCAATCTTTGCCTCCAGTTTATTTCCCATGCCTTGCATCATCTTCAGCATCAACGGTCTAAAGTCTCTTTCTGGGAGGCTAATAGTCTCCTCATCACTGAGCTGTTTTTCTGAGCTTTTCTCTTTCTCCCTTATCTGAGTTATAATTTCCTGTCTTTTCATTTTTATAGGTTTTTGATATGGTGACCTTTTTGTAGACAATAGAGTTGTAGCCTCTCTTAGTCCTGATGTTTGCCTCCCCTGTGGCTAAAGTTGGTATGGAGGGGACTTGCTGTAGGCTTCCTGATGGGAGGGAGTGATGCCTGCTCACTGGTAGGTGTGGTTGATTCCTCTCCCTCTGATGGGTGGGGCTTTGTCTCTGGATGAGATTAGAGGCTGGCTGTGTGCCTGAAGGGTCTTTAGGCAGCCTGTTTACTGATGGGTGGGGTTGAGATCCCACCTGGATTATTGTTTGGCCTGGGGCTTCTCAGCGCTGATAAGAGGGACCAGATTTTCCCAGAAATGACCACCTCCAGAGAAATGCAGGCTGGTGAATGTTCCTGAGAGCTTCACCTCCAATGCCGTTCCCCCACAACAAGCCACAGTCACCCCTATTTTCCCAGGAGATCCTCCAAGAATAGCAATCAGGTTCCACCCGGATTCCTATGGAAACTGTTTTGCTCTGGGACCCAGTGCACGTGAAAGTCTGTGTGTGCCTTTCAAGAATGGGTTCTCTGTTTCCCCCAGTCCTGTGGAGCTCCTGCACACAAGCCCTGCTGGCCTTCAATGTCAGATGCTCTGGGGGCTCTTTCTCTCTGTGCCCGATCCCCAGGCGTGGGGATTTGATGTGGGGCTCAGAACTCTCAGTCCTGTAGCTGAGTTTCTGTGATGCAGTTACTTTCCAGTCTGTGGGACTTCCCCCCGGGAGGTATGGGGTTGCTTCTATCGTGTAATCACCCCTCCTACCTCTTGATGTGGTCTCCTCTTTGTCTTCTGGAACAGAATATCTTTTTTGGAAGTTTACAGTCCATTTGGTTGAAGGTTTCTAGGCATTTGGTTATAGTTTTGCTATTTATTTTGGGAGAGAAGTTGAGCTCCAGTCCTATTCCGCCATCTTCAGTACATGGACTTTTGACTGGCTCCTTCTTAGTGAAGATACACGTGTTGAGGTAGAGCCCAGTAGAGGACAGCATTTCAGATAAGCTTCCCAAGAGGATATGAACTCATAATCTCCTCTGAAGTGGCTCGGGCCTGGACTGACTCGAGCCTGGTCTAGCTCCTGGCTGCTTCTCATTTCCCTGAGCTTCCAGGAGCTCATGGAATGTCTTTGGGAGTGTTCCTTTGGAAAAGGAACCTTTTGGAAAAGTTTAAGGAGGATGGGTATGAGTTCCTCTTCGTATGTTTGGTAGAATTTGCCTGAGAAGCCATCTGGTCCTGGGCTTGTATTTGTAGGGAGTGTTTTTATGACATACTCAATTTCATTTCTAGTGATTGGTCTCTTTAGTTGATCTATTTTTTCTTGATTCAGTTTTGGCAAGGTGTAAGTCTCTAAAACATTGTCCATTGCGTGTGTCTTCTTCGAGGAAAGTTTTGTCCAGATACATGCCCAAGAGTGGGATTGCTGGGTCATACGGTAGTTCTATATTTAGTTTTCTGTGGTACCACCATAGTGTTTTCCATAGCTGTTGTACCAATTTACATTCTCGCCACCAGTGCAGGAGGGTTCCCTCTTCTCTATACCCTCTCCAGTCTTTATTTGTGGACTTATTAATGATGGCCATTCTGACAGGTGTGAATTCATACCTCATATTAATGGTTTATTGTTGATGTTTTCACTTTTCCATTTCTTAATTTTTGAGTATTGTTGAGTTACTGTGTTGTGTTGGCTTAAAGTCAGTGTATGTATATGTCTGTGTGTGGTATAAACACACTTTTTCAGATTCTTTTCCCTTATAGGTTATTGCAAAATATTCAGTGTAGTTCCCTGTGCTATACACTAGGCACCTGCTGTTTATCTAAATGTAGTAGCATGTATCTGTTAATCCCAAACTCCTAATTTCTCCCCTGCCTTTGGTAACCATAAGTCTGTTCTCTGTGAGTCTGCTTCTCTTTTGTAGGCATGTTCATCTGGGTCCTATTTTAGGTTCCACATAGAAGGCATAGCATATGGTATTTATCTTCCTCTCTCTGACTGACTTCACTTAGTATGAGAATCTCTAGGTCCATCCGTGTTGATGCAGATGGCATGATTTTATTCTTTTTTATGACTGAGTAATATTCCATCACACACACACGCACACACACCCTATATCTAAAAGAAGGTGAATTCTGCTAACGGCCAGAACAAACTTGGAAGAGAAGCTCAGTCTTCAGGGGAGAACGCACCCATGGCTGATTCTCTGATTGCGTCTTTTGGAGACTGTGAGCAGAAGGCGTGGATCACTCAGGCCTGTAGCCCTGAGCCACAGCCTCTGTGAAATAAGGCATCTGTGTTGTTTTAAAACATTGCTAAGCTGGAGGAAATTTCTTACCCAGCAAGTGCTAACTGGTAAGCAGCTAAGGATTGGCAGAGCCGAAATGGAGGAAGATGAGGGGTTGACCAGAAATCCCCTTCACAGGTCTGCCTTGGAGGGTGAAGCAGCTGGGAAGTGGATAGTCATGCTATTTTTTTTTTAACTAACTCATTTCTTGGCAATTATGGAGTAGAAATGAATGAATAAAACAGATGGCCTCAGAGCTGTTGAAAAGACCCTGTTTCAATAAAGGAAGCACGAGACAAGGAAATACAACCATGTCTGATTTTGGCTTTTACTCTGAATCACTCCGAAAGTAGCTGCCGTCTTCTGAGCCCAGCCAGAGTGACAGCTGCCAGGTCCTACAAGAGTGGCCCACCAGGAACCATGGCCTCTGGTTCACAGATGCTCCTCGAAGTCAGAACAAATCATCTCAGTGGGAACTCAGAGCACGGAAGCGAATGTGATGGAGTCTCTGCTCAGAGGGGAAATGGTTTTCCCTCTGCCTGGGGAAGGGAATCCTGGTGTGTGTGTGTGTGTGTGTTAGCGTTTCTTCCTGCTGCCCAGTCCAGGGTCTCTGGATGACGCAGAAAGAATGGACTAGGGAGAAGAGAGAGAAAAGGGCAGACGTGTTAGCTAAGAGCATGACACTGGGTTGAGGGCTTTCACATCCGAGTGGAACCTCCAAATGTGACCTTTGGGTGTCTGCTGATGTCATTAGTTAAGGGGTCATGGGGGCAGGTAGCCAGGATGTCTGAGTGTCCTTGTAAGAAGGTCACTTGGAGACACAGAACTGTGGGGGAAGAGATGCAGTCATTGGAGTCACGCATCCGTATGGCAGAGAACGCCAAGGACTACTCGGAAAACCAGCAGAGAGCTCTGACACATCCCCCTGCAGGGCTTCCAGAGGAAGCTGCCGTAATGACAGCTTGACCTTGGGTTTCTAGTGTGAGGAAGTTAGGGAGTCAGCTTCTGACCTTGAAAGCCACCCGGTTTGGCATTTTGTTACTGCAGCCCTGAGGCAATGAATCCAGTCCTAACAGCTGATGAAAATATCAGGTGGGCTGTACTCTACTCAAGGGGTTTTCACCCCAGTAGCCAGCAGGGGAGACATCTAATGTACTCGCCGTGGACATCTGAGTCCACGGCACCTATGAGTATGAGTCGCCGGTATAACAAGATGTCAGGTGAGTACAGAAGAGTAATTGTTTCACCCACATGGTATCGTGTACAGACCTCATGGGGCTGGATAACATGATTCAGGGTTACCCCATCTGAGGTCATGGATGTGACTCAGGGCAGGCATATTTCACGGTATAGGAATATTGAAATTTTATAGCACATCCTGTCCACGGAAGAAGTGTCACTCTTCTGGGTGATGGACAGTGGTCTCCTGGGCAGATCCTGATGCTTGGCTCTTATATTGAAATACGGCAGTTGAGGGAGTTCCCACTGTGGCTGAGCAGAAATGAACCCAATTAGTATCCATCAGGACACGGGTTCAATCCCTGGCCTTTGCTCAGGGGGTTAAAGGATCCGGTGTGGCTGTGAGCTGTGGTGTAGGTTGCAGACATGGCTCAGATCCTGTGTGGCTGTGGTGTAGGCTGGCAGTTACAGCTCCAATTCGACCCCTAGCTGGGAACCTCCATACGCTGCGAGTGAAACCCTAAAGAAAAAGCAAAACAGGAATTCATTCAACCCCAGTTCTGGAAGCCGAAAGCCCGAGATCACGGCGGGGCAGGCTCAGTTCCTGACGAGGCTGCTTCCTGGCTCGCAGAGAGCTGCCTTCTCGCCGTGTCCTCGCGTGGTGGAGAGAAGGAGCTCTGGCCTGTCCGCCTCTTCCTAAAAAGGCCCTAATCCCATCGTGGGCCCACCCTCGAGACCTCATCTGACCCTAATCCCCTCCGCAAGCCCCCACCTCCTGACACCATCCCACGAGGGGTCAGGGCTTCGACATCTGGATTTGGGGTGAGGACAGAACTCGGTCCATACAATTCAGTCTCCCGTCCTCTTAAATGGCATCATTCAGTTGCTCAAACCTAAATCGAAGCTTGACTCTTCCTCTTCCTCCTCCCCTGTATTCAGTGCCTTTTCAGGCCCTGCCAGTTCCATCCATGACACGCAGTCCCGTTATCCCCAGCAGCGTGGCCCCCAGCCCACACGCCGCCACCATCACTGACCTGGAGCACGTGGCCCTCTGCGTGTCCTGCCCTCTCTTCCCGGCTCCAGCTCATGCTCCCAGGAGGATCCCGCGCTGCACGGCCTCACCTCCATGCCACAGCCTCTGAACAGCTCCCCTCTCCCCAATGGATCCCCCGAGACCAGGCATGATCGCCAGGGCCTGAGGCTCTGATTTCACCCAGTGTCACCTCCCTGCTCATTTCAGGCACACCAGGCTTCGCTTTGTCCTTTGAAACCACTGGTCTCGTTGGCTCCTTTCCTCACGGGGTTCCTTCTTGCTCAGAAGTCTCCAGATGAGTATCACCTGCCCAGAGAGATATTCCCCACTTTTCCCGTTTGCAGGGACCTCTCTCGCCGTCAGTTTACTTGCTCGCGGGACCCATCTCACTTTCTTCAGTCCTTCGTTACTTTCTTGCTCATCGTCTCTCCCCCCTCTTGCGATAGCGGTTCCGTGGGGGTGGCACGCGCCCCCAGTGGGAGACCGTCCACACCTCCGGGACCTGCCTCCCAAGTAGGAGAAGGCGTTCGATGGGGAGAGAGGACGGCTATTCGCACCTGCCTCCCGTCCCTACGAGCAGAATCTCCTCCCCGCCCGGTGTCTCCCCCACTTCCCCCGCCCCCCAGAACTCCCCACCCCCAGGGCTGATCCCTAGAGCAGATTCTTTGTTCAATTTTATGGGAGGAGAGTCGACTTACAAAGTCGTGTTAGTTTCAGGTGTACAGCAAAGTGACTCAGTGGCACGTAGACATTTGTTCTTTTTCAGATTTTTCTCCCATATTGGTTATGACACAGCATTGAGAAGATTTCCCTACGCTAGACAGTGGTCCTGGTTACCCACCTGTTTTATATACAGCCCCGTGTGTATGTCAGTCCCTCCCACTGCAGCCACTATGGAGAACAGCACATTTTCATCACGACAGTGACTTCTTCCTTCATGTCCAAACTCCAATGAAGGGAGTTCCCGTCGTGGCTCAGTGGTTAACGATCCCAACTAGCATCTGTGAGGATGTGGGTTTGATCCCTGACCTCGCTCAGTGGATTATGGATCTGCTATTGCCGTGAGCTGTGGTATAGGTCACAGACGTGGCTTGGATCCCATGTTGCTGTGGCTGTGGTTTAGACAAGCAGCTGAAGCTCCAATTTGATCCCTAGCCTGGGAACCTCCCTACGCTGCAGGTGCAGCCCTAAAAAAGACAAAACACACACACAAAAAAAACAAAACCCTTCTAACTAAGGAGTTCCCATGTGGCTCAGGAGTAATGAACCAGGGTAGTATCCATGAGGATGTGGGTTCGATCCCTGGCCTCGCTCAGTGGGTTAAAGGCTCCCGTGTTTTTGTGGGATGCAGTGTAGGTCACAGATGCAGCTCAGATCCTGCATTCCTGTGGCTGTGGCCAGCAGCTACAGCTCTGACTCAACCCCTAGCCTGGGAACTTCCATGTGCTGCGGGTGCAGCCCTAAAAAGACAAAAACAAACAAAACCCCAACAGAGGGGTTCTAAGAGGAAGAGATCAGTGGCAGGCTGACAAGACAGATCTGGGCAGCACTCGTATGCTGCAGACACAAAAGGAGTCTAGCTGGGCATGTTGCTTAGTATTGAACCAAACACAACACAAACGAGAGTAATTGAAAAAGAAAAGATTTTACTTAAAAACATATGATTCAAAAGATGTACAAGATTCAGAGGAAATTGGCATATTTGATCCAAAGAAATAAACAGAGAAACAGGCTGTAAGGAACAGAAAAACATAGCTTCTGAAGTTCAAGTACTGATGCATTTCCTCGGCAACGGGAAAAATCAAACTTGGGGAAAGTAGAAAACTGACAAGGAAAAAAATGTTTCCAGCATGCAGAGCAAAGTGTAAAATGCCTAAGGGTAAAAAAAAGATCAATTTAGAGACACTGAGAAGATTCCCCAAAGCCAACTTGTGACAAGTAGGATTTCCTACCAAGGAGTGTGGGGTCGTGGCTCAGAAGCCCTGACTATGGGAAGGACAGAGGAGAAATGTCTGCCAAGGAAGCAGGAGAATGTCTGCATGCTGAGCACTTGGTGAAACTTTGGAAGAGAACCAATTCTAGACTTGTTCCAGTAGCATTGTCAGACAAGACACTCAAAACTGGATGCGTGCTCACAGAAAGAAAACCTCACAGAAGAGGCAGTTCTGGTTTGGCTTCATTTCATCTCAGCCACAAAAGACAAAGTGGTATCGAACTGCCAAGTACGGGTGAGGGAAAAGAGAAATCATCATTAAGAATTCCACAATGGGAGTTCCCTTCATGGCTCAATGGAAACAAATCTGTCTAGTATCCATGAGGATGCATGTTTGATTGGTAGCCTTACTCAGTGGGTTAAGGATCTGGCATTGCATAAGCTATGGTGTAGGTCACAGATGCAGCTCAGAAATGGAGTTGCTGTGGTGTAGGCTGGCGATTACAGCTGCGATTTGAGCCCTAGCCTGGAACCTCCATATGCCATGGGTATATCCCCTCCCCTCCAAAAAAAATTCCACAATGAAACCATTGTAAATTTCTCTTTCTCTCAAAACAGTGTTAAAGTAACTTTTGATGCAGTTCATACAGTTGACTGCATTCCACTCAGGAACCGTGCAAGGCTGCAGACTCCAGGGGTGGAGAGAAACTACATTCCAAGAAAGCGAAGAAGGAATCCTGCAACAAAATGGATTCATCCCCTAAATGGAACACCTTTTGCGTCATGCAGATTATTTGCATCAGAGCAGTTAGGAAGCGTAAAGCGGGTTTGATTTTTAATCCACACTTCAAAAAGACGCCAAGCACCAGAGAGCAAAACAGATGATGGCTTTCAAAAGTTTTGTGAAAATCAGGACACAGACAACTCATCCTTACCTTCAAATCTGTCAAGCCATGGGACAGGGACAAAATATCTTTAATGGGATTTTCTAACCGTGACTAAATAATTTGCATATTCTCCTGTGAGGGAGAAACCAAAATGAGTTGATGGTAATGTGTTTGGTACTTTCCTCTGTAGATCAGCGCTCCTTAAAAAGGGGGATCGGTCTTCCCACGTGAAAATTTGGAATCAAAAACCTTTTAAAGGATTAAACTACTGGCTAAAATCCCCTCGACTGGCATGAGCTATGAAGAAAAATATTGCAATTGTTTGGGAAAGAGAGCTGCCTAAGACAGGATATTTTTAGAGCCAGGCATTCATGAATCTGCTAAAATGTATTTTTCCTAATTTTGGAAGTTCATGAGAGCCCTTTGGTTTTATGGAGGACCCTATTTCATACGAGGAAAATGGAAGTGGGCTGGTCCAGATCCACAGGGGTGAATTCTCGTGCCGAGTGCAGAACCGATGAATCCGTTCCTGGTGAGTGCACTTGTCCCTGCGTGCCTTCCATGAGATGCCCAGTGGACCATAACGGTCTTTAACATTTACCTTGTCCTACAGGTGTTGAGGGTATCAGCTAGGGGTCCTTTGCCGTGTTAATCGTGTTGACCGAGGTCTGCAGGGGGTCTTCAGAGACAGAGGCTCAAGTTAGGATTCCCATTCAGGCATGTGCTTGGGTCCCCCTGGAACAAGGAGGGGACCGACAGCACGGCCACCTGAGGTCCACTGGGCTCTGAGCCATAGCTGAGTTGAGAGCGGTTCAGCCACTCCATGGCATGGTACCTTTGCTGGATGCGAATTACAAGGGAGAGTCAGACACAAAAGGAGAAGAGGATGCAAGCACATCCTGGACCAAATTGTGTAGGACTTAAGCCCTGCTCCGAGCTCAGCACACATCTTAACTTTCTCCATCTCCACAACGGCCTGTGAAGGAAGGTATTGACGCTTCTGTCCGATACTCCTAAATGAGAAGTTCGAGGCAGGATGCTTGAGAAATACATGCTCCAGGTCCCATAATTAGCAGATGGGGAAGGGTCTGGATGAGGGCACGGGAGAAGGAAATGACTTGTATTTAACTGTTGGGGGCCGATGATTAATTTCAAAACATGGTCACAGTCTTTGGAAAACTCTCATGGTCTAAAATTTCTGAGTTGGGAGGACAGAAGTTCCTTCTAGGGCAGAAATGCCCAGATCTTTGGTGGGGAGTCATCGGCTTCTGCTGTGTGGCAGCCGCCTTGTCACCTCCCTGATGCCGACTCTTGGGTCTTGCACTGAGTGGCCATTCCTCGTGATGGCCAAAGAAGTTATAGGAAGAGTACTTGTAGTCTCACAGACTGTCTCCTCAACCAGGCTCCCCTAAATCTTCTTCAGGGATGTCTGATGGTTGGAGTTCCATGTTCATTTCTGCATTGTCCACTTCTAGCAAGAACCCTGTTCAGATGAACTAGGGCCCCCAGACCTCCATACCCGCCCACCTCTGAATGTGGTCACCTCTGTATCTAATCACTTCCATGTCCGGTCACCTGTAAATCTGATTACTTGCATGTCAGATGATCTCCATATATGGTCACCTCCAGCTTCGGTCACCTTCATGTCTAGTCACCTCCACCTCTGTTCTTCTCCATGTCTGGTTACGTCCATATCTGATCAGTTCCACATCTTATCATCTCCCTATCTGGTCAGCTCCATATGTGATCACCTTCATGTCTGATCACCTCCATGTCTGATCACCTCCATGTCTGATCACCTTGATATCCAGCCACCTCCATATGTGATGACCTCCACGTCTGCTCACCTTCATGTCTGCTCACCTCCCTGTGCAATCACCTCCCCTCTGATCACCGTCCTCTCTGGTCACCTCCATATCTGATCACTTCCACATCCACTCACCATATCTGATGGGTCCCCATTTTCCACCACCCCCAGGTGATGTCACCCTTATCTGCCGTCAGCAGGACCTGGTAGGTTGGTTTAGCCAGAGTCCTCTCACCCCTGATTTCCTCTTAGTAGTTTTCCATCCACACCCCCCCATGTACTCCTTGGCGATCGATCCCCACGACGTCTTTGCAGTTGAATATGGCTCTGCACTTGGGTTGCTTTTCCCATATTGCAATAGTCCCACACGAAATCTGCTTTTACCACTTTGTTTCCTTCTCTGTTTTTTCTTTAACAGCAGTAGCAGTAGCAGCAGTTGTTTTAGCAATAATTGGAATAGGCATAGTCGTGGCAGTGGCCCTAGTCACAACAGTGGAAAGAGTTGTTGTTGTAGTACTATAATGACTAGTAGTACCAGTACTACTAGTCATTATAGTAGCAATGGCATTTATTACAGTACTAGCTGTAGATGTTGTAGTTGGAATACTAGTAAAAACGGTTCTAGTGGTAGTAGTAGATTGAAGTAGTACCAGTAGTTGTAGTAGCAGCAGTAGTAGTCGTAATTATAGTAGCAGTTTAGCAGTAGTAATGGCAACAGGTGAGGTAACAGTCACTGTAGCAGAACTAGTTGTTGCAGTCATAGTTGTACCGTGGTAACAGTTGTAAAGGGAGTAATAGTGCTAGTGGTAATGATTATAATTGTAGTAGTAAATGTAATGGTTGTAGTAGTGATTATTAGGATAACTGGAGTTGTAGCACTAGTGCTAATTATAGGAGTGTTTGTAATAAGAGCAGATGTTGCACTAGTCCTAATTATAGGAGTGTTTGTAATAAGAGCAGATGTTGCACTAGTGCTAATTACAGGAGTGTTTGTAATAAGAGCAGATGTTGACCCGTGTCACGTTAGTTACACTAGTACTCACGCTGGAGTCGCTGGAGTAGTGGTCACGATTGCAGCAGCAGCAGCAGTGACCATGGTAGTGGTAGCTCATTTTACAGCTGTGGTCGTCATGTGACCGCTGTGGTAGTAAGAATCGTAATTATGGTGATCACGCTAGTACTCCTCAGCATAGTCCTTGTGCTTGTACACTCGGCTGCAGGCCCGCACCCCTCCCTGAAGCTCCACGTGGAATCTTGCCGAGGGCCGTGATGCTGTTGGCGCTTCCTCACAGGCACACTTCTATCCTCCCCCGGACACTAGGTGTGACACGTCACATCCTCTGAGCAACTGTTGACCTGCCTACATACCCACCTACTTACCTAACTGTCCATCTGTCATCTCTTTATATGTATCTCTCAATATATCTGTCTGCCTATTATATCTAGCCACAATGTCCATAATAAACTTAGATATCATCTACTCATGTATATATATACTTCTACTCATCATATATATATACTTATCTAATTATCCATCTGTCATCTATTTATGTCTGTCTCATTTGTCTATAATTTATGTATCATCCATCATCTAAATATCTGTCTACTTATGTCATATCCATCCATCCATTATATCCTATCATTTATCTGCCCACCTATCCATCCATCCATCCATCCATCCATCCATCCATCACCTCTGTTCTATCACTGGTCCATCCATCTATCCATCCATCGTCTCTGTTCTATCGCTGGTCCACCCATCTATCCATCCATCGTCTCTGTTCTATGACTGGTCCATCCACCTATCCATCCATCGTCTCTGTTCTATGACTGGTCCATCCATCTATCCATCCATCATCTCTGTTCTATCGCTGGTCCATCCACCTGTCCATCCATCGTCTCTGTTCTATCACTGGTCCATCCACCTGTCCATCCATCGTCTCTGTTCTATGACTGGTCCATCCATCTATCCATCCATCATCTCTGTTCTATCGCTGGTCCATCCATCTGTCCATCCATCATCTCTGTTCTATCGCTGGTCCA
>PVHT021183672.1:6382044-6405041 GCA_004024745.2 Catagonus wagneri
TGATAGTACACGGGATTGCTTCCCTAATTTCTCTTTCTGATCTTTCATCTAATGTTAGTGCATAGAAATGCAGTTGATTTCTGTGTATTAGTTTTGTATCCTGTGACTTTGCCAAATTCATTGATGAGCTCTAGGAGTTTTCCAGTAGAGTCTTTAGGATTCTCTAGGTATAGTATCGTGTCATCTGCAAATAGTGATAGTTTTACTTCTTACTTTCCAATTTGGGTTCCTTGTTGCCTTTTTTATATAAAGCAGTATGAGATGTTTGTATAGTTTTGAGATGATTCCCTTGTTGGTTTCTTCATTGGCAAAGGTCTTCTCCCATTCTATGGGCTGTCTTTTAATTTTCTAAAAAATGATTTCCTTTGCTGAATAAAATCTTTTAGGTTTAATTAGGTTCCATTTTTTGTTTTTATTATTCTAGGAGGTGGATCCAAAAAGATAGTGCTGCGATTTATGTCAAAAATTGTGTTCTGCCTGTGTTTTCCTCTAAGAATTTTACAATACCCAGTCTTGGGTAATACCCAGCCTTAAATGTCTTTAGGCCATTTTCAGTTTATTTTTGTGTATGGTCTAAGAGAATGTTCGAAATTCATTCTTTTGCATGGAGCTGTCCAGTTTTCCCAGTACCACTTATTGAAGTGACTGTCTTTTATCCATTGTATATTCTTGCCTCCTTTGTCATAGATTAATTGACCACTGGTGCATGTGTTTATTTCTGGGCTTTATATCCTATTCTATTGATCTATATTTCTGATTTTGTGCTGGTGCCATACTGTTTTGATTACTGTGGCTTTGTATTATAACTGGAGGTCAGGGAGTCTGATTCCTCCAGTTCCTTTTCTTTTTTTTAATGCCTGCACCTGCGACATATGAAAGTTCCCAGGATAGGCATCAAATCAGACCTGCAGCTGCCAGTCTACACCACAGCAACACTGGATCCAAGCCACCTCTGTGGCCTACGCTGCAGCTTGCAGCAGCACCAGATCTTGAACACACTGAGCGAGGCCAGGGATCAAACCCACATCCTCACAGAGACAACATTGGGTCCTTAACCAGCAGAGCCAACACAGGAACTCCTGTCCAGCTCCGTTTTCTTTTTCTCATTATTGCTTTGGCTATTAAAGAGGGGTTTTTTTGTGTGTGTGTTTCCATACAAATTTTAACATTTATTTTTGTTCTAGTTCTGTGAAATATGCCATTGGTAATTTGATAGGGACTGTACTGAATCTGTCGTTTGCCATAAGTAGTATAGTCTTTTCACAATATTGATTCTTCCAATCCAGGGGCATGGTGTAGCTTTCCATTTGTGTCAAATTTGATTTCTTTCATCAGCATCTTGGTGTTTTCGGATTGCATATGTTTTGCCTCTTTAGGTAGATTTTTTTCTTGGATATTTTATTCTCTTTGATGTGATGATAAATGAGATTGTTTCCTTCATATCTTTTTCTGATCTTTAGTTGTTAGTGGACAGGAATAGAGATTTCTATGGATTAATTTCATATCCTGCAGCTTTACCAAATTCATTGATGAGCTTTAGTAATTTTCTGGTAGCATCTTCAGGATTTTTGCAAACATTGACAGTTTTACTTTTCCAATTTGGATCCTTTTATTTCTTTTACTTCTCTCTTTGACATAGCTAGGACTTTCAAAACTGTGTTGAATGAAAATGGTGAGAATGGACATGCTCGTCTTGTGCCTGATCTTTGTGGAAATGCTTTCAGCTTTTCACCATTGAGAGTGATGTTAGCTATGGGTTTGTCATTCATGGCCCTTTTTATGTTGGGGTAGGTTCCTTCTACGCCCACTTTCTGGAGAGTTTTTATCATAAAAGTTGAGTTTTGTTGAAAGCTTTTTCTTCTGCATTTGTCATGGTGACTCTATGGTTTTAATTCTTCAGTGTGTTGATGTGGTGTATCACACTGATTGATTTGTGGATATTGATGGATCCTTGCATCCCTGGGGTAAATCCCATTTGATCACGGAGTATGACCCTTTTAATATAGCATCAAATTCAGTTTGCTGATATTTTCTTGAGGGTTTTTGCATCTATGTTCATCAATGATATTGTCTGTAATTTTCTTCTTTGTAGTGTCTTTGTCTGGTTTTGATTTCAGCATGATGGTGGCCTCGTAGAGTATGCTTGGGCATGTTCCTTCCTCTGCAATTTTTTGAAGAGTTTCAGAAGGACAGGTGTTAACTTTCCTCTAAATTTTTGAGAGCATTTTCCTGTGAAGCCATCAGGTCCTGGACTTTTTGTTTTTTGTGAGTTTTAAAATCACAGTTTAAATTTCAGTAATTACAATTGGTCTATTTCTATTTGTGTTTCTTCCTGGTTCAGTCTTGGAAGACCTTTCTTTTCTAAGAACCGGTCCATTTCTTCTAGGTTGTCCATTTTATTGGCGTAGAGTTGCACGTAGCAGTCTTTTATGATCCTTTGTATTTCTGTAAGGTCTATTGTAACTTTTTTCATTTCTAATTTTATTGCTGTGAGCCTTCTCCCTTTTTTTCTTGATGAGTCTGGGTAAGGGTTTATCATTGTTGCTAATCTTTCCAGCTTTTGGTTTCACTGATCTTTTCCATTGTTTTCTTTGTCACCATCTCAATTTATTCCTGCTCTGATCTTTATGATTTCTTTCCTTCTACTAACTTGCTTGTTCTTCTTTCTCTAGCTGCTATAGAGTGATGTATCTATCAATATATATGTATGCAAAGTTGTTTTAAGTTGCTGGTCTCTTAATTGCAAATGCATTTTCAAAATTCTGCATTCGTCCTCTCCTCATGATTGCTGGTTTTGATATCATATTTGCCCGTGGATGATTTCCCAATTTTATGTTGCCTTTACTGGTGAGCTTTTGCATTTTTAGTTTTCTTGTTTCTAGTCGTGGACTTTTCTTTTCAACCTGAAAAGAAATGCTGAAAAGCATTTGTTGTAAAGCTGGTTTGGTGGTGCTGAATCCTCTTAGCTTTTGCTCCACTGCAAGACCTTTGGTTTCTCTGTCACATCTGAATTGAGAGGCTTGCTGGGTAGAGCATTCTTGGGTGAAGATTTTTGCCTCTCATCGATTTATATATATCATGCCACTCTCTTCTAGCTGGCAGTTTCTGCTAAAAAATCATCTGCTAGGTTCATGGAGGTTCCCTGGTATGTGATGTTTTGTTTTCCTCTTGTTGCTTTTAATATCTTTCTTTGTATTTAATTTTGGTCAGTTTGATTCATATGTGTCTCTGTGTGTTTCTTCTTGGGCTTATCCCGTATGGGACTTTCTGCACTTCTTCCACTTGAGTGAGTGTTTCCTTTCCCATATTAGGGAACTTTTTGGCTGTAGGTCTCTTCAGATATTTTCTCAGGGCATTTATCTCTCTCTTCTGGAAATGCTGGTACTTTCAGTGTTGTCCCAGAGGTCTCTTAGACTGTCCTCATTTCTTTTCATTCTTTTTTTCCTTATTTTCTGTGGCGGTGACTTCCGCTGGTCTGTCTTCCACCTCACCAATTTGTTCTTCTGCGTCTGTTTTCCTGCTATTGATTCCTCCAGCGTACTTTTCATTTCAGATCCATGTTGTCTACCTTCTTTTGCTTGCTCTCTGACTCTTCAGCTCGCTGTTAAACATTTCTTGTAACTTCCCACCCTGGGCATTCGTTTCTTCCAGAGCTCTTCGCTCATCCTTACTATGATTACTCCGATTTCTTTTGCGGGTCCATTGCCTCTCCTCTTCATTTAGTTGTTTTCGTGGCTTTTCATCTCGTTCCTTCATCTGAAACCTATTTCTCTGTCCTCTCATTGTGTGTCTCTTTCTGTTGTGTGATCTCTTTTCTGCTGGCTGTAGGGTTGTAGTTCGTCTTGCTTCTGGTGTCTGCCCTCTGCTGGGTCACACTGGTTCAGGAGCTTGTGTGGGTTTCCTGGTGGGAGGGAGAGGTGCCTGCGCCCTGTTGGGTGCAGCTGAGTCTTGTCCCTCTGGTGGTTAGGGCCTTGTCAAGGGTGTGTGAGGAGGTGACTGTGGGCTCAGTGGAACTTTAGGAAGCCTGCCTGGGTTTGACACTTTTTTGGTCCCAAGTCCGTTTTTTGTTTGATTTTGTTTGTTGCTTTACTTTTTTGGGCCACGTCTGCACTATATGGAAGTTTCCAGGCTATGGGCTGAATCGGAGCATAGGTGGTGGGGAGGGTGTGGTGGCGACTGATTTGGAGCTGCAGGTGCATGGGGTGGGGGAGGGGTGAATGCTTTGGAGCTGCATGTGCACAGGGGGTGGGGTGCATGGGGAGATGGGGAGGGGCCTTTTCCAGTGGGAGGGGTCTGGGTGACCATGGGGGGTGCACTGGAGTCTTCTGCGTGACAGGGGCTGGGGCTGTGATGGGTGCATGGTGCTCAGTGCAGCTCAGGCAGGAGTCTCCCCCAGGCCTCACGGAGGCAGGGACCTGCGCGGGGCAGGAGGCTGTCATGGTGGCCCCACCCCTCACACCCCCTGAACTATGCTGCTGAGCCTCCAAGACCCCTCTATATGTCTTAGGCTCCTCTCCGCACTGCTGCTCCCCCAGGCTACCTGCACAGTCAACAGCCGTCTGGTCCCCAGGCCTGACCCCCAAGCCCCTCCCTCCAGCACTCGGCCCCCACCTGTATCAGCAGTTGCGTGTCTCAGGCCAGGGCGCACAGGCGGTTCCACGTCCCTCTGTGCCCGTCTCTCCCGGTCCTGCCCGCCACACACCAGCTTTCGGGCCTTCCTCTGAGCCTCTGCAGCTCCCTTCCTGGTCTCCGTCTCCCCCACGGTGAGGGGTCTCCCCCAGACGCAGCCACCTCTCCTCTCCTGCAGCTCCCACGTGGGGAGCAGGTCCCAACCCCCTTCTGCCTTCCTCCCGCGCGCTCGTCCTGCGCAGTTACGTGGAGACGGCTCCCGGCCTTGACGTGTTGGAGTCCTGCAGCCAGTCCATGACCTGTGAGGACAGTCCCATTTGCAGACGGATCCCTGACGGCTTTGTGGGAAGAGGTGGCCTCCTTTTCCGCTGTCCCGCTCCCTTCTTTCGCTGTGCATTTTTTTCGGTCGTCACCCCGGTTACACAGGACCATGACTGCACTGCAAGGGGGAAAAGTAATGTGATCAGAATTTGGTGGCAATGTGGAAATCGATCTCGGTTTAATTGTGCTGGGCTGTGGCCGATCCCCAGGGCACTGAGCCCATGGATCTGGCACAGCTGAGTCAAAGAAACTTTAAGTTTGTCCTGATAGCTCTTCCTCTAGATTTCATAAGACATGTATAAATTAATGCTGAGTTCCATGGCTCAGTGGTAACGAACCCAAGTAGTATCCATGAGGATGTGGGTTCGATCCCTGGCCTTGCTCAGTGGTTTAAGGATCCGGCGTTGCCGTGAGCTGTGGTGTAGGTCGCAGATGGGACTCGGATCTGGCGTTGCTGTGGCTGCGGCATAGACCAGAGGCTGAGGCTCTGATTCAGCCCCTAGCCTGAGAACTTCCATATGCTGCTGGTGTGGCCCTAAAAAGATTAAAAAAAGAAAAAGCATATTAGTTATTAATATAACTAAAATGCCTGTGATGAGAAATGTGAAAACTCGAGATACGGCTGTATCTATGTTCAGGGAAGTGTTTTCAGCAGGAGGCTTCAGGGGCTGGGTGCGTTGGGGACAGCGTGTGTGGGCAGCGGTTCCGGTGGGGTCGGCCCCGCCGGGGTCTCACGGCTGGTGGGAGATCGAGCCTGGATTTCTGCCGCTGCTGCCGCGTGTTAACCCCTGAGGGGACAAGGAAAGGAGGGAGCGGCCCCTGTGTGGATCCCGCTGAGCTTAGCTCCAGAAGGCGGCGGCGAGACGCGCAGCGCACGAAGTAGGACAGAAGCCGCCGTCCCCGCCGCGGGCACACGGCCTGCTTGCTTGGTGGGCTCCGCGCCCAGTCGCCAGTGTCCCTCTTAGGAGGCAGTGTGACAGGACCGCCCCCTCCTCCAGCCCCCTTTCCGGCCCCAAGTCACCGGGAAAGGCAGGAATGAGCAGGGTCAGGATATAGGGGTGAAACCCGCTGTGGACGAGTGTCCACCGAGGGCCAGTGCACGTGTCCAGCGCTCGCCACCCTCTGCGGATGAAGGAACCGAGATTCAATGAGTCATCAGGTCAGGGTCCCCCCACGGGGCTGGGCGTGTCCTCTTCTCCTGAAAGGCGCAATATCTCTTCCGTGGTCACCAGGACCAGGGTTCCAGGAGCCCGGGGTCCAAACCCAGCTGCCACGCGGCAGAATCCACCTCCTCAGTCCCGAGGACCCAGGGACCTTGCTGCTGGTCCCGAAGGGGCGATGCTGGTCGCGGGAGGAATTCGGAATCCCACGGAAATTGAGAAAGAACAGTGAGGACTGACCGAAGTGGGAAACGAGGCTGTTGAAGAGAGGCGGGCAGCCGGCCAGCAGCGCCCCGTGTGGCCGCCGGTCAGTGGCTCCCGGCGGCCTGGGCGCAGGGTTCACCGGGAAGGGCGTGTCCCGTAATTCGCATCCCGGCCCCGCCTTCCCGAAGGGAGGAGGGATTCCCGCCCTTGTTTGGCTTGGATGGGAAGTGTCCTGGCCTCGGAGCATGCTGGGCATTTCTCGTCTGCAAAGCGAATTTTATTACCGTTTTATTGTAACGGGGGCAGGATGAGCAGCCGGTCACCTTCGGAGGCTGGCTGTCCCTCCTCTCCTTGTGCGCCTCCAGGCAGTTTTCACCGCACACGTGCGGTTTCCGGTCAGTCTGGAGGTGCCGGCTTTTCTTTCTCTGCCTGTGGACCCCGCTGTTGGCATGCGCGGGTCCCTGCCATCTGGTCTGGGGACCCCCTTCCTCTGATCATCCCTGACAGTCTGGTGTAACCCCACCTTCCTCGGTTCCGCCGCTTCACGCATTAATTCGACAACGACCTATCCATAGGGGGGTCCTCGGAGCCGGTCATCATGCAGCCCGCAAGCCAGGCCAGCTCCCGGCTCGCTGTCCATCCCGGGGTGGGGTGGCGAGCGGATGGTGAGGGAAGATGCGCAGGTGGAAGGCCCGGCGCGCTTCAGCCACGGCGGGGCATGTTCTGAGGAAGAGGGAGGACAAGACGGGGGGACCAGAGTGGCCGGTGCGGCATCGTGGCCGGAGCGAGCTTCACCGGGGGTGGTGTCTGCCACAGACCTGGAGGAGGTGACAGGAGGAAGGACAGATGTGCCCCACGCGGGAGCAGACGGTGGGAGAGGGGGGCCCCACCCGGCTGGATGCAGCTGAGCCGCCGTGCGCACAGGAGGATGAGGGCAGGGACCCAGGGAGGGGGCTCAGATAAGCTTATTTCGACTTTGGGGTTTATCACAGGTGAAGTGGGAGCTGCTGGGGCTTTATCCTCCGATGGAGCTAGTTCTGGTGGCTCTCACTCCCTCACCTTGTGTCTCCATCTCTCCCCACACCCAGCACCTCGACCTGGCGCGTATACAGAATGGAATACTATTCAACCATGAAAAAGGAAATCATGCCATTGGCAGCAAGAGAGATGGATCTAGAGATTTTCATGCTAGATGAAATTAGAGGATGACAACCATATGATATCACTGCTATGTGGGACCTAGAGTAGAGCACAGACGAACCTGTCTACAGAACAGAAACAGACTCACAGACACGGAGAACAGGCTTGTGGTTGCCAAGACGGACGGGGAGTCTGGGGTCGGTAGATGCAAACTATGACACTGAGAATGGATAAGCCATGAGGTCCTGCTGTGCAGCCCAGGGAACTCTGTCCAGTCTCTTGGGAGAGACCAGGATGGAAGATAACATGAGAAAAAGAATGTGTATATATGTATGATTGGTGCACTTACCTATGCAGCAGAAGTTGGCACAACATTGTAAATGAACTGCACTTTAATAAAAAACAGAACAACGGGATTGAATCTGGCTCGGGGCTTTGTGGAGCACGCTGCAGGTGCGAGGCTCGCAGCCAGATCCCGCGGAGGCAGAGCGAGGACTTCCCATCCCCGGCGCGGTGAGTGTATGGAGTAGAGTCTCTAGATGCCGCGTCAAACCGCACCAAGGCTGTCAGACGCGGGGACAGCTTCGGGGAAATAAGACTTGCTAGTCTTTCCTGAGCGGTCTGTTTTTTTCATTGAAGGAGAGTTGAAGGACAATGTTGTGTCAGGGTCAGGTGTACAGCAAAGTAATTCGGTCGTACGTATATTTATATTTTTTTCAGATTCTTTCCTTTCTAGGTTATTACAAGATACTGAGTAGAGTTCCCTGTGCTGTCCAGCAGGACCTTTGGTCTATCTGTTTTATATGTAGCAGTGTGTCCATGTTATTCCTAAACTCCTAATCGATCTCCCTCCCCCGCCCCCTTGGCACCCAGCATCTGTTCTCCAGGCCTGTGAGTCTGTTTCCATTTCGCAGATAAGTTCATTTATGTCAGAGTTTAGATTCCACATAGATGTGTTGCTTATCTCTTTTATATGTAGTACCGTGTGTCTTTTCATCGCAAACAGCCAGTTTATCCCTCCCTTCCTTTCCTCTTTAGGAACCATAAGTCTCTTTTCTGTGCATCTGTTTCTGCTTTATAAATAAGCTCATCCATGTTATAGTTTAGACTCTACCTGTAAGTGATGTCATGTGACATTTGTCTTTCCTTGTTTGACTTCACTTAATAGCATAGCTCTAGGTCCATCCATGTGGGCATGATTTTGTTCTTTTTGGGGGCTGCATAATATTCCATTGTGTATTTGTACCACTTCTTTATCCACTCCTCTGTAGGTGGACATTGAGGTTGTTTCCACGTCTTGGCTGTGGTGAATACGCTGCTATAAACATAAGGGTGCGTGAATCTTACCAGGCTATAGTTTTCTCTGGAGATATTCTCAAGAGTGGGATTTCTGGATTGTAGGATAGTTCTGCTTTAGGTTTTTCAAGAGCCTCCACACTGTCCTCCATCGTGGCTGCACCGATTTCCATTCCCAGCAACAGTGCAGGAGGGCTCCCTTTTCTCCACACCCCCTCCAGCATTTGTTGTTTGCAGGCTTATTAACGATGGCCATTCTGACTGGTGTGAGGTGGTACCTGATTGTAGTTTTGACTTGCAATTTTCTAATAATGACTAACGTCCAGCATCTTTTCCTGGGCCTGTTGACCATCTGTCTGTCTGTCTTTGGAGAAATGTCTGTTTAGGTCTTCCGCCCATTTTTTGATTGCATTATTTGGGTTTTTTTTTTTTTTTATAGAAAGCTGTATGAGATGTTTGTATGTTTTGGAGATTAATCTCTTGCTGGTCACTTTGTTTGCAAATATTTTCTCCCATTCTGTAGGTTGTCTTTTCATTTTGTTTATGGCTTCCTCTGCTGTAAAAAATAACTTATAGGTTTGATTGGGTCCCACTTGTTTATTTTTGCTTTTATTTCTATTGCCTTGGGAGACTGACCTAAGAGAACTTTGCTACAATTTATGTCAGAAAATGTTTTGCTTATGTTCTCCTCTATGGATTTATGGTCTCATGTCTTATATTTAAGACTTTAAGCTATTTGGAGTTTATTTTTGTGGTGTGAGGGAGTGTTCTAACTTCATTAATTTACATGCTGAGTAGTTTGCTGAATGTCTTTATATAAAATCAGTGGGTATATACTTTATTTCTCTTGATATGCATTACATATGTGTGTATGTATATACATGTGTACACATCTGTGTGTATATACACACGTATGAACATGTAAAAAATGAGTAGTTCCCTTGTAATTATCTGAAGTAGAATGTTTGGCAATGTGAGCCTTCAAGAAAATAAGGACGTTGGTCAGAAGCGGATCACCCCTACAACTGTCAAGGGACTATTTAATTTAGCTCAGGCATCTCTTGTGACAGTCCTGAGGGCAGGCCACATCGTCATCATCGACATAATCTTCAGGGAGTTCCCATTGTGGCTTAGCAGTCATGAACCTGACTAGTATCCATGAGGATGCAGGTTCGATCCCTGGCCTCGCTCAGCGGGTTAAGGATCTGACATGGCCATGAGCTGTGGTGTATGTTGCAGATGTGGCTCGGATCTGGCGTTGCTGTGGCTGTGGTGCTGGCCATCAGCTGCAGTTCGGATTCCACCCCTAGCCTGGGAACTTCCATATGTTGCACGTGAGGCACTAAAAAGAACAAACAAACATAATCTTCACCATCTTCATCACCTTCATCGTCACAAACCACCATCATTGCCCCGTCATCAGCATTGTCCTCAGCATCCTCGTCATCACGTCCACCAGCATTGTCATCATCGCGGCATCCTTGTCATCACTGTCGTCATCATATCAGTCTCCTTCACCAACCCCATCACAGCTTTCACCACCTTCATCAGCACAATAAGCACGGGGTCACCTTCACCGTTGTCAGTACCACCATCATCCACATGACCACTGTCATCTTCATCAGCATCATCACCTCCGCCAAAACCATGGTTATCGGCATCACCTTCCTCATCACCACTGCCATCACCGCCATCACCGTCATTATCGTCTTCATCACCTTCCTCATCACCACTGCCATCACTGTCATCAGCACCATCACCACTGCCATTATCACATCACCAGCACCAGCACCGCCTCCATCATCATCTTCCATCACCACCAGTATCAGCGCTCCCGTCACCACAACCTGCATAATCATCACCGTCATCGCTGTGTTAAAGTTGAGCCTCAGTCAAGGTCACAGAGCTAATAATGACACTGTCCCTCATACCCAGTACCTCCAGAGGCAAAGCTTTTCCTCTCTCTGCACATGACCTTCCTCCGTGCCAGAACCCTTCCTTCAGCGGCAGACACGCCCCGCCCTCCCCTCTCATCCTCTGCTGCTCTTCTTGCCCCCTGACGGGGGAGCCGTCATCCTGGTGCATGAGGACAGGGCTCATAACTAGGGGTGGTGGAACAGGGAGATGCAGGCTCCTGCTTCATAGGACTGACAGCAGCGTCACACCACACCCCTCGGGGTCCCCTTTCCTGAGAGAGGCTGACACTTGCATCACTCTTGATCAGGATTGTTTCAGGGTTTCTGTTCCTGCCAGCCCGGATCCTGATGCAGCATTCAAGCTGCACAGAGCCTGCCCACGGCCCCCTCCTCCCTCATCCCTGCACACGGGCCAAACCCTGCAACCTAACTGTGCTGAAGGCGGCTCGGCCATTTCCATAATCTGATTTGCTTTTAATCTATGTCGGAAGGGATCAAAGCAGTGGCCTGGAAGGGCAGCCCTGGACAGTGACCATCCAGGCCCCAGGGGGAAACCCTGGGGATTAAGCATCTGTGTGGAAAGTGCTGGCGCGTTGGGAGGGACGCCTGAGAGAGCTTCAAACAGTACTGTAAAAATCCAATTAATGCCCAAGTGCCCGGTTTCCAGCGCTGGCCCGTATCGAGCCAGCAAACAGAGGAGGTCTTTGGCCGCTGGCCGTCTTTAGCCCTCAGCCCACGGATCATCACGATTCATGAGATTAAAGCCTCCAGCCGTTCTCCCGTAAAGCCCCCTGGGACAGTGTGGGACAGTGACATTCAGCCATCGTAGAGGCCAGCTGGACGTGGGAGAGGTCCGCCCAGCGCCACCAGGCTTCCCTGTCCTCCTGAGAAGGGGCCGGGGGGTGCCGATCAGGGAGAGCCCCTGGTGCTGGAATAAGTTCATCTCGGGCTGTTTTGCTGGCACCGGGAGATGCCAATTGTCAGAGGCAGTAAGGTGCGCGACTAGGGGGCCCCTCGTCTTTTCCTTTCTTTTTTCCTTTTCAGGGCGCACCTGAAGCACGTGGAAGTTCCCGGGCTAGGGATCGAATTGGAGCTGCAGCTGTAGCAATGCTGGATCCTGAACCAGGGAGGGAACCTGCATCCTCACGGACAGTCTGTCAGGTTCTTAACCCACTGAGCTGCAGCTGGAACTCTGAGGGGGTCCTTTTTCTTGAACTAGAGTTGATTGACCGAATTGCCTTAGCTTCAGGTGTACAGAGCAGTGACCCCCATTACTTTTTTGCAGATTATTTTCCATCCTGGTTTATTAACAACGTGTGGAATATAGTTCCCGTTATCATGCAGCACAGTGATTCAGATACATACATCCAGATTCTTTTTCCCCTTACATTCCCTGATTGTTACAAAATATCAAATACAGTCTCCTGTGCTGGACAGGAGATCCTTATCGCCTGTTTCTGGAGAGCAGCGAGTATCTGTTACTCCTGAGCTCTGTCCTCCCCCTCCCCCCACGGTAACCGCAAGTCTCTCTGTGAGTCTGTCTTGTGTGTAGAGTCCTTTGTCATTTTTTAGATTCCACACGTGTTATCATGTATTTATCCTTATCTGACTTCCCTTAGTCTAATAATCCCCAGGTCCACCCACGTCCTGCAAATGGCATTGTTTATTCCTTTTATGGCTAAACAGTAATCCAGTGTGTGTGTCTGTACCACATCTTAATTTTTTTTGTTATAGTTGATTTAGAGTGTTGTGTCTGTTTCTGCTGCACAGCAAAGCGACCAACTCATGCGTATATATACTTTCCCTTTCTCATAGTATCTTCCATCGTGTTCTCTCCCAAGAGACTGGACAGAGTTCCCTGTGCTGGACGGCAGGACCTCACTGCTCATCCATTCTCAGTGTCACAGTCTGCATCTGCTGACCCCCAACTCCCCGTCCCTCCCACTCCCTCCCCCTCCCCCTCGGCAGCCACAAGTCTGTTCTCTGTGTGAGTCTGTTTCTGTTCTGCAGACAGGTTCATCTGTGCCCTGGTTCAGATGCCCCATAGAAGGGACATACGATGGTGTTTGTCGTCTTCCGCCTGAGTGACTTGACTTGGTGTTAGAATCTATGGGTCCATCCATGTTGCGACAAAGGGCATGCTTTCCTCCTTTTTGTGGCCGAGTGGTATTCCACTGTGTATATGGACGCCATCCTCTGTCCACTCCTCTGTCGTTGGACATGGAGGTCGCTTCCGTGTCTTTTGTAAACAGTGCTGCTGTGAACAGCGGGCTGCGTGGATCTTTTCCCATCAGAGTTTCATTTTTTTCTGGAGAGATGCCCAGGAGTGGGCTTGCTGGGTCATAGGGTAGCTCTAGTTTTAATGAGTAAAGGACGCTCCATACTGTTCTCCATACCGGCCGCAAAACTGACCCCCCGGCCCAGCAGCCGTGTCGGGGGCTCCCCTTTCCCCACACCGAGGGAGGGGCCTCCGCCATCACCACTGAGCCTTTCTGGGGGCTGCTTGGGGCCACAGTGCTTCTCTGAAAAGCTGAGGAAGAGCCGTGAAACTGTCAGCGGGTCCGGCGGTTATGCACAAGCCCTCTGGGGAGTGTGGGAAGACAGTTCTGCAAGTGACATTATTGGGGGCCAGGAGGGCGCGTCGGAAAGCGCGGGGAGCCGGCTGGGGGCTGGTTTCCAACAGGGCTGTGAGCAGGGCGTGCTCAGGATTTAGCAGAAAGAGACATCTGCGATTTCCATGCCAAACACTCTCATGAGCCTCGCAGAGAGCAAGGATTTCATCCAGTCCAAAGACAACGGGATTAAGGATTAAGGGAAGAGCACTGCAGAAAATGCTAATGAGGACAGTTCCAGAATGTGGAGCACAGTCCTTTTAAAAGGCAGTTTTACTGACGTGTAATGAGGGGAGTGTGTGTGTACACGTGCGTGTGCGCGTGTAAGCGGTTCATGGGGTGACAGGCGGAGAAATCACGGGACGTGACCTGCTGGAATGTCCCAGCTGCCTTCATTCTGAGAGAATGTGTACAATTCATAAAGTATCATCTTTGACATAAGCTTATTACAATCTCTGAGCTCTGTCATCCATGTGTAGGATTCTCCTTTGGGTCCAGGGACCTCGGATTTTACAATAAGCTTTATAATCCTTTTTTTTTTTTTTTTTTTGGCTGCACCTGAGGCAGGCAGAGGTTCCTTGGCCAGGAATGGAATCCCCGTGCCAGCAGTGACCTGAGCCACCGCAGTGACAGTGCCAGATCTGTAACCCCTAGGCCACCAGGGGACTCCAGCTTTATAATCTGAGAACACACAGACGTGGCTATTGGTGAGTGGGGGGTGCTGAAACAGAACTCCGAGCCTGGCGGCTCCAGCCTGGACATCTCTCTCTCAGCGTCCTGGAGGCTGGGAGGCCATGTTCACGGGGGGATGGGGAGGCTGAGGTCCTGGCAAGCCTCTCTGGTTGGCTTGCAGGTGCCCCCTTGGCCCTGTGTCCAGGGTTGGGGAGAGGTGGCATTTCCTCTTCCTAATCCCATGGGATCAGAGCTTCCAGCTCTTGACCTCATTGCACTCTAATCGCTTCTCCACCACCCAAACAGCTCCTGGGGGTTAGGGCTTCAGCATATGAATTGAGGGGACAAATCCGTGGGGACGGGGCCTGAGATAAACATGTAGGAACGCCGGGGGCCCGGCAGGGCCTCTCTGCCCCCTCTTATTCTAGTTCCCAAGGGGGACTGTGAACCTGAGACAGGTGCCTGCCACCTGCCTCTACGGGGACTGAGTCCTGAGCCGCCGCGGCTGCAGACCCCAACCCCCAACACCCCTGCAAGCAGCTCAGGGTGGAGACCAGGAGTGAGGACTCTGGGCTGTGGGACAAACTGGAAGCACAGGCCTTCAGATGGTTACGTATCATCAGAGGAAGATTTTAGGAGCCCAGGTCTGGCATCTCCTCTGTCACGGTGACGTCTGCTCCTGGTGACCGGCAGTGACCTTCAGGAGACCAGCAGCGACCTTCTGCACAAGGTGTGCTTGGATGCACGGACCCCCCTTCACGGTCACAGACACACCGCCCTCCCTCTGTGTCTCAGCAGCGGTTTCCCAGAGCTCCTGAGATGCTGCCTTCTGGGCTCTAGTCCTATTTTGCCCCCAAGTCAAAATGAATCCTCAACTTCTAAACCGTGCATATTTTTAAAAAGTCAACAGAAATGTTGCCAGCAAGACCCACCTGCAAGGGGCAGCGCCTCCCATCCCCGCCCCGAGTTTGCAGAGCCCTGCGTTTCTGGAAGATTCCGGTGACTGCTGTGGCCCTAAGCCCTGGTCTTCAGTGTCTGGGCCCAAACCCCATCTTTGGGACGCTGCCTCTGGGGACGGAGGCACCCCTGGGTCTGAGCAAAGGAGGTGCAGCTGGCCTGATTCAGCCCTGCTCCCCCTCGTCCTCCCTGTCGACGCCTGTACCCCGAATTCACTTCTCAGGGTCAGCTTTCTGGGAGGCCCCGTCTGGACGTCTGCAGAGCTCCTGGGAGGAAAAACCCCGCTGGAGGTGGTGACCCAAGAGGATCTTCCCAAGGGGACACACGGCCCACTCAGCACCTGGGGAAAGTCAGCTTTTTTAAGAAAGGGGTTCACGGTCCCCTGGGAGTGAATTACTCTGGTCCTGGCCCTTCTCCATTTTCAGGGTGCGTGGGTACCACTGGAAATGGCCTGTGAGCCCGGATTTGGGGGAGGGGGTGGCTCTTCCTGTTGGGGTTTTCTCTGCAATTGCTGCTTATGTAAATTTCACTGTCAACATCAACTTGAAGTCTAGGATGTAAAATGTAATTTAATCATTTCAAAGCCATCCTACCCACCATCTTTTAGTCGTTTTTAATCATTTTTATCATTGTTGGCATTTGAAATCACTTTACCATTTAAAAATCGTGTCATCTGTCAATTTTAGTCATTTTTAATCATTTTTCTCACTTTTGGTAGTTAAAATCAGTTTATCATTTAAAAAAATTTTAGCATCTTTTTGTCATTTTTAATCATTTTTTAATCAGTTTGATCATTTAAAATCAAATTTTAACATCTGTCATTTTCATCATTTTTGTCATTTTACCATTTTTCTCATGTTAAATCATTTCTTATCACTTAAACATTTTAATGTCTTTTCCATTTTTATCACTTTTGTCATTTTAATTTTTCTCACGTGTCATTTTAAATCGGTTTATCATTTAAAAATGTTTTTGCATCTTTTTGTCATTTTTAATCAGTTTTATCATTTTAAGTCACTGTCTCATTTTTATCATTTGTAATTTTCACATTTTGAGTCATTTAAATCATTTTGCCATCATTTTTAATCATTTCAATTATCATGTAAAAGTCATTTTACCATCTATCGTTTTTCTCATATTTATCATTTTAAATCATCATTTAAAAATCATTTTAACATGTCTTCCAGTTGTATCATTTTTGTCATTTGAAATCATTTAAAAATAATTTAGTCTGTCATTTTTATCATTTTTAAGCATTTTTATCATTTTAAATCATGGTTTATCCTTTCAAAATAATTTTACCCTCTTGTCATGTTTGTCATTTTTGGATTATTCTCATTTAAAAATCGTGTTGATCGTGTTTGTGTTTTACCCTTTAAATCGTTATTTTATTTTAAGTATATTTTTAATTGAAATAATTTAAAAATTTTAAATATAATTTTAAATATTTTGAACAATTTTAAATATTTTAAATCATTAGAATAATGTAAAACTATTATTATTTAAACACTTTCAAAAGTGATTAAGGAAGTTTCCCCGTGTCCGTCAGTTCTAGGGAGCGGCGCAGCGGGGTCTGTGGGACGTGCAGCCGGCGGCCGGTCCCCAGCCTCAGTCTGCGCCTCCTCGCCGGCACGTGACCATTTACGCTCCTTGGGCTCCACCAGCAGCTTCTCCATCTGGAGAAGATGCTGGTCCTGCTGGACGGGGTGGAGCCCAGCAGGAAGGCACCCGGCGGGAACCGCAAGGAGCCTGGAACAGGACAAGTTCTGGGCTTGGTCAAGGCCGCGGACCCCCAGCCCGCAGGACACACGGCCAGCGCTGCTCAGCCCCAGCGTCCGAAAGGCCAGGGCGGGAAGGGGCGATGCAGCAGCGGCCCTGGGCCTGGCTGGAGGGGCGGGGTGGCCCTGCCCTCGCCTGCGCCCCCTCGCATCGCTCCCTCCCCGCCGGGCGTCTCCGCCCACGTCCACCCGTGGGGAGGGGAGCGCTGTGCGACGGCCGAGGCTCGTGGAGGAGGACAGCTGCAGCCCAGTCTCCTCCTCCTCCCTGATCAGGAAACCTGCCTTGCTCTGCAGCCCCCTCAGCTTCCCGTATGCTTTTCTTACTTTGAATCCTTTAATTGAAATAGTTTATTTACAGGAAGGTGCTAGTTTCAGGTGTCCAGCAAAGTGATAAACATACACACACACACACACACAGATTATCTTGTAATGACCTATAACGGAAAAGAATCTGATGCCTGAAAAGTTACAAGATATTGAATATATATATGTTCTTTTTCAGATTCTTTTCCATTATAGATGATTACAAGATACTGACTACAGTTCCCGGTGCTTTACTGCGGGCCCCTGTTGGTTATCTTTTTCAGACAAAGTAGCTGGCTAATCCCAAACTCCTCATTTATCCCTCCCTCCCTTATCTGCCTTGGTAACCGCAGTCTGCTTTCGTGTGTCTGTGACTGTTTTGTAAGTTCATCTCTGTCGTATTTTAGATTCTGCATGTTCAGTGATGTCATAATATATTTGACTACAGTTAGACTCTCTAGGTCCATCCACGTTGCTGCAAAGGGCACGATTTCATCCTTTTACATGGCTGAGTAGTATTCCCCTGTGTATACATGTACCACATCTTCTGGACCCATTCCTCTGTCAATGGACATTTAGGTTGTTTCCAGGTCTTGGCTGTGGTGAATAGCACTGCGGTGGATATTGGGGTGCCTGTATTTTTTGGATGGTAGTTTGGTCTGTGTTTATGCCCAGGAGTGCGATTGTTGGAGCATATGGCAACTCCATTTTTAGATTTTTGAGGAACCTGCATACTGTTTTCTGTAGCGGTTGTACTGTTTTACATCCTCACCGACGGTGGAGGAGGGTCCCCTTTTCCCCACCCCCTCTCCAGCATCTGTTATAGGTTAATGACGGCCATTCTGACCGGTGCGAGGTGGTACCGCATTGCAGTTTTGATGTACATTTCTCTAGTAATTAAGGATGTTGGGCATCTTTTCATGTGCCTGTTGGCCATCTGTATGTTCTTTGGAGAAATGTCTGTTTAGGTCTTTGGCCCGTTTTTGATTAGGTTGTTTGTTTTGTGATATTGAGCTGCAGGAGCTGTTGGTCTGTTTTGGAGATTAATCCCACGTTGCTCTTTGTTCACAACTATTTTCTCCCAAACCATAGGTTGTCTTTTTGTTTTGCTGATGGTTTCCTCTGCTGTGCAAAAGCTTATTGGTTTGACTAGATCGCTTTGGTTATTTTTGCTTTTATTCCCATTACCTTGGGAGACTGACCTGAGGAAACATCTGGTACGATTTACATCAGAGAATCTTTTGCCTGTGATCTCTTCTCGGAGACGGATGGTGTCCTGTCTTTAAACCACTTAGAGTGTATTTCTGTGCATGGTGCAAGGGTGTGTTCTAGTTTGATTAATTTACATGCAGCTGTCCAGTCTTCCCAGCCCCAGCTGTGAAGACACTTTTTCCCATCCTTCACTGAAGATTGGCCACAGGTGTGGGGGTTTATTTCTGGGCTCTGTTGTTTAAAGATACAGTAGGAGCATTAGAAGTGAGGACGCTGAGTGTGTGTGGGGCACAGAACCCTGTCCCCTAGACGTCCCAGTCCCCATGTGGGGGACAGAGACATGTACCAGGGACATCCACGCCCTGGTCCAGAGACCTTGTGACGCTGTGCAGGTCCACAGCAGAGGGGACTGGGCAGCTGTGGTCACGTTAGGGACCTTGAGATGGGGAGATGGCCGGGATTTTCCAGGTGGTCCGGCGGCATCGCAGAGGTTCCCACAAGAGGAAGGCAGGGGCCCCTTCGATGGCGAGAGGCTGGGCCGCAGGCTCCGAGGATGGAGGAGGGACCTCAAGCCCCGGACGAGGCCGCCTCCAGAAGCTGCGAGAGGCAGCAGCCAGATTCCCCCGGAGCTGCTCCAGGACGAACCAGCCCCGCGGGCAGCTTGAGAACTTTGGCGTTTCAAACAGGGAGAGGGCACATCTTCATCCTTTGAAGCTGCTTGGTCCGTGGTGCTTCCTTGGCGGGACCGCGAGGGGCTGCAGGGGAGGGAACGCCGTGGGAAGAGCTGCTGCCGGCGGCGGCGAAGCCGGCGCGGGAGACATCTGCCTTTCGACGCACTGACTTCCACCAGCGTCCCCAGGAGCCCGCGGCTGTGCGGGCAGGACTCGAGGCCCTTTGGGTCCCCTTCCAAAGGGGAGCAGGTCCGTCGCTGCCCACGCGGTCCTGGCTGGAGCCCGTGAGAAGCTGCGGGGGCGCTGCAGGGTCGGGGGTCAGGTTGCACCCCCACCTCCGCGTGCCCCAACACCCAGCTCCCCGGTTCTGGAACACGGTGCGTGGACTCGGATGCACCGAGGCTGAACGTGCAGGAACGGAGTTTGGAGCCGCCCGCCCCGAAGCAGCCTGGAGCTGAACCGCCGCCTGCACCTGCGCAGAGCACGGCTTTCCCTCGTCTCCGTAGGAACAGACGACGCTGGGGCTCCCCTGCGCCCTCGTCCAGCCGAACACCCCTGTGGTCACCTCGGGGCTCCTGCAGCCAGCCGGCCCGCGCTGAGCAGCGCCAGACACCCGCGACCGTCCAGGCGGCAGCCTCGCCTTGCAAGGGGACGTGAAAGCGCCCCGGGGCAGCTCCTGCAGCGGGGACGCAGCTTCCACGTCCGCGGAGGGCGCAGCCCACGCACGAGGCTCTTCGGCCCAAAAGACAGACGCCGTGGGCCCGCGGGCTGGTCGCCTGTGTTTCTGAGCGCCACCCGCCGCCTGGTTCACGTCACCCAGATCTTCCCTTGACACGCCCCGGAGAGAGGCCTCGGGAGGGACCAGCCCCGGGGCTCAGGCTCCAGCCTCCAGGACCACGAGACGACACGGCTGTTGCTGAAGTGGCCCCGTCCGGGGTGTCTGGTTCTGGTGGCCAAGCTGACTCGTAATGTGAGTTACAGCAGGTGTTATCTGTTCATCCATCCACCCCAGTGTGGACAGAACCCAGACCCAAGCACCCCTGGAACGTGCGTATGTGGACACCCGAGCAGAGGTCATATACAGCCAGTGGCGACACTCCTGGGAACACACGCATCTGAGCACGGGAACCGGCGGTTGTATTTTCAACCCCAGACATGGAAGGGCATGAAGAAATGTGCAGTTTTTGAACTTGGTTACACAGAAGGCAGGAGGGTGGTTTCTGGATTCGAGAGAACTCACTGTGTGCACATGGTTGAGTCTTTGTGCGTGTGTGCGTCTGCCCATGTTTGTGTCTGTGCGTGTGTTTACGTGAGCGCATGTGCGTGCGGATGTGTGTGTGTCGCGTATGCATCTGTTCGTCTGTCTAGGGCGGTGGGCGTACGCACCCAGTTTGGGAGGCTGCCTGGAAAGTAGTGACCGAGGTGGAAAGCAGACGGCCGTCCAGCATCTGCTCCCAAAGTTGATCCCCGTTTTAGTCGCTGTCACCAACATGCCGAGGTTCTTCCAGCTCCTGTGCCCTGACGTCCCAGGCGAAGAGCAGATGGCTTCGCGGGGAATCAGCGCAGTGAGCACTGCGATCATTTGATGGGGAAGCTCGAAGGCTTCTGCAAAGCCGTTGCTGAGTTGGAACCAATCGTTGGTCCCCCAGCGAGACCTGAAAGACGGCGGCCGTCACTTAAAACCCAGCCTGGCCCAGCCGGGTCACGTCCGCTCACGGGCACATGAGTTAAAGGCACAGGAATGAAGAGCTGTCCAGTGTCACCCATCTGCTCTGGGGTCTAGAACCACAGTCTCTAACATCTGGGAAGGGCCAGGACCTGATGCGGTGTGAGATGAAGTCCCTGATGTTTTCTGGAAGGAAGCGGGGCCCCCGCAGGACCTCAGGGTGGCGCCGACGGCCTTTCGTTCCTGGAGGACTCAGTGTCCGCCCCACGCAGTCCCCCTTTCCACCGGCCTCGGGGGGTCGGTCTGCTCTCCTGATGTCCGGGATCTGCTCACGGGAGGTGGGGGGCCCCCCAGGACTCCCTCAGTTAAGGATCCGGGGTTGCTGTGAGCTGTGCTGTAGGTCACAGAAGTGGCTCAGATCCCGCGTGGCTATGGCGTAGACCGGCAGCTGCAGCTCCGATTTGACTCCTATAGTCTGGGGGCTTCCATGTGCTGCAGCCACAGCCCTGAAAAGAGCAAAAAGTTTTGATCCTAGATCACAGGAGGGGAATAACCCTGGGGGGGGGGTTATTACAGCTCTGGGGGCCCAGCTGCCTGAGGGATGGTGGATTCATGATCAGATTAGCAATTCTAGAACAGGGGGAGACCTGGAATTAACTGCCAGCACCCCGGGCTGCATGATGTCAGGACCCAGAGTGAAGGGTCAGCGGGGGCCGTGCCCGGAGGATGCAAGGTCTCCTTAGCCCCGGGCTGGGTCCCTCACGGGGGACAGATGTCACTGCATCAGCAGACAGGGATGTGGGCAGTTACTGAGACCATTACCCGGACTGCAGGCTGCAGGGGAAATCGGTACCCGTCAAAATCACAGCCTGTGTCTTCTCTTCTCCCCTGGGAAGCCTGGCTGCCCCAAAGGCAGGTGCAAGTCTTCAGAGCCCGAGGCTGCCTCTGCCCCATGAGCGGGGATGTGCCCGGCCGGGCTCAGGGCGGGTCAGCAGGAAGGAGCCTCGAGAAGCAGGAAGGGCCCTGGGGACGGAGCCGAGGAGGAAGGTGACTGGCCTTTGAGCAGCTCCCGTTTCTCTTCATCCTTCATCCCAGCCCCCGCGGGAGTCCTCACGGAGTACATTTAGCACAAAACGGTACTGGAAATTACATGGTGACATCACCTGATTGTCGGTGCTACCCCTTGAAGGTGGATTTCAAGAAGAGGTGATTCAGAGTCGGGACGCCCCCAGGGACGCAGTCTGGAGTCACAGACTTAAGGCTTTAATGGGTAAGCATCACTTTCCTTTAGGAAAGTATGGAATCTAAGATACGACACAAATGAGCTTTACACTGAAAAGAAACTCATGGACTTGGAGAACAGACTTGTGGTTGCTGAGAGGGAGGGAGTGGGCTGGACGGGGAGTCTGGGGTTCATAGATGCAAACTCTGACACTGAAAATGGACGAGGTCGTGCTGTCCAGCACAGGGAGCTCTATCCACTCTCTTGGGAAAGAACATGGTGGAGGATAATGTGAGAAAAAGAACTTTTATATATATATCAAGACTGTATATACATATATATATATATGACTGAGATGTCCCTTTGCTGTAGGGTAGAAATTGACAGACGACTATAAATCAACTGTCATGGGAAAAGTAACACTAAATTTAACAAAAAAAAGTCATGTCTGCACTATCCTAGACGTGTTTATCAAATTAACTATCAAATATAAAATAGTAGTGAAATTATATACCATTTATGAGATAATATACAATATATTTTAAATCATGGTACATGTATAACATGTAACTTTGAACTTGTAATGCCTATAGTATAGAGTGCATAAACTGCATGTATTATATACATTGCATATTAATATATATGTATATGATGTATAAATGCAAATATATACACAGTATATATATATATAAAATATACAGTATATAAAGTGTAATGTGTACATGAAATCTCCAATATGGAAGACACAATATACTCTGTTACTATATATATTGTAAAATTCAAATACTAATGAATACTGTGTATGTCAACAAAAATTACTATGTGACATGCACTGTTTTATACTAGAATAGAGTTATGGTATATAACAACCTCTGTTACGTATTCACTTTACATAATCTCTGTTCATTCTGCAGAATCTATTACTCAGTCCACATGTGCTGCCTAATCTCTGTTACACTAATATTCAGTCTGCACAGTCTCTTCTATTCTCCACACATTCATTCTGCATAATCTCTATTATATACTCACTCTGGATATGCTCACTCTGCATAGTCTATTATATATTCATCTGTTACATATTCATTCTGCATGATTGACTGCGAGCTCTCTATTATATACTCTATGTAACCTCATAGTTATTCTGCATGGTCATTGTACATAATATCGTATCCTCATTGCACTTGCCGTAGATAAAATCATTACCGTATGTCTAGTTCGCCTCCGTGACCGAAAGCGTC
>PVHT021183672.1:6406041-6416642 GCA_004024745.2 Catagonus wagneri
GATATGGTACAGACAGACAGATGACTGGATTCAAAAGATATGGTACAGACAGACAGATGACTGGATTCAAAAGATATGGTACAGACAGACAGATGACTGGATTCAAAAGATATGGTACAGACAGACAGATGACTGGATTCAAAAGATATGGTACAGACAGACAGATGACTGGATTCAAAAGATATGGTACAGACAGACAATGGAATACTATTTAGCCATAAGAAGAGGGAAATCATGCCATTTGCAGCCACATGGATGGACTGAGACATTCTCACACTAAGTGAAGCCATAGAGAAGATGCCAAATACCATATGAAGTCACATATGTGGAATCTAAATGATACAACAAACTAGTGAATAAAACAACAAAGCAGCAGCCTAACAGATACAGAGAACAGAATAGTCATTTCCGGGGTGGCGGGGGAGTAAGACAGGTGAGGGGAGTAAGAGCCACAAACTGCTTTGTATAAAATAAATAAGCTACCAGGATGGTATACTATATTGTATAATGTAATTCAAAAAGATCCATGAGCCCCTGAGTTTACAGCAGTGCTGTTTACAACCACCAAGACATGGCAGCAACCTACATGTGCGTCCACGGAGGAATGGATTAAGATGTACAGGAGTTCCCATCGTGGCTCAGTAGTTAACCAGTCCGACTAGGAACCATGAGGTTGCGGGTTCGATCCCTGGCCTCACTCGGTGGGTTAAGGATCCGGCGTTGCCGTGAGCTGTGGTGTAGGTTACAGATGCGGCTCGGATCCCGTGTTGCTGTGGCAAAGGCCAGTGGCTACAGCTCCTGTTAGACCCCTAGCCTGGGAACCTCCCTATGCTGTGGGTGTGGCCCTAGATAAGGCGGAAAAAAAAGATGTGGTATATATACACACAGTGGAATATTACTCAGCCATCAAAAAGAACGAAGCACTGCCATTTGCAGCAATGTGGATGGACCTACAGATTCTCATACCAGGTGAAGTCTGCCAGTCCGAGAGAGACAAGTATCCTATGAGACAACTAACATGTAACATCTAAATTCTGCAGCAAACTAGTGCATGTAACAAAAAGCAGCAGCAGACTTAGAGAACAAACTGGTGGTGACCACTGGGGAGCAGAGGAGGAGGGGATGAAGAGTACAAACTATTAGGTATGAAATAAGCCACGAGGACAGATGGAACAGAGCAGGGACCTCAGTGTTTTACAGTCATCATAAATGCAACTGTACCTTGAAAATCTGTGAACCACGACATGATACAACTTCAACTTACAGACTATAGAGCAGCCACTGTAACTCAATGAAAACATTTTTTCATCTGTAGCTCCATCCCATAAGTCTCTTTTCTGAACTCGCCCTGTGTCTCTCTGAAAGTTCCCTTCCCACTCAAAACACCACACCTACTCGGCCACCTGAAATTCGGCCCCTGGGAAGGTTATTTCTATGCATGAGGCAGGGGTCTCACCTTTGTCCCACATTAACAGCAGCAAGGCTGACCGGCATTTCTGACATATTTCTAGGGGGTTGCCCAGATCTTTAAATTCCAGTTTCTTTTTATTTTGATGGTTGCACCTGTGGCCTATGGAAATTCCCAGGCTAAGGGTCAAATCAGAGCTGCAGCTGCCAGCCTACACCACAGCCACAGCAGTGTCAGATTCAGATCCAAGTCATGTCTGCGACCTACACCACAGCTCACAGCAACGCCAGATCCCTGACCTACTCAGCAGGGCCGGGGATCGAACCTGCATCCTCTTGGCTACCAGTCCGTTTCTTAACTTGCTGAGCCACAATGGGAATTCCCAGAAAACTCCAATTTCAAGCATAGATTTTTCTTCTTTTCCCAGGGTGTTTTTAAAAAAAAAAAAAAAGGACAATGAATATCAAAATGTAATTATCTCAAAGCTAGTGATGTTTTAACAAAAATAGCAAAATCTAATGAAAAAGGACAACTACTTTTTCAAAGTGGGCTAGGGAAGAGTTCCCTGGTGGCACACTGGGTTAAGGGCCTGGCATTGTCACTGCAGCAGGTCAGGTCACCGCTGTGGTTTGAATTTGATCCCTGGCCTGAGAACTTCCATTTGCTGTGGACACAGCCAAAAAAAATGACACACAAATAACTGGGCTATTAAATCAGCAGACAGAACAGGGGTGGCCAGTGGCCAGGACTGAAGAAAATAAATCAGCAACGAAGGAGCAGGAGAAGCTGGAAATGTATGCAGCTCAGTCCAGGGGCTGATCATACAGCTGAGCACGTGGACTGAAACTCACCCACGTGTCCACCTAAAAGGTGGCTTGTCCTGAAAATTGTGTGGTCTTAATAAACTCGAAAACCAAGGGTCATTCATGCCTTTTATCCATTAACAAAACTAAATCAAGGGAGTAAGTGGGAATGAAGGTAAAAATGAAAGATTTGGGAGGTCCTGGGCTACGGGTCAAATCAGAACTGCAGCTGCCGGCCTGCACCACAGCCCCGGCAACACCGGATCTGAGCCATGTCTGTGACCCCCAATGCAGGCTGCCTCATCCTGGACCCTACCCACATCCTCGAGGATACTGGTCAGAATCTTAACCCACTGAGCCACAACTTAGGGAACTGCTAAGGGAATCGTAGTAACACACAGATTGTAGTGAATGACAATGAGCGGTATTGGTGCATTCATTGTGACCAGAAAACATGCTCAGAATATTATCTGGGAAAATGGGTGTGGGACCTGTGGGTATTCTCTGTCTTGTCTTCACAGCCTTTCTGTCAACCTAAAACTATTCTGATTTTTTAAAAAACATGGGTTTAGCAAGATCTCTTTCACTCCTGGATAGAAATCTGAAAAAACCAAAAATATTCAGTTGAAAAAGACAGATACACCCCAGTGGTCACAGCAGCACTATTCATAGTAGTGGGGACATGGACACAACCTAAATATCCCTCGATTGAGGAGTGGGTCAAGAAGATGGGGTCCATATACACTGCAATATTACTCAGCCAGAAAAAAGAATGAAATAAAGGCATTCACAGCAACGTGGAGGGACCCAGAGAGTCTCACACTAAGTGGGATTAGACAGTGAAAGACAGGACTTCCTTGGGGGCGCAGCAGGTTAAGGATCAGCACTGGTGCTGTTGCAAACGGCTGTGGCAGGAGTTGAATCCCTGGCCTGGAAACTTCTAGATGCCACAGGCATGGCCAAAATTTTTTTAAAAAGACAAATACCATATGAGAGCTCTTATGTGTGGAATCAAAAATAGGACACACATGAATTTATTTACAAGACAGAAACGGACTCAGAGAACAGACTTGTGCTTATCAAAGTGGAAAGGGTAGGAGAGGAATAAATGGGGAGTTTGGGATTAGCAGATATGAACCACTATATAGAAAACGGATAAATGACAAGGATCCACTCTATAGCACAGGGAACTGTACTCAATGCATTGCAGTAACCTATAGGGGAAAAGAATCTGAAAAAGACGTGTGCATATATATATATATATATACACATAAATTTATTGAATATAGGACACTAACATTATAAAGCAGCTACAATTACAAGATGATTTGCAATCAAAACAGAAAACGATGGAACAAATTTTCACATACTGAAGTATGAATAAGTCATTCTGGCTTACATACAATTTAATCTGAACTTTAGGCTAAACAAAACAGCCTGTCTGTGGCCTGGCAAACATGCATCATACATCTGCTTCAGCCATGAAGGAAAAGTACACTCAAAAGTCAGAATGGACTTCAGGTGGTTCAGACCTCCACATGGAGCTGGAGGTCAAGTGTTGAGGTGAGTTCAGCTACGTGAGAAGATGCTCAGCAATGATCAGCATCAGGGGCGTGCAAAGCAAACCCACACGGAGGTACCGCCTCACACCTGTCAGAGTGGCTGTCATGGCAAAGAGCTACCATATGACCTAGCAATTCACTCCCGTGCCTATGTCCAAGAAACCCCCAAAACACTACTTCAGAGAGATCCATGCACCCCTATGTTCACTGCAGCACTATTCACAACAGCTAAGACATGGAAGCAACCTAAATGTCCATTGACAGAGGAATGGATAAGGAATATGTGAGATTTTATATATTTTATATGTGTGTGATGGAATATTACTCAACCATGAAAAAGAATGAAGTCATGTCATTTGCAGCAACATGGATGCAACTAAAGATTATCAACTAAGAAAAAGAAAGACAAATACCATATGTTGTCACTTCTATGTAGAATCTGAAAAACATAACAAAATAGTGACTGCAACCAAAGCTGACTCACAGACACAGAACAAACTAGTGGTTCCCAGTGGGGAGACTCAATATAGGCAGACGGTCAATACAGGGGGAGGGGAGTAAGAGGCACAAACTAGTGTGTATAAAATAAATAAGCTACAGGGTTATATTGTACAGCACAGGGAATAGAGCCAGTCTTTTACAATTAACTATAAACAGAATAAATTCTTTAAAAATTATGAATCACTATGCTGTATGTCTGAAGCTCATTTAATGTTGCACAGCACAGGAGACAGAGCCAGTATTTTATCATAACTGTAAATGCAGAACCTTTAAAAATTGTGAATCACAACAGCCAAGACACTGAAACAACCTACATGTCCATCAACAGAGGAATGAATCAAGAGATTGTGGTCCATATACACAATGGAATATTACTCAGCCATCAAAAAGAACAAAATCACGCCATTTGCAGCAACATGCCATTTGCAACTAGAGGTTTTTATCCTAAGTCAGTCAGAGAAAGACACATACCACATGGTATCACTTCTACGTAGAATCTAAATATGACACAAATGAACCTGTCTACACAACAGAAAGACTCACACACAGAAAACAGACTTGTGGTTGCCGCGGGGGAGGAAATGGGACAGACGGGGAGTTTGGGGTTAGTAGATGCAAACTATGACATTGAGAATATGGACAAGCAGGAGTTCCCATCGTGGCTCAGCAGAAACAAATCTGACTAGTATCCATGAGGACACAGGTTTGATCCCTGGCCTCTCTCAGTCAGTTAAACATTCTGAATTGCCATGAGCTGCAGTGTAGGTCACAGATGTGGCTCAGATATGCTGTGGCTTTGTTGTAGGCCCGCAGCTGCAGCTCCGATTTGACCCTTAGCCTGCGAAAGGCCTTATGCTGTGGGTGTGGCCCTAGAAAGACAAACAGCGAAAGGAAGGAAGGAAAGAAAGAAATGAGTTGGGGCATAAAAGTAAGAAGGAAAGGAAAGGAGAGGAGAGGGAAAGAAATGAATTGGGGCTGTAACAAGAAAACAAAAAAATGGGTAACATCCGGTTACACGCCTACACGTTCTGGGGACTAGGAGTTAGGAAGCTGACATCTTTAGGGTCATTATTCTGCTGACCACATGTGGTCCAAAAGGGACTGGGCTGGGACCTGGACCCACATTCTCTGATAAAATTAGCATTGTTACCTTCCCACCAAAATGTCTTTTTTGTGTGTGGGGGGGGCATACCCACAGCATGTGGAACTTCCGCATGCAGGGATTGAACCTGTGACATAGCAGCAGGGAGGGTGAGTCCTTAACCTGCTGAGCCACCAGGGAACTCCCTGGTTTCCCACCCATGTTGTCAGTAAACTGTCAAGAACCCTCCCTCCTCCAGGCGGGCGTGTCAAAGAATTTAATGAGGCTTAGCAGGCGGCTGCTTCCCCACAGAAAACCTAGAGTCTTAGGGTTGCAAAGATGACAAAGCATTTTCTCTTCTACAACACGGACTCGGACAGAGAACGATGCCACTGAAAACAAGTGACAGAGGGGAAATAAAGCACAGGGAACTCGGTGTGATGCAAGAACCCACATGGGAAAAGCACCTGAAAAAGAATGCACGTGTGTACGTGCCTCACTGTCACCGCCTCTGCTGTGCACCTGACACGACCCAACGCTGGAAACCGCCTTTCCTCCAACAGAAAGGAAATAATGTTTAAGTCGGCACTGGGTGGTTTCCCAGCTTTGCGATGTGACTGACCTAGTTTCGGCGGTTCTGTGATGCTCTCTGGCCGGGAGACGGGTTATGTCACGTCATGTCATGTTCTATGGCAGTTGTATCTTATGACTTGTAGCTATGCCTCGTGTCACGTCCGTTTCCATGTCGTGTTCTCTATCGTCGTGGTCAGGATACGGTACGACATACAGCGTGCATGTCACGTCGTGGGTCAAGGACACGTTATGGCATGTGGCACACCAGTTGTGTCACGTTTCCTATAATGACAATGAGGACGCCTGTCGTATAGGGCGACCGTCGCGTCACGAGCCACAGAAAGAAGGCGGTAATTATGGGAGGCGATGGGACGGTAAGCGCCCCAGGTGTCAGGTCGCCAAGGGTCTGGCCGCAGCGGTGGGGAAACGGGCTGGTTTCTTAGCTCTTTGCACCAGGGGCCGCTGGCACCACGGCCCTGCAGAGGCAGCCAGGAGCCAAAGAGCTCACGCATCTTGGCGAAGGTGCCAAGGTCCACGCCGCCCCCTTGGAGGTGAAGCGTCCAGGCTCCTGGCAGGAGGCGAGCGGGCGTGATACCAGCGAAGGTATGTCAGACTGGCACCTTACTCGGGGCCAGCGGCGCTCAGGTCCTCACACCACACGTTGGTGGGTACGTGCAGGATTTTCCCGCGCCTCCGCGGGGGTGGAAACTGGCCCCAGATCCCGAGAATGACGTGCGCAAAACTCTCGTCCCCACACCCTGGACACAAGCCGACCTCCAGCCCTGCAGCCCGGAAGCAGACTCGCACACTCGCCCCCAGGCTGAAATACCCACACCCGCTTCACGTCTGCTGGAAAACCCAGAACTGACCCGAGATTTCAGAATCCACCTACTGACACATCCAAGGATGACTTCAGTGTATTTATTTTTTCCTTTTTTGCTTTTTAGGGCCGCACCTGCAGCATATGGAGGTTCCCAGGCTAGGGGTCGAATCTGAGCTGTAGCTGCTGGTCTACACCACAGCCACAGCAATGCCATATAGGAGCCATATCTGTGTGTAGCAAAGCCAGCTTCTTAACTCAACTTCAGTATATTTAATACAGAACATATATGCCTGGACAGTTTCTGGACAACGGGCCAGAACCCGTGAACGAGTCTTTCACAGGTGGGGTCGTGTGTGCGGACAGACGTGCCCTGGGACAAAGATTAATTTTCCTATTAGTAGCCTTGGGCTGTACCTGATTATTTTTATTCCGATGATACATCAATGATTTGGAAATAGTTTTAAAAGAGGAGTTCCCACTGTGGCACAGTGGGTTAAGGACCCAGTGTTGCTGCAGCTGCGGCTCGAATTCCATCCCCACACTACAACATATAAAATAGATAAACAACAGGGTCTTACTCTGAAGCCCAGGGACCTGCATTCAGGATCCTGCGATCGACCACAGTGGAGAAGAATCTGAAAAAGTACCTGTATAACTGAATCACTGCCATACACCTGAAAGTAACACAGCCTTGTAAATCAGCTACACTGCAATTAAAAAATACAGCCACCAGAACCATGGGTTTTTCTCCATCTCCAAATATTAAATTTGGTGATTTTTCTTCTATCCAGCAGCTTTCTCAAGGAGAACCCAATGTTGAAAATGAACGGACTGAACATGAGAAATGCTCAACACCACTCTTAGAGAAATGCAAACGAAAACTACAATGAGGTATTACGTCCCACCAGTCAGAATGGCCATAACCAAAAAGTCTACAAATAACAAATGCTGGAGAGGGAGTGGAGAAAGGGGAACCCTCCTACGCTGTCGGTGGGAATGGAAATTGGTGCAGCCACTGTGGAAAACCGTACGGAGATTCCTCAAAAAAGTAAATGTAGAATTACCATGTGATCCAGCAGTCCCCCTCCTGGGCATCTATCCAGACAAAACTCTAATATGAAAAGATTCATGCACCCCACTGTTTATAGCAGCACTATTCATAACAGCCAAGACGCGGAAACCACCTAAATGTCCATCGACAGATGATGGATTAAGACGATGTGGTCCATAGACGCAATGGAGTATTACTCAGCCTCAAAAAGAATGAAATCATGCCATTCATAGCAACATGGATGCACCTAGAGGTTTTCCTTCCAAGTGAAGTAAGTTAAAAAGAGAAAGACAAATACTGTATGACGTCACTTCTACGTGGAACCTAAACTATGGCACAAATGAACCTGTCTGCAGAACAGAAAGAGATGCACAGACACAGAGAACAGACTTGTGGCTGCCAAGGGGGAGGGAGTGGGAGGGACGGGGAGTCTGGGGTCGGTAGATGCAAACTAGGACACTGAGAATGGATGAGCCGTGAGGTCCTGCTGTGCAGCACAGGGAACTCTGTCCAGTCTCTTGGGACAGACCAGGATCAAAGATAACACGAGAAAGGCTGTGTACAGATGGATGCCTGGGTCACTGTGCAGAAAGTGAGAGAACATTGTAAATCAGCTCTAATTGAAAAATTTAAGAAAAAAAGAAATTGAACGTCTCAAAGACACGGACCAGGAGGTCGTCCCTATTCGTCATCCCCGGGGCACCCGTTTCCATCACTGAGCACGATTTACTCAGACACGTGCATTCCAGGCTTAGTTCTCTCCCATGGTTTTCTTTAGAAAAGGCAGAAGCTGCCCCTGGAAAGTAAATGCAGCCGCCTTGTCCTGGTGTGTCCCTGTTTAAAACAGGGTGGAATCATCTGAAACGACTTCACTTCGGCAGCATCGTCAGGAGGAGGCTGAAGGAAATCAAGTGAACAGAATAGAAATGTCACGTCTGGCGCTGCGCCCACAGGCGGAAGGGGGTCAGTGTCCTCCTGTCTCAGAGGCTGACTCGTCGGCAGCAACGCGACAGGTGGGGAAGAAACACACCAGAGGCTCTAACTGTGGTGGTAAAGCCCACATAACGTGCACGTGCTGCTGGCGGGAATGGAAATCCGTGCAGCCCCTACGGAAGACAGTGCAGAAGCACCTCGAAAATCTAAACAATAGAACGACCATGTGCTCCCGCAGTTCCACTCCTGGGCATCGACTGCGACCAAACTCTAATGCGAAAATCTCTATGCGCCCCTGTGTTCACTGCAGCACTAGTCACAACAGCCAAGACATGGAAACCACCCAAATGTCCGTCCACAGGGGAGTGGATAACGACGACGTGGTCCATGCACACCGTGGAATACTACGCATCAGAAGGAAGGAACGAAGGCCACTGGCAGCCACATGGATGGACCTAGAGACGATCGTCCTAAGTGATATAAGTCAGAGGAAGACACACACCGTATGATGTCGCCTACATGTGGGCTCTAAAAATATAACAAATGGACGTGTGTGCAACACTAAAGCAGATTCACGGACACAGAGAACAGAGAAGCGGTTCCCAGTGGGGAGAGGGGAGGGGGAGGGGCCAGGAGCACAAACTATATTAGGTGTAAAATAAATAAGCTACAAGGAGCTACAGGGAATACAGCCAATGAAGCTCAGGGAATACAGCCAATATTTTTCCGTAACTATAAGTGAAGTATATAACCTTTTAATATTGTGAATCACCGTCGTACACCTATCACATAACACTGCATGTCAACTCTACTTCAGTTTTTAAAAATGTAACGATAAAAGCACAGAGGAGTTACCGCTGTGGTGCAGTGGGTTAATGATCCCGTTTGTCTCTGGCGCTGCTGGTTGGATCCCTGGCCTGGCGCAGTGGGTTAAGGATCTGGTGTTGCCACAGCTGTGCTGAAGCTTGAATTCGATCCCTGGCCCCGGGGAACTTCCATATGCAGTGGGTGCGGCCAAAAAAAAAAACAAATAAGAGCACATAATATGAAATGTAACTCTAAGCATACATGTGTGTGTTACAGGATGTCCACAAATACATATCACATTCATATAAAGTTATTCAAATAATCGTACACACAGTTTACACACATCCATTGGTGCGTGCGCATAACTTTCATAACAGCATTTCCCACGAGAGCCAAAAGCTGGATGGAGACAGGGCAGGGGGGCTGCACGGCCCGTAGCATTACATTCTCCCTGGGCGAATGCACTCACAAATGACCTCCACGTGTCAGAAAAGGCAGGATAAAGACATAAGCGACACAGCCACGATTCGTGTTGACACATGAGGATTTTGCAAAAAGGACGCCCCCGATGATGGATGTCGGGGGGCGCGTTGGGCTTCTCCTGTCCGGGCTGATGCAGGTCCCCCTCCCGCTGGCAGAGCCTGCGTCTGACCCGTGGGGAGTCAGGCACGGCAGACAGACGCACAGACTCAGGAAAATCAAGTCCGATGAGCAGAATGGCTTCTGCTGTAGAAACACGCGACTCGTAGGGAAAACGGACGGATCAGGAGTCATTTCACCTGCGGTACTGGGAACGCCTGTGGCACAGGGTGGGAAACTGAGGTGCAGAATACATCAGGTTCACGGTGAAAGCGCGGATAGCCAGCGTACCCTCATGGGAAAACGGAGCTTGTAAGAGCAGGAGTCTGCACACAGACCCAAGGGTTTGTTTTATCTGGTTGTTAAATGGTGCACTCGTGTCATGAGTTGGGGGAACTCTGTCCCCCAGGACCTCCAGATCGGGCTGTATCTGGAGGCCAGGTTTGTTTTCTTTTTTTTTTTTGTCCTCTGCCTCGGCAT
>PVHT021183672.1:6426133-6442750 GCA_004024745.2 Catagonus wagneri
AAAATTTTTAATTTTTGTTTTCTTTGTAGGGCTTCACTTGAAGCATATGCAAGTTCCCAGGCTAGGGGTCGAATCGGAGCTGCAGCCGCCGGCCTGCACCACAGCCACAGCCACGCGGGATCCAGGCTGCACCTGCAGCCTGCACCACAGCTCACAGCCACAGCAGATCCTTAACCCACTGAGCGAGGCCAGGGATCGAACCTGCGTCCTCAGAGAGACTATTTCGGGCTCTTAACCTGCTGGGCCACGACAGCAACTACAAAACTTAATTTTAAATACTGTCAACACTTAAAAAAAAGCTGATCTTACTTTATTTTGAGGCTGCGTCAGGCAGATGCAGTTCACATTCAGCCCCCTTCCCTCACTTGAAGTGCATTTAAAAATTAATTACCTCAATGGCTTATCAAAAATTGCTTTAACTTTTAAATTTACCTTTTTTGGGGCCGTTTCTACAGCATATGGAAGAAATCCCTGGGCCAGGGACTGAACCCGAGAGCTACAGCAGCAACGCAGGCTGCTGCAGGGACAACACTGGGTCCTTAGCCACCTGACCACAAGAGAACTCCTACTTTATTTCCTTTTAGAGTTAACTTTTTCTTCTTTGCTATCCTCTCTGGTTTTCTTTGAGACATAATTCCCACGCTGTGACAGCCTTCTAAGGGTACAATTCAGAAGCTGTGTATTTATCAGGTCAGCCTGCAGTGTATGCACAGAGTGTGCAGCCATCAGCACTGTAACTCTTTCATGTTCTCCATCACCCTGCAAAGACACGCCTCACGTTTTAGCTGTCACATTACCCTTCACCCCAGTCCTCCAGCCCCTGGCGCCGTGAACCTACTTCCCGTCTGTGTGGACTGGCCTGTTCTGGATGTTTCCTGTCATGGAGTCCCACACCGTGTGTCCTTCTGGGTCTGGATTCTCTCCCTGAGCATCATGGGTTCAAGGTCCATCCACACAGCAGCCTGTGTCAGAGCTTCACTCCTTTTCATGGCTGAGTCATATTCCACTATGTGCATGGATCCACATGCTGTGAATCCATCCACCATCCAACCACCCAGTCATCCATCCATCCATCCACATGAGCACCCAGATATGCATGCATGCATGCATCCATTCACCCACCCACCCATTCACCCTCCGTCCACCCATCATATCCATGCATCAATCCATTCATCAGTCCATCCACCTGCCCACCCAAATATCCATCCATCCACCCACCCATCAACCCATCCATCCAGACACTTGGGTGTTTTCCATTTTGGGTCCATTGTGAATACTGCTGCTGTGAACATGTGTGTACAAACCTCTGCATGGAGATATGCACACACACACACACACACACACACACACGTTTCTGTTTCTCCTAGATGTATGTACACCCAGGCATGGGGTGGCTGAGTTATACAGAAGTTCTACCTTCAATATTTTGAGGGACACCCAGAGTCTTCTCCAAAGTGGCCATGTCCCTTTATGTCCTCACTGGCCAGTTAGGAGGGCTCTGATTTCCACCCACATCCTTGCCAACCCTTGTTATCACCTGACTTTTTGACTTGAGCCATTTGAGTGGGGGTGAAGTGCTGTTTCACAGAGGGTTGGGTTTGCGTTTCTCCAACGACTGCTGATGCGCCTGTTGGCCCTTTGCATACCTTCCTGGGAGCAATCTCTCTTCAGATCTTTTTTTTCCTTTCCTTTTTTGGCTGCCCCATGGTATGTGGAGTTCTCGGTCCAGGGATCAGATCTGAGCTGTAGCTGCAATGGAGGTGGCAGCTGTTGCAAAACTGGCTCCTTTAACCCACGGTGCCAGGCTGGGGCGGGGATCGAACCTGCATCCTGGTGCTGCAAAGACGCTGCCAATCCCGTTGTGCCACAGTAGAAACTCCCCTCCTCGGGTCACTGGCCCATTTTAAAACAGTGGGTTGTTTACTTTTGTATCTGTGAGTTATAAGAGTTCTTTATACATTCTAGATACATCCTTTAGCAAGTATAGGATTTCCTAAAAATAAAAAAACTGAACAGATTTGTAAGCACTTCTACCAAGCTAAATGGGAGGGAGCTTTTTAACTTTAAATTCTGAAAGCAAAAAAAAAAAAATTAGTTTTGATTTACCTTCTAAGAAGGTAAGAACATAAATAAAACCAGTTTGAAGGAAAAACACCTTGATCCGAACAGAAAGCTGCGGAAGGTTTAAAACAATGCGTCACAAGACCTTAAAGCTCCTTGGGCTGTTTTTTCCATTAACAAATTTTCCTGAGTTTGTCTTTTCCACGCCTGTTCCCTGGAAGCTGATTTTTATTGCTGTAAACAGAAAGTGATGGATACTGCACTGCTGACCGTTCTTGGTAAAATATTCTGGCCTGGATATAATAAACCTATTACTCTTCCTTGTAAATGGTTTCTTGAGGTATTAAATCTATTTTCCAAGCCTTTTTAACATCCTAATGAATCTGCCAAGCACACTGATTACTTTAGGTCGCATTTATCAAGTGGATTCATTGCCTTCCTGGGCAATACGTAAAACCACAGCGGGACCCCACCCGGGATCACGATTTTGCAGTCGCCACCTGCAAAGACATGCCAGCCATTACGCAGAGCGCACGGTGCCGTGCTTGGCAGAAAGCACTCTGACCAAACCGAACCCGCTACCCGGCAAGGTCAAGAGCCGTCACCTCCAAATCACGTGCTCGGGGCCAGCACTGCGCCTGGCACGCCCACTCCTCCGGGACCAACTCCAGCGCAGCCGTCTGCCCCTGCATTTTGCGTCTGACCTCTCCGCTCTCATCTTTCCAAGTTCAGATGACGGGACTGGGCTTCAGCCGCCCTTGGGTCATGGGGTCTGAGTCAACCATAATTTCCTGTGCCCTCAAACACTAAGACTCGGCTACGGAATATGCAGGAAGACTTCTTCGTTGGAAAAGCCAACGTGCAACCAACATTTTGTCTTGATCGGTGTCTTCAATGACCTTATGCCTGGCAGAAAGTAACTAGGGCTGAGGGGGTGAGCGGCAGAGATGGCTGGGAACAGGGGAGAGCTTCTGGACAATGGATTCTAGCAAGGACTTACAAAACTCGAGAATAGTCGATTGACAAGGTCACGTTTCAGGTATATAGCACAGCGATTCTCGTATACACACACACACACACACACACACACATATGTACTCACACACATACTCTTTTCAGGTTCTTTTCTCTCATAGGTTATTACCAAGGACATTCTCTTTTCAGGGCTGCACCTGCGGCTTATGGAAGTTCCTGGGCTGGGGGTCGAATAGGAGCTACAACTGCCAGCCTACATCACAGCCACAGACACATGGGATCCAATCTACACCACAGCTCATGGCAACGCCAGATCCTTAACCCACTCAGTGAGCCCAGAGATCGAACTTGCATCCTCACGGAGACAATAGCGGTTCCTTAACCTGCTGAGAGACCATGGGAACTCCCTGAGGACTTTGAAATCCCCCAGTGTCCCCCCCCCTTGTAGATTTATTTTCTCTGTTTTGCCCAGCAACAGCGGCTCCCGTGTTTTCCAGATCTGCCCACAGAGATGCTGTGAAGCTCGGCATTCCTCCTGGCAGAATGCGGGAGAGTCTGGGCATCTTACCAGGAATCGGTTCCCTTTTGGACGGAAAACCACCCTTTGTTGGTGAACACAGCTGATCTTTTGGAATCTGGCTCCCCCCCTCTGCAGAGGAACCCCCGCCCGGCTTCTGAGCACCACCACCCTCTCAAAGGCAGGGTGTGCGCTGGCCGCCCCAAGCCGCCTTTCACTGCGTGTTTAGACGGGCGCTATGGCGTCGGGCAGGGTGCCGGGCTGTCGATTTTCAAGGCAGTTTATTTTTCCACATGATTTCACCACTAGCGTCCTCTCACCAGTGGGAGTTTGACCTCAAACTGAAGTTTTGAGGTCGTATCTGAAGGGTTTTGTTTGTTTTTTGTTTTCTTTTTAGGGCCGCACCTGCAGCATATGGAAGTTCCCAGGCTAGGGGTCAAATTGAAGCTACAGCTGCCAGCCTACACCACAGCCACAGCAATGGCAGATCCAAGCCACATATGCGACCTACACCACAGCTCACAACAATGCTGGACCCTTAACCCAATGAGTAAAGCCAGGGATCAAACCTTCATCCTCAGGAATGCTAGTTGTGTTCTTAACCCACTGAGCCACGCCAGGAACTCCTGAAGTTGTCTGTCTTTCATTTACTAAGTGACTGGCATTTAAGACCCCACTGGGAAGAGCGGTCCATCTCCTTGAGGATTCAGTCTGGGTTCCGAAAGCATTCTTAATAGTTTTCTCACGGAAAACCTCACAGAGCCCTTGGGTCCCACACCAGCTCCTCTTTACGAGGCCAAAAGAAACTAAAGGACGGGGCGCCAGGAACACGGCTCGGGGTGGATTCCCACGGCTGCACATTTCAAACCTAACTTTAAAATCAGAGATGATGCAGTTCCCTTCGTGGTCCAGCGGGTTAATAACCTGCCACGGAGTCCGTGAGGTTGAAGGTTCAACCCCTGGCCCCACTCAGTGGGCTAAGGACTTGATGTTGCTGCAGCACAGGTCACAGATGCGGCTCGAACCTTGCATTGCCGTGGCTGTGGTGTAGACCGGCAGATTCAGCTCCGAATGAACCCTGATCCTGGGAACGTCCATATGCCGCAGGTGCGGCCCTAAAAAGAAAAAAGTCCCGCAGAGGAGGTGGTCTCACCCGTGTTTGCTGTTTAGCTGCTGGTCCTCGGTTCAAAGATCGATGATTTCAGGACAGAATCCCAGTTGGGAGAAGTCGTGGTCAGTCACCTAATCCTGATGCTTAGAGACACAGAGACTCGGTCCCCGTGAGGGGGGCAGGTGTGGCCTGATGCAGGCCCCGCCCCAGCCTCTGGGGTTTGCCGGACAGCCTGGGTGCCCCGTGGAGGGCAGACGCACTGCTCCACTGTCCCCCCTTCGTAAAAAGACACTGGTCATCGGATGTACTGCCCACTCTGCTCCAGTGGGAGCTCAGCTCACCGCGTGACATTTACAGACAGGTCACCTCCTGAGATTCCAGATGGACACCCATTTGGGGGGAGACGCTCTTCAACCTGGTGGTGCCATTGCTTTAAGTCCTGACTGTCCACCCAACGTGGAGTTCTCAAACCACCGCCTTCTGGGTCTCGCCCAACATTTCTGGCTGTAACCTGCTGAAGAAAAGGGATAGCACAGGCCGCTTCCACCATGGCCAGGGTCAGGAGTCACTTCGTTCTCTTAAAATAACTTAGAGGTTTTTTTTTTGGCTGCACCCACAGCATGTGGAAGTTCCTGGGTCAGGGACCAAAACTGCACCATGGCACTAAACTGAGGCACGGCAGTGACACCGCCAGATCCCTAACCCACTGCACCACCAGGGAACTCCCGAGAGTTTACCATAACCTTAAATGGAGCATAATTTATAAAAGACACTGAATCACTGTGTTGTACTCCTGTAACTGGTGTATAACATTGTAAATCACATATCATCCAGCATTCTCCCTCCTGGGCATGCAGCCGGAAAAGACGAAAACACTAATTCCAAAAGATACATACGCTCCCAACTTCACAGCAGCACTATATACAACAGCCAAGCCATGGAAGCAACCTAATTGTCCGTTGGCAGAGGAACGGATGAAGATGATGTTACACACAGAAAACATAGATACCCAGTGGAATATTACTCAGCCATAAAAAAGAATCAAGTCACGCCATTTGCAGCAACAGGGATGGACCTAGAGATTCTTATACTAAGTAAAGTCAGAGAAAGACAAACATCCTGAGTTCTCACTTATATGTGGGATCTAAACGATGATACAAATGAACTTATTTACAAAACAGAACCAGGTTCACAGACATAGAAAATAAACTTAGGGTTACCAAAAGGGTGGGGAGGGGATAAATCAGGAATTTGGGATTAAAGATACACACTACTCTATATAAAACAGATAAACAACAAAAGACCTGCTGACTAGCAGGGGAACTCGATTCAGTATCTTGAAATAACCTATAAGGGAAAAGAATCTGGAAAAATAGTTTTATGCAGCTGAATCCCTTTGCTGTACATCTGAAACTAATACAATATGACTTTGTTTTTTGTCCTGGTTATTAAGATTCTATTGCCTCAGAAATAGTCATCTCATCAGGAGAAAAAAGAACAGAAGATGCAGGCCCTTTGCACACTGTGCCACAGCAAACAAGGCTCGTCCCAAGCCCAGGAACCCAAGCCAGCGTCCCTGCAGACCCTCACGGTGCCGTGACCACACGTGCTGCTGCAGCGCCCCTGGGGCTCAGCATGGGCATCTTTCCACAGCGCCAGCTCCCCCAGCCTGGAGGGGGGCCCCGCGGATGAGGCTGAGCCAGGCCTGAAGCCACAGCCCAGGTGTTCTTGTCCTGGACGCCCCGGGCAGCACACAGGCAGTCACGGGGCCACGAAGGGCCTTGGAGCACAGGCCCGGGGGATGGCGTGCACCCCGCTGGCCTGGGTGGCAGAGCTTACGATGGACACAGGAGTTGTGTCTGCTCGCTCCCTGCTGCTCCCCCACCCAGGCCAACAGGGGACACTGCTGGTCACCCACTGTGGTCCCTTCCCTGCCCCTCCATCTCCAGACTTCTCAGCCCCGTCCCCGCTGGGTCCCAAGTCATCCAAGGCTCATCATCCCTAGAGGGTCTGAGGCCCAGCAGGGGGACCGGCCAGCCACAGACGCCCCTGAGCCTCGAGGGCAGCGTGACACCCAGGGAGGCAGGGAAGCCTGGCCCAGGCACTCGTGTTTGGCACCACGACTGTGAAGGTGGGGGAACATACGCTGAACCAGCAATCACTGCGGCTACAATTCAGCCTCATCAGGACAGCCATGGACCTGAGTCTACTCACCCCCATCCACCCACGTAAGGCACGGTGACCAGCCCTCCTTCCCGCACCACAGCCCCAGAGATAGACTCTCTGCTCCTGGAGAGGTTTCTCCTTAATACCTGTTGGCTGTTAACACACACCATTGATATGATGGCCATTTTCCTTGTTATACATATTTTTACGAGAAATCATTTATGTTTATTATGAGTAGTGAATATATTATTAATACAAAATGATATATAAAAGTTAAACAAAAGCTATTATTGTCATTGTGGTAAGAGTATTATTTTTAAAGATTTTATAAGTGTCATATTATTGTGACCATAGTTGTTATATGATTTTAATTGTTATATGATAATACATCATAAATTATAATATATAATTTAATAATTATATATTATCTTATAATTATCAATTAACTATTGATAATTACCTAATAATTAAAATTAGGTAATTATAATTACACAATATAATTGTTATAATTGCTATATAATTTATAACAGTTATATAATAATTGTATTATACAAGAATTAACATATAACAATTAGAATTACAGTAGTCACTAAGGTTACATTCTTATTTTCATGCTTGCAGTATCGTTACTCTGCCTCCTCCTCTCACAGGGCAGGATGGTTCTTATTACCATCACGGTGGCCATGTTGCTATTATTACTCTCTTGGTGGCTGGAATACTGTTTGAACATCACGGCGGCTGTGTTACTCTCCTGGTGGCCCCATTGCTGGAGCACCGCCCGGGGCCACGTCCCTCTTCCTACCGGCCCAGGGCTCAGCTTCCTCCTATGACCATCACCGTGGCTGTATTTCAGGGCTCACCATTCTGGCAGCCACTCCTCCACCTTACACCCTGGGGCGGGTGACGGTGACAATACCACACATGACTCAGACCCCCGCGGGTGCTGCCACGCTATCACCCCCGGCTGCAGGCCTGCTCCTCTGCCACCCCACGGCAGCAGCGGTGTCGCCTGCACGACAGAAGAACGGCCACGACTCTCAGGGCGGCACCAGCAGACGCAGCCCCAGCTCCCGCCACGCACCAGACGCCGGTGTCCCCATGGGACCTGCAGGAAGTCAGCTCAGGCTCCAACCCCGCCCGCCGCGTTCGCTCCCGTCCGTCTCCCTACTTCTCTGCCCCACCGCCCACTCCCTCCTGGATTGATTCCTTTTCTGGTGGGGCTGGCAGGCCTTCCTCCTCCAGAAATGCACCCCCTGGGGTCGCTCCCGGGAGAATCAAACTTTGCAGGGTCTCCCTTGCAGCGCGATGAAGCTCAAGGCTTTGCTGGTCTCTGGGGGGAGATGAGCCCGGGTTTCCCACGGGATCAGGTGAGCTCCTGAAATCACGGCTTCCTGCCTGCTGAGGGCCGGGGAGAAGACAGAGGCCCCGAACTTGAGAAAGTCCTGAAAGTGAGAAAGTCCTGACTGGTGTGGCTGCCTGGGAGGCAGGGGCCATGCGGGGAGCCTGGGGGTCCTGGGTCCTGCCAACCACCAGGGAACACACAGGAGGGTCTTGCCACCCAGACGAAATCACTGTCCTAACCTGTGACTTGATTTCAACCCCCTGAGATTCTGAGCAGGAAACACGGTACCCCCACCCCAACTTTCTTTAAAGCAGAGTTGACTTACAACGTTGAGCCAAGCACATTGTACAGCGGTCACCCAGTTCGAGAGAGAGAGAGAGAGAGAGAGAGAGAGAGAGAGAGAGAGAGAGAGAGAGAGAGAGAGTGTGTGTGTGTGTGTGTGTGTGTGTGTGTGTGTGTGTACACATTCTTTTTCTCACATTATCTTCCATCCTGGTCTCTCCCAAGAGACTGGACAGAGTCCCCTGTGCTGGACAGCAGGACCTCATTGCTTATCCATTCTCAGTGTCATAGTTTGCATCTGCTGACCCCAGACTCCCCGTCCCTCCCGCTCCCCCTCGGCAACCCCAAGTCTGTTCTCTGTGTCTCGGAGTCTGTCTCTGCTCTGTAGACAGGTCCATCTGTGCCATATTTAGATTCCACACAGAAGTGATATTATATAGCATTTGTCTTTTTTGGACTTTAGTGCTGCACCCATGGCATATGCAAGTTCCCAGGCTACAGGTCAAATCGGACCTATAGCCACTGGCCCCCTCCACAGCCACAGCAATGTCAGATCTGAGCCACGTCTGCAACCTACACCACAGCTCGTGGAATTGCCAGATTGTTAACCCACTGAATGAGGCCAGGGATTGAACCCAAGTCCTCATAGGTACTAGTCAGATTCGTTTCTGCTGAGCCACAATGGGAACTCCTATCTTTCTCTTTCTGACTTCACGTAGTACGAAAGTCTCTAGTTGCATCCACATTGCTGCAAATGGCATGATTTCATTCTTTTTCATGGCTGAGTAATATTCCGTTGTGTATATGGACCACATCTTAATCATCTGTCAGTGGATATTTATGCTGTTTGTGTCCCTTCCAGATTATTGGTCTGTGGAAACTATGATACAATGAATGGGAGTTTTTAAGCTGACAGACTGTGGTCACTTGTTACACAGAACAGCAAAATGATAACTTACTGTCTGTCCATGAAGCTCACTCTCACTCTGCCTCTGAGAAACACAGGCTGCCTTGCCTGCCCTCCTTAGGCCTGCATCTCAGCAGAACGGGGGACCACGAGAGCCCCTTCTTCTAAGCTGCTCCCCTAATTTTCCATCTCTCTCTTCTGCAAGGCCTTATTGGTCTTTCTTAAAACCCAGGTTCCTCTTTCAATTCTCTTCCTACTTTTTATTTCTTGGCTGCACCCACAGCACACAGAAGCTCTTGGGCCAGGGATTGAACCCGTGCCACAGCAGCAACAATGCTGGATCCTCCAGCTGCTGGGCTATCAGGAACTCTTTTTTGGGGGTGGTAGGGAACGACTGCACTCGCAGCATATGGAATTTCCCAAGAGAGGGGTCGAACAGAGCTGCAGGCTTATGCCACGGTCATAGCAATAGCAGACTCAAACCACATCTGTCAACTGTGCTGCAGCTTGCAGCAACACTGGATCTTTAATCCACTGAGCAAGGCCAGGGTTCAAACCTGCATCCTAGGGGATATTTGTTGGATTCTTAACCCGTTGAGCCACGACGGAAACTCCTTACTTTAGAAGGAGTGGTCGCGTCCTCCAGTCTCCAGCCCCACACCCTCCCCTTCTGTCTCTTCACTGGACAACCGCATCTTCGTTCACCAAGGACTCGCCATCGGGCACGTCTGCCTCGACCCTCTCGCCCCTGCCTCCGTGTTCCCAGCATCTCAACAGCTCAGGAAGACGGACTCTCCTCTGTGGGTCTCTCAACAACCCCCGACCCCTTCCCGGAACGGCCCCTCTGCTGCAACGCCTCCCTCAGCAAGTCCCGCCGGGTAAACCAGAGCCCAGTAGGCAAGGCTTCCTGCTGCGTCCACGCTGAGAGGACAAAGAGGACAGTCTCCTGCCCCGGTCCTCCCTCAGGCGGAGGACCACCTGCCCCAGGAGCCAGGTCCCAGGAGGCATGTTCTCAGGAGGGACGGCACAGACGTGGCCGGGCTGCTTGTCCCTTCCTCCAACAGCCCCTATCAGGGGACCAGCCCTGGGGGACAGGAGGCTGTGGGCATCCTGGGGGATGAGCTCGGGGGACGGGGCACAGGAACAAATCAGAGCGTTCTGAGGACGAGTCGGGGCGGGCTGATTCCAAAGGGAACCAGCAGCGTTCCCTCTGCCCAGACGGCTTCAACCACCCCGGAGCCACACTGCTGAAACGGAGTTTCTTTAGCGGACTCGTCGCCGAGTCAGAGACTGCATTTCCAACACCAGTGTTTCCAAATGCATGACTAATTAGATTCTTTTAAGGCATTTGAGGTTTAAATCTGATTTCCGCCACTCTGTCTTCAGAGCTTGATTACCAGTGAACCCAGCAGCATTTATTTTTGAAACATCTCATTTTTTTCCTCTTCATCCAAATATCCAGAAAGTCAAAAACAAACAAACAAACAGAGCTGTGTGCACAGCCTGGATGGCGTCAGCCTCGAAATCAAGTCACTTGTTTGGTTTTAATTAGTGGAAGTTTGGCTTTCGCAGGAAAATCATCCTTTTGGAAAACAGCTTCGTCCTGGAGTCCGAAAACTGTCATCCGTTAAGGAGCCGTAAATGCCTCGAGTCTCCGCATGGAGATGGAGCTGTGGCAGCTTTAGTCTAGTTCTCCTTCAGCTGATAAAAATCCGATTCATCAAATAGGCCTTTGGGAAAGTGTGGGCATCACAGCGACAGCTTCCAGAAGCAAAGATTTTGAATTGTTATTTGTGACATCCACTCAGCAGAGAAAAGAACGGACTGCCGTATCTGTGGGCTCCTTTGTGAAATAAATTTGGGCTTACCTTTGTGGAGATGGGTACGTCAAGAGTAAGCCAATGGATATGGAGATGAATTCTAACTTCACAGCAGTAATGAGCTCCGGAGAGAACAGGGGCAAAGGAGGATTTGGGGCGTCAAATCACACACACACACAAACTATCCCATCCAACTAGCACTGGCAACACAAAATTTCGCTGTCCCGTGGGCTGCAAAATACAATGGATTTGGACTTTTAAAGGGAGATACAGAGCACCGTATGTTAGCCTGCAGAGAACAGAACGAGAGCTAGTGCCTTGCTTCCGCTCCCCTTCCAAGAGCAAAGAATCTAGACTTTGCTGCAGAATTTCTGGAGAGAGGTTTGGCTAAGAACACTTCCTCACCTAGGGAGAGGCTGGTTTTCTCCGTCAGTAAGCTCTGACTTAAATTATGCTGCATAACAGACAGTCCTAAATCTCAAAGCCCTGCTGTAATAAATTTTTATTTTCCAGACCTATGAGTCTGCAGGGCAGCGAACGTGGGCCTGATTTAGGCTGACCACCCACCCCCACCCCGCGAAGTGGAACCCAACGCGTACGCTTAGCTTCACGTCTGCTCCCCGTGGGCTCGTTATTTGGGAGCTAGCGGTTATTCCAGGCCCGTCTCTGCAACGCTGGGACGGACGTGTGTCCAGAGGGCGACCTGAGCCACCTCCGTTCGCAGGGTTTTCTGCTGCCAGCCCGTCCAGTTCAGCAAAACGGACGCAAACTCCAAGGTCCGCGGAGGAAGGAGCTGTGGTCCTTCCGCGACAGGGGCCCCAGGGCGAGGCAGGCCCAGCTGGGCAGCGACTCCGGCCGCGGACCGCACCTTCCAGCCTGGAGCCTGGAGCGCGGGGCCCTGATCCCCGTTTCCCGCTGCAGGTCCCGCCTCCGTCCTTTCCTGAGACACCGATGGGCAGAGCCCGCACCCCCCGGAGACTGGGAGCCCCCGGGCCCCGGCTGGGCTTCGACGGCGGGCGGCCGCCTTCCCCGCTCGGTCGCCGCCGCGGGTCCCGTCCGCTGCGGGGCAGCCTCTCCTCCTGAGCCCCGGGACCGAGCCCCGCCGTCATCTTGGCAGCTTCTCTCTCAGGCTCGCTGTGCCAGCGGGTTCTCTTCTGCACGGAGAGACTCCGGGCGCCTCTGCAGCCTTGAGGACTCTCCCTAGTGCTTCCCGATGGTCCGTGCAGTCCCTTAACAACCGCCCAGGAATGCACCTTCTGTTTCCGGCTGGAAGCCCGCCCGAGACCCTGCACGTGTCCTCTGTGCGCAAGACGCCACGGGTCTGCACCTGCTGAGCCATCGCTGGGGAGAAAGCAGCTGACGGCCGCGGGGTCAGGGGACGGAGGGCCCCGCTGCGGGGTTTCTGAAAACCCGTCCCCGCTACGTCAATTTTAGGCCCGTATACACCCCTGCCCTACTCCGCCGGGACTGCTGTGTAGACCTCTTTCCTGGGCATCTCCTCCAGCGTCATCCTGGAACTCTCTGTGAATGACCCTGCAGAGCCGACCGCGGGCAGCTGCACAGATTTCCTGCAGGTTCCTGGGAAAGCTGTCCCCCGTGCCCACGGCAGATGGGGTGTGGCCCGTGCAGACTCGGGGTCGGGGGAGAGCTGTCATCAGAGACTCGGCCCCCAAGCTGCTGTGCTCTCCTGCACATCAGCCCAGGAACCTCCCCCAGACCCGTCTCCACTGTGGCCCTGGGCCCAGGCTCGAACCGGTGTCTCTGTCCAAACCACCTTCTCGGGGAGGGGGGGTGGGGACGGGACCCTGAACACAGTTTCCTCTCCTGACTAAATGCTCAGAACTTTCCATCCCAGCTCAAGGTAAAATATTACGACCACTATAGACAGGAAAATATATAGTAGAATACACGCATAACTACATGGAAATTAGGAAAAGTCTATGTGATGAAACTGCACCATTATATAGTCTCTAATATAGACCATACATTATATGCCGAAGTTATCCTATCATAGTTAATAAAATATATAACAGAATGTATGCATAACTATATGGAAAGTAGGAAAATCCTATGTAACCAAACTGCATTACACGTATTATTATATAATATATATCCTGCACTGTATACCGAGTTATAACTACTACGGACAATAAATCACATAATAGAATGTATAAATAACACTATGGAAAGTAGCAAATTGCAGTATATATTCTATTAGATGACACATCATACACATCATTGTGTATAATAGTATATACATCATTATGACAATACTATAGCTCTCGCAGACAATAGAGCATAGATTATATATTATTAATATAGCATAGACTATATTGAATAACAGACTACATGTTAAGGAAATAATGCAAGGTGGGGAAAAACGCTGTGTTTCCTACAAATCACACTATGATATTTTTAAACTTATATTACATAATTATATATATACAGTAAAACATGGCATATATCACATAACATTGTAACTATTATAAATAATAAAATACATAGTGGACGATCTCTATGGACAGTAGGAAAATCCTATGTGAGCAAAGTGGGCCATCACACACTACATTATAAAATGTAATACATGTCACTTACTACATCCCAAGTTATAATTTTTTTGTTTTTGGGCCATGCCCTTGGCATGTGGAAACCCCAGGCCAGGGACTAAAGCCACATCACAGCAGTGACTTTAGCCATGGCAGAGACCATGCCAGGTCCTTAACCCACTGACCTGCCAGGGAACTCTCCAAGTCGTATTTTAACAGATAATGGAATGGATAACAGAATATATGTGCATCTATAGGGAAAGTGGGAAATCCTGACTAAAGTACACGATTATGTATCCTACTATGCAATACAGTATTTACCGTATATTATAGTATCATTTACGTATGATATTCCATGTTATTATGTGAATAGTATAGCTATTATAGACAATGTAATAACATAGCATAGGTTATATTGTATCTACACTGCAAGGTGGGGGAAATCCTGTTTCCTACAGATCATACTATTACATATATAAACGTATGTCATATGGTACATTCCGTATAACATGGGGCGTATATAAGGTTGCATAAGAGAACTGTGTTAGATGATGTGTAATACACGCCCACCCAGGAAAACTGCTCCACCGCACATGCATACACGACAGTACATATACACACTGTATGACACGCAGTGTTCCGATATACGTGGTACGGCACAGTAGACTCCAGAGTGCTGGCGCTGGAACGATCTTCAGAAATCTCACGCTCACTCGCCCCTAATAAAGAGTGAACAACTGCCCCTTGTAACGACACGTGTAGACTTATTATACTGAGCGATTGTCACGTGGAGTGAAGGCAGGTAGACAGAGAAAGACAAACACCACAGGACAGCAATCTCAAACAGGACCCAAACGTATCTATAAAACAAACACTGGGGTGGGTAGGCGCAAACTGACACTGAGAATGGATGAGCAGTGAGGCCCTGCTGTCCAGCACAGGGAACTCTGTCCGGTCTCCTGGGACAGACCAGGATGGAAGATACCATGAGAAATATCTCATCTATGTGTACGCATGTCCGGCACCGCGCTGCACAGCAGAAACTGGCACAACGCTGCAAATCGACTATACTGCATTTTTAAAAATATGGGGAAAAAACAGAAACAGACTCATAGATACAAAAGACCAAGCTTTCGGTCACCAAAGTGGGGGGCGGGGACGAATGGAGAGTGTGGGATTCACACGCACCCACTGCCGCACCGAAAACAAACGAGGGCCCGCCGCACAGCACGGGGAGCTGGGATTCTCCCAGCCTTACACGTAAAATAAACCACACGGTCCTACTCCACAGCCCAGGGGACGCTACTCAAACTCCTGGAATAAACCATATGGGCAAAGGACCTGAAAAAGAGTGTCTAGATAAAACTGAGTCACCGCCACACACCTGCAACTATCATGACCTTGTAAGTCAAATCTACTTTGATCCACAAAAAAGAAAAAAGGAAACCCTCCCGCCAGCTCTCCTGCCCTGTCTCCTCGCGGAGTCTCTGGGTGGGGGGTCCCTTGAGACGACGCTTCCTGGGGTCCCACTGCTGCAGCTTGGGCAGCTGCTTCCTCCCGGGGGCTCCAGGGGAGGGGCCCAGGGAGCAGCCCCGAGCTCTGAGGGAGCAGGTGAGGATACCCACCTGGACCTCGGAGCCCCCTTGTGCAGGTCCCAGCCACCCACCCCCCCTGGGAGAACTAAGGAGTCCTCTGCCCCGCCCCCACGGCAGGTCCCACAAATCGGAACATCTGGGGCTGAGCCCTGGTGGCGCCAATACTTGTTAAAGCTCCCAACAAGACTACAAAAAGCTGGGTTGGCATTCCGGCTGTTGCGCAGTGGAAACTAACCCGGCAGTATCCAGGAGGCTGGGGATTTGATCCCTGGAGGGTCGGGGATCTGGCATTGCCACGAGCTGTGGTGCAGGTTGCAGCCATGGCTCAGATCTGGCACGGCTGTGACTGTGATGGAGGCTGGCAGCTGCAGTGCCCATTCAACCCTGAGTCTGGGAACCTCCATACGCCGCGGGTGTGGCCAGAGCTCAGAGCCACTGCCTCAGTGATGGCCAGGGCCCCACAGCCATGTCCCACGGTGGTTCAGCCTCCCTTCCAAAGAAAGCAGAACCCAAGGGCAGCGGCTCAAGAACGCACCTGCTTAAGGAGGATGGGTATGAGCTCCTCTTTGTATGTTTGGTAGAATTCACCTGTGAAGCCATCTGGTCCTGGACTTTTATTTGTAGGGAGTGTTTTTGATGACATACTCAATTTCATTTCTAGTGATTGGTCTATTCAGTTGATTTATTTCTTCTTGATTCAGTTTTGGGAGGGTGTAGGTCTCTAAAAATTTGTCCATTTCTTCTAGATTATCAAATTTGTTGGCATATAATTGTTTATAATATTCTGTCATGGTTTTCTGTAATATCTGTTGTAATATCCCCTTTTTCATTTCTTATTTTATTTGGGTTTTTTCTCTCCTCTTCTTGATGAGTCTTGCCAGAGGTTTGTCAATCTTGTTTACCTTTTCAAAGAACCAGCTCTTGGACTTATTTTTTCTATTGCTTTTTGAATTTCTATTTTATTGATTTCCTCTCTGACCTTAATGATTTCTTTCTTCTGCTGACTTTAGGGTGTTTTTGTTCTTTTTCTAATTCATTTAGGTGATGGGTTAGGTTATCGATTTGAGATTTTTCTTCTTTTTTGAGGAAGGCCTGCAATTACCATATGACCCAGCAATCCCACTCTTGGGCATATATCCAGACAAAAATTTCCTGGAGAAAGACACTTGCACACGCATGTTCACTGCAGCACTATTCACAATAGCCAAGACATGGAAACAACCCAAATGTCCATCGACAGATGACTGGATTAGGAAGATGTGGTATATATACACGATGGAATACTATTCAGCCAT
>PVHT021183672.1:6446529-6477506 GCA_004024745.2 Catagonus wagneri
CACGAAGCCAACTTCCGACAGTCCTCAAACATCTAACACCTTTGCCACGTAAAATTCCAGATGATTCGAGGCTACCATCAGGAAGGTCAGGCTCTAGAGAACAGTCATGACTGTCGCCGCTATAAATAGCTCCTGGAGAGCAGACACGTCTAACCTGGATCCCGATGCCAGGAGAAGGCACAGCTATTCTCCCTTCACGAGGACAGAAGGGACGAAGGTCCAGTCCCCCTCCTGCTGGTCGGGTGGCGTCCTAGCACAAGTTTTGTTCAACAAGCTGTGAGCAGACAGGTCATGCCTCCAGCTTGAGCTAGATTACCTTATTTCCCCACCAGGGGCTAGATTATAAAGGACACTTGCTTTACAGTGTTGTGCCAATGCCTGGTGTACGGCAAAGTGACCCAGTCATCCAGATACACACTCTTTAAAAAAGATTCTTTCCAGCCTTGTTATCCAGGAGACTGGGCCAAGTTCCCTGGGCTGTACAGAAGGACTTGGGTGCCTCTCCATCCTATAGTTTGCACCTGCTAACCCCAAACTCCCACTCCATCCCTCTAAAGCATTTAAGCGCTAAAGGGAGTCCCTCCAGAGCGCTCTTTATCCCCTTCCCTCTTGTTCTGACTCGCAGCTGCTTCACCAGCGTGGGTCTTGCCTGGTGGAGCAGAGCCCCCAGCTGACCCCGTCAGTGGACATGCAGCATGAACGGAGGTAGAGCCCCCTTGCTCTAAACGACCCAGACATTGGTGCTACTTGTTACTGCAGCAAGACTCACCCGTCCTGACCGATCCTGGCCACCTAAGTAGATGGATACTGTGACTGTGGCTCCATGGAGGAAGATAAGACAGGCTAAGATTCAACAATGAAATAAAATAAAATATGCTATATAACACAGGGAACTGTATCCAGTCACTTGTGAGAGGCCATGAAGGAAGATAACCTAAGAAAGGGAATATAGGAGTTCCCATAATGGCTCAGAGGTTAACAACCCAACTGATACCCATGAGGACACAGGTTCGATCCCTGGCCTCGCTCAGTGGGTTAAGGATCCGGCATTGTTGTGAGCTGTGGTGTAGGTCACAGACCTGACCCAGATCCCATGTTGCTGTGTCTGTGGTGTAGGCCGGTAGCTACAGTTCTGATTCGAGCCCCAGCCTGGGAACCTCCATATGCTGAGTTTGCAGCCCTAAAAAGACAATTAAAAAAAAAAAGGATATATATATATACATGTACGTATGACTGGGTCACTTTGCTGTACTACAGGAATTGGCCCAACATTCTAAATCAACTATACTTTGATAAAAAAATAAAATAAAATCAAACTCAGTTTAATGCACATTATTGAAAAAAGAAAAAAGAAAAAAGGGAAAAAGAAAGAAGCTGATCTCAGGCGGTGCAAATCCCAGCTGCTGTGTGACCCCAGGCACACATCTTCACCTCTCTGTGCTTCACTTTTGTCACCTCCAAGTGGAAACCATCACGGTGGCTTCTTCAAGGAGAAGACAGAAAGAAGTCCCCGAGTGTCCTTAGCCAGGTCGAGCCTTAGACCCATGCCTGGGACTCACAGGGGTTGAAGAACGGTGGGTACCGTTTCTCATGTCCTCCCTGGCTGTTCCTTGCTGCCTCTGACCCCGCCTTCCCTCCAGTTTTTCGTGCCTTTTTGGAGAGAAGAATCGATATCCATGCCATGGCTGCCTTACTCAGCGCCCAGGCTGCCCGTCTGTGGCGCAGCTACGAGGGGCAGGGGGTGGAGCTGGGAGGGGGGAGGGGAGGGGAGGAAAAGGAGGGAGGAGAGAGAAAAGATCACCCAAATCCTCATCCTGAAACCCCCCTCTCATGACAGAGCTGGGAAATGTTTGTCACTTCTTCCCCAGTGTCATTGGCCCCTGCCCTGGACGGCTGTGGTCCCACCTGCCTCCGAAAACGCTGCCCTCCTTCTCCTTCCCTGGGTCTGCGGGTCCTGAGCCGCCTTCCCAGAAGCTCCTCTGTTCTGACTTCTGTTTCTCTCCCGCCGCCCTCTTCCTCAACCCATCTATGAATTTTTGTTCTCATTGGATGGATTTCGTGTTTCCACTGAAACATGTCTGGCTCTGGACACAGCTCTGGGAAGACCGTCCTTCGAGGCTTTGAAGTGACCCCCAGTTTGCCACCTGCTTTATTTACGTATTTGTGTATTTACGTATGTATGCGTCTTTTTAAGGCTGCACCTGCGGCATAGGTAAGTTCCCAGGCTAGCGGTCGAATCAGAGCTGCAGTTGCAGGTCTACACCACAGCCACGGCAACACTGGATCGGAACCCTGTCTGCAACCTACAACCACAGCTTACAGCAGGCTGACCCAGGCCAGGGATCAAACCCACATCCTCGTGGATACTAGTCGGGTTTGTAACCACTGAGCCACAACGGGAAGTCCCTATCACCTGCTTTTATATCCAATGATCTGATCCAGGCGCTGCCCTGCAGAGCTTTGTCTGCAAGTTTTTAAACACTGTAAATCCAAGCCATTTAAAGCCAAAATCTCCTGGGCACACTTTCCGTAGTCTGTTTTCTCTCTCTCCCCCGCGACACCCCTCCATCTCTCTCAGGTTGTTTCTCTCTCCCTCTGCCCCGTCTGTTTTTCTCTCCCCATTTATTTCTCCCTGCCTCCCTCTTTCAGTCTATTTGTCTGTTTCTCTCTCCCTCTGGCTGTTCCTCTCTCTCCGCCCCCGCCGTGTCTCCCCCACATCCCCGTGAACAGGGCCATGCATCCTGTCTCTGATTCCCATACACTGAGAAGAAGGATGGTTCTGTCACCATGGCAACAAGTAGCCACCAGAAACAAAGTTTCCACTCTGCTTAATTCAGCCGCGGCCGGACGTGCTCGGCCAGCTAACCACCCAGCGCGAGCCTCGCTCCAGAAGCAGCCCAGCAAGGAGACTGCATACGCCCGCCTCCGCACGCCAGACCAAGGCCAGCAGCCGCGCCAAAGCCCCAGGGACTTCTCAGATCCGGTCACCCCTTCTCCCCTCCGAGAAGCCCCCGAGCTGACCAGAGTTCCCCGCTCTGCTCTGGGCGTGGACCCGGCACCCGTGGGCCCTCCTCCCCAGGGCGGCGCGTTCCGCTTCCTGGCCTGGAGCTCGATGACTGAGACGCCCCAGGGGACACACCACCGCCACCCTGCCCGGCCTCCTGGGTGGCGCGTGTCTCAATTCAAGCCGCCCCTGCAGGTCTCACCGGTGCCTCTGTGACTCACGGGCTCCCCGTCTGAGACCGAGGCCACGGAATGGGACAGGGGACACACGCCAAGGCTCCTTGTGAACGGGCAACACTGGGGGGCTCTGTGTCCTCAAGCTGCACGTTCTCCCCTCGGCTCCCCCGTTCAGGTGTCCCGGCCGCATAACCGCCCTGATGACGGGGACGGCCCCGTCCCTGCCTACTCCCGCCTGTGCTCGGAAGCGTTGCGCCCGCAGGCCGCTCACACACCCGCGGGGACACCGGCCTCTGGCTCGACCACCCCCACCGTCCACCCCTGGAGCTCCTCCATCGCCCCAGACCGAGACTCTGTCCCCTCTGCACGCCGGCTCTGCATCCCCGTCCCCAGACCCCGGGCCCCCACCCGACTCGTCTCCATGAGTCTGGGGACTCCAGGGGCCTCCTCTAAGCGGCATCCTACAGGACCTGCCATTGGCGACTTTCGTGTTTCACTGAGCACCGTGTCCCCAAGGTCCACCCACGGTGTAGCCTGTGTCAGAATCTCCTTCCTTTTTGTGGCTCAGACATAGTTCTCCACGTGCATGGACCCCGCTCTGTGGATCCAGCCCTCCACCCACCCTTCTGTGTACCCACACATCCATCCACCCACCCATCCCTCTGAAGCAGAATATTAACTCAGGTCGTCAGTGCAGGAGCGTGGGCTTCCACGCACTCTTTGATACGGCTGCTGATTAACGTTTGTGGCTCCAGGGCGCAACAGCCCCACGGGCTTCGTTTACTGTGGGACTGTACCTACGCCTGGGTGGACATTAATCCCTAACCCCGTGCCTCAACCTACGGGAAGAAAAAGGGCAAAGAAACCATGAGACTCAGGACAGTCCACCCCCAAGCCCCTGCTGGACAAGGACTGAAACAGGGAACTGGGCAGGGCCAGTGGGAAAAAAAACCACATCTTGCTGGACCCCACGTTGGTACCGCCCATCTTTAAGGAATAAAACCCCTATAGGACAAGAGAGACTGTGTGTTGGGGGGCTCTTCTCCCCCCTCCCAGCAGCCTTGGGAGCCGCTTGCTTTCCTGTGATAAAAACTTTGCTTGCTTGCCGCCTGTGTGTTCGCCAAGTTCATTCTTTGGCTACGTGCACAAGAAGCAGATCCCAGTAAAACCTTTCCAGCAACACCTCCCCCATCCCTCCATCCATCACCATCCGTCCACCCATCCCTCCCTCTACAGACACTGGGGTTGCTTCTGCCTCTTGGCCACTGTGAATAATTCTGCTATGAACACAGATGTGTGAATTTTTCTAGGAGACGCTGCTTCCATTTCTTTCCCTCTCGCACTTCTGACTTGTTTTCACCCACTCAGACCCATCCACCCAGGGCTGTTTAATAATCCAAACTCAGGGCGAACTCTCCTAAATTTAATTTTCCTGCGATAACCATTTCATATGCAAATAGAGCACTTAGACCGAGCAAATGACAGACGAGTGACACGGCGCTTCTCTCTCCCCGCCCCCACAGCTTGATGAGAAGTGTGCTCCTTGCACGGCTCATCCCCACATTAGGATGCCTGCCAGGTCCGGCACTGCCTGCGTCTAGGTTTGTTCATTCTTTAAGTCCCTCCGGGTTCACCTGATGGGTTTTCCCCATAATTGAAAACACAGAAATGAGCCTGACCACCGGGACCAGGTCCAGGAACCCACTGCATTTCTCAGAAAGGGGGCTTCCGTGGCGGTGCAGCAGACAGAGGCTCCCCCACAACCCAGTGCTGGTGGCAGCCACCAGCCACCTGCATCCTGGGCTAGTTAGAAAAGGGAAGCTGTTGGAGGTGGCGAAACCCAGCGGGACCCTGTGGGCTCCCGGGCACAAGCCTCTCTGTGTCCCCCGGGTCTTGTTTTTAGGGACTACGCTTCAGCCTCCAGGCCCTCCCCTGAGCCCCAAAGGGCAGGGGCCCGCGGGTGCTGATCAGGGAGGGAGGGGCCATCGGGAGAGAACAGCGCAGCCTGGGGGCGGGCAGCGCCTTTGAGCTCTTTGGCTGAACTCAACCCGCAACAGACTGAAGCCATTAACTACTAGAAGAGGCTGCTTCATTCCTGAAAGGAGGTGGCCACCAGGACAAGGCCCGGGCCACTAAACACCAGCTCTGAAGAAGAATGCAAGCCGGCAGCCTCCGTGGTCCGTATCTGCAGCCCCCTTTCCCACTCCCAAACTATAAAACCACCTCCTGATCTCTCAAAGGAAAACAGTCTCTGGCCTGAGCCTGCTGTGGCCCCCTCTGCGGGCAAAGCAATGAAGCCACCTTTTCCTCCTGCTCCCCGAACCCTGTCTCCGTGTTTCTATTCAGCAGCAATGGACAGAGGCCGGGTTCCGGCAACAGCGGCCGGAGCCGGCCGGCAGGACAGAGGGGCTGTGGCGGGAAGGGCTCAAGTTCGATCCGACTGTGCAGTGGGGACGCGCGCTGCGTGGGTGCGGCGCTGAGCATGCCTTACAGGGAGGCTGGGCTGTGGAGCGGGTCCTGGGCTGTGGGTCCCTCTGCGGCAGAGCTGAACGAGAAACAATGCATTTAAAAGCCGGAGAGTGAGGGGGCAGGGCCTGAGGGTCGCCCCAGTGCGGCTGGCAAGGCTGTCCCACCCCCGAAACTGCCCTCTGATTATTTGCAGACGTGAGAACGGAGCCTGGCAGCCCGGGGTGTTAAGCTCAGGGAACTGGGGGGCGGGTGGCGTGGAGCAGCAGAAACGTGTCCTGGGTCTCCACCTGGTCGCCCCAGGAGAAACCCCCTCCCAGTCCCCCCCCCCAGGATGCCAGGCACTCCATGTGCATGTTTGACCTGCTTTCAACCAAACCAGGAATCTTAGTTCAGTCCCCACTCACTGCCCAGCGTGGTCCAGGGATAAAGGCACTGCATCAGGCAGTGGAGCAGAGTCTGGAGTGACCTCTGGGCTGGGCAGGAAGGGAGTTCTGTGATGGATTAGGAATGTCTGCACAGGATAGGGGAGGAGTGGGTGGTCTCTGTGCTGAATGCTGGTTTGGCTGGATCCTGGTGCTCTCATTGCCTCTATTGGAAGTGAACGCCTGGCACTTTCTCTGCTGTTCTATGTACCTACTGTCAAACCACAAACATCAGTGCAGTAGGAGACCTTGGGCTGGTCCCCGAAAATACCCCAAACTATAACCACGGAGAGCTCTCTTGGCCAAAAGGGCCACCCTCTGCAGGTGGACAGCCCTCACCTCCAAGACAGGGGTCTCAGGAACCTGGCAGACCCTGAAGTCAAGATTCCTCCAGCAACACCACCAGGACCAGCCCCCCGAGTTCTGAATAGGGACAATTCTGTCTGCACGTTAAAAAAAAAAAAACCCAAAGATAAACAGAGACGCTGGGTAAGACAAGACTTTCAAGTCATCCGAGGCTAAATCAGAAGATCCTAAGGGGTCCTAACGTGGGGTGGAAAATACCCGACATCCGTCCGCGGGCCAGCTTGTGCACATAAACTAGGCTGTCCCCGTTCTGTGGTTCCCAAACGCTCTGCCAAGGGCCCTGGGCTGCCACGGGGAACTCAGAGGTGCTGCGGTGCTTGGAAATTTTCCAGGGAAACCCAGCAGAAGCTGTCCAAGCGTGATTATACCATGGGAGGGGGGCAGCTCACTGACCAGTAAGCACACTGGGGACTTCTCTTGTCCTCATGGGAGCCGTGAAAACAGAGCCAAACACCAAGGGTACCATAAACAGAAGAACAATAGGAAGCTCTTTTTCTTTTAGGGCCACAGCTGCAGCATATGGAGTTTCCCAGGCTAGGGGAATCGGAGCTGCAGCTCCCGGTCTACACCATAGCCACACGCCAGGTCCAAGCCACGCCTGTGACCTACACCACAGCTCACAGCAACGCAGGATCCTTAAGCCACTGAGCGGGGCCAAGGACTGAATCCACATCCTCATAGATCCTAGTTGGTTTCTTAACCCCGAGCTACAGTGGGAACTCCAATACATGCTTCAGTTTAAGACAAATTTAGCATCAAAGCAGTCGTCTTAAAACAGTGCTCCTGAAAACAGGTCTGAGGCTTAAGCCTGAAAACAGGCCTGAGGGTACTGCGCCCCCCCCCCCACTGAAAGCCACGTCCTGAGGGCGGTGACATTGCTCCAAACACATCTAATTCACTTTAGTGCCCAGCAACATGCGCCCAAGTCCACGGATCTCAGCCACAGAGCAAAAGCCAAGCAACTTGCAAGAACTAAAATCCTGCAACACAGTTTCTCTGACCACAAGGGAACTGGACTGGAAACCGGTAACGGGAGGTTATGTCAAACCCCCAGCTTGGTAAGTGACACAGCCCACTTCAACATCACCCCTAGGGAAATTCCCACTGTGGTGCAACGGGAACGGCGGCATCTTGGAAGCACTGGGACGCAGGTTCGATCCCCGGCCCAGCAGAGTGTGTTCAGGATTCAGCGTTGCCGCGACTGCGGCTTAGGTCACAATTGCGGCTGGGATCTGATCTGATCTGTGGCCCGGGAGGTCCGTGTGCTGTGGGGTGGCCAACAAAGTAAAAAAGAAAATAACCTGTAGGTCCAAGGAGGGTGAGGGGGAAACTGGAAATTATTTCGAAGTGTACGGTAATGCAAATATGGAGTTCCCATGGCTCGGTGGTTATCGAACCCAACTAGTATCCATGAGGATGTGGGCTCAATCCCTGACCTCGCTCAATGGGTAAAGGATCTGGGGTTTTTGTGGCTATGGCGTAGGCCGGCGGCAGGAGTTCCAATTCTACCACTAGCCTGGGAACCTCCTTATGTCACGGAATGGAGGAATTGAAAAAAAAAAAAAATGCAAATACAACACAACAAACTTTGTGGGATTCCCCTTAAACAACATTTAAAGGAGTGTTTTCTGTGTCCGGTGCTCGCAGAAGGAAAAAAAAAAAGGGGGTTTTGCATCCATATTGCATGCTCTCACTTTTAGAAATTAAAGAAAGCATACTAAATACAAAGGGGAAGGAAATACTAGAGACAATGAATCACGAAATTGAAAAACATAAAAGCAACAGAGGTAGTCAGTTGAATCAAACACTAGTTCTGATTTGTCAGTAAAAATGGACAAACCTCTACCCAAACCAATCCAGGAAATAAAGGAGAGAATTAGAGCCCAGATCTGAAGGAGGCAGCATAGAAACACTCAGACCCCACTGATGGCATCAAAAGACGAACGAAAGAAAATGTTATAAACAAGTCCCCGTCCACCCACTGGGCCAATGGGATAAATATGCCCACATTCCCCAAAGACACAAATCACCAAAGTTTCCACAAGGTGAAATGAACAACTGCTATGGATTTGCTAAAGTAATTAAATTTATAGTTAAATATTTCAGACCAAACCCCCTCAAACCCAGACGGCTTCACAATCAAATTCTATTAAAGAGTCAAATAGGTGAAAAAAAGTCTGTATTCTGTACAAACAGTCCCTGAAAAGAGAAGTGGAGGAAACACTCAGCAATTCACTGTGTTAAGGATTTTGGCATATTTGCTGCTGAGAAAGCTTTGCCAAGAGCTTTATTTGCTGGCAATATTGCAGTGTTGTTTTTGTTTAAATTTTTAACCAGACTAATGCTGGCATCCTATGTTACAAATCCAAACCATTAGGATGAAGAGAATAATTCCCATGACAAACGTAGGACTTCTCTCCCAGAAATGGGCTATTTGGCTTAATATTTGAAATAAATCCAGGCGAGTTCCCATTGTAGCTCAGTGGGTTAGGAACATAACCCAGTCTCTGGGAGGATGTGGGTTCCACCCCCGGCCTCACTCAGTGGGTTAAGGATCCAGCTGCAACCTGTGGCAAACTCAGAGATGCGGCTCGGATCCGGCGTGGCTGTGCCTGTGCTGTAGACCAGTCTGGGAACCTCCATACACCCCAGGCGCACCCTTAAAAGAAAAACTAAATAGAACTAAAAATGAAGTGAATCAAGGTCATGCCCGCAACGAGAGCACAAAACCTGAGAAGTCTGAGATCTCGGCAGATGCGGGAAAACATTTGGCATATGTCCATGTTCGTTTCAGGTTTAAAAAAACTCTTCTCAAAATAGGACGTGGGAAAACCGCTTCAGCGAAAGAGCATCTAGCAAACCCGACAGCTCTGACCCCGAGGCGAGGCCGGGAAGCAGCCCGTCTGGGCGACAACGTGCAAGCGGACAGCCCGCGGCCGGGAAGGCAGTGCACGCGCGAGACCAGGCTCGCCAAGCGCGCTCACACTCGCACGCACGCGTCCGTCTGGCAGTCCCTTTATCCCGGTGTCTGCTCAGACGGGACGAGACACGGACGAGTCTGTCAGCAACAGACGAGGGTAGAGACAGACTCTCCCCGGTTCGGTGATAAGCAAACCACAAGGTCAAGCGGGTAAAAGACCGCAAGGCCCAGCCGCGCTAAGCAAAGGGCCCAGGAAGACGGCGAAGAGCTCGAGAGGAGATGCGTGAGGACGGCGGGGGAGGAAAGCGTATTTTCATGGAGTTTCCATTGTGCTCAGCGGGTGAAGAGCTTGGCAAGAGTTTGCAGGGCATGGTTCACGTTTCCACGTCCAAGCAGGCATTCCATCTGCAGCGTCCGGGGGCAGCACTGCTGGTGTGTGCACGTCGGGTGTGTGTGTGCGTGAGCTCCCGGGAGACACGCGTTCGGGCAGACAGCCCAGGGCTCACTCTGCCTGAGTGCTACCCCCGGCCTCTCCCCTCAGAAGCAAACAGCGAGTCGGACCCCCAGGCTGGCTCATGCTTGGCTGGGGACCAGAGGCTCGGAAAGGGGGCTGACAGTCTCAGGGGACCCCAGCCAGGGCCCCAGGGTGGAGGAGCCCACTTCGGAGGCAGAGCCTCGGGCGGTACGTGCCTGTTACGTCTAGGTGTCAACGCCCCTATTATCCTGTTTCTTTAATGCCCACGTCCTCTGCCACCGAGATCTTTCTCTTGTCACACCCACAGCAGGAAGAAGCTCCTGGGCCAGAGATCAAACCCACGCCACAGCAGTGACCCGAGCTGCTGCAATGACAACGCTACATCCTTAACCTGCTGAGCCTTACCCAGGGAGCTCCAGAGATCTCGTATAACTCGTGTGTTTGCATATGTCCCAGTCACACACCACGTTTAAACGCCTGTGCTGTGTGACAATGACGGCTGTGCCAGCGCTGCTGGTGTAGGGCGGGGTCCTGGGCCTCTGCGCTGTCAACACCAACTTTATCCAAGTTCTTGCCTGCTTTATTGTATAACTGGACGGGGAAGTCATGTCCAGTGTTAGCAATGCAGCCAACACTGCTGTAATAACAGCTCTGGGGGCGCCCGTCGTGGATCAGCGGGTTCAGAACCCCACCAGTATCCATGAGGATGCGGGTTGGATCCCTGGCCTTGCTCGGTGGGTTACGGATCCAGTGTTGCCCAAAGCTGCAGCACAGGTTGCAGATGCAGCTCGAATCCCACATGGCCATAGCTGTGGCGCAGGCCGGCAGCTGCAGCTCCAATTCGACCCCTAGCCTGGGACCTTCCATACGCTGCAGGTGCCCCCCTAAAAAAATAACAACTCTGTATGAGGACAGAGAGTGACCAGACCCATTGTGGTGGCCCTTTCGTGACTCTGTCAGGTCCATCTGAAACTAAGCCGATATTTCAGGTCAACTCTGTTCCAACATTTAAAGCTTCCTGATTAGACTTGTTTGGCTCTGGCTCATGTTTATCTAAGGAGCACCCACCCCCACATCGATCCAGACACCGAGGGGCTCGGAGGGTGGGCGAAGGACAGATGGATTTCAGAGGCACAGAACCAGCCATCTGAGGAGCCGGCGCTGGCAGGTGTCTGCTGGGAAACCAGTATCGTGCTAAGATCTTAAAACAGCCTTTTTTCTGCAGGAACAGGAGGTTTTCAAAGCGTCCCTCTTTATCTGTATCTCTTAACTTTTCCACAGCAAGTTTCCTCTGTATCTCCCTGTTTGGAAGACTTATAAGCAGAAGACCTGACACCGAGAAGAAACACTGTATCCCAATTTCACTTTGGACGTCAGTCTTCTGTAAGGAAGGAGACACTGCTGAGGGATCCATGGTGCCCCACTGGGACCCGCTCAATCTTTTCGTTTTATGTGGCTGCACCTGCAGCATATGGACGTTCCTGGGCTAGGGGTCAAACCAAAGCTGCAGCTGCCTGTCTACACCACAGCCCCACCAACACCAGATCCGAGCCACATCTATGACCTACACCACAGCTCACAGAAATGCCAGGTCCTTATCCCACCGAGCGAGGCCAGGGATGCAACCTGCATCCTCATGGATACTGGTTGGGTTCTTAACCCACTGAGTCACAACGGGAACTCTGGCGACCCTCTCACTCTTTCAGTTAGGAATGCCTCTCAAATTGGGGGCTAGAGTTAAGTACTCTCTTCCCCCAGATGGGTCTGGGCCACCGTTCTCCACAACCTGAAATATATCGTGTGCACGTGCACCTTTGGTTCAATGGACATCACCAGCAATTCGTGCTCAGGGTGGTAAGACCGCGAAATGGATATAACTGCAACCCCCCAGACTACGTGTGCACAAATGTGCCCTCAGAATTGAAAACCCAAGCCCCTCCCCATGATGGAAACTTTCCATTTTCTAGGCTGTACGCCACTGGCTTCTCAATGCCTGCGGATTTCCACCCTGAGTAGCACGATCTCCATTTAGAACCAGAGAACAGGAGGTTTATTGGGTCTGGCTCCCTCTCAGCTCTGTACCTTTTCACAAAGGCTTTCACGATCCGAAAGAGGCACTTGTGTGCTAAAATAGCATCTGGAAAACACTTGATCCATATCCACCAGAGTTCTTTCCAGCCGACAGTCCAGAAATGGGTTTCGATCATCCTAATGTCCAACTTTGGAGCAGAGTTTCTGTGCTCCCTGTGCTACCACATGAGACGCAGAGATGCTGGCAAGGCAGGTATGGATCTTGACCAGGTTCCACTGAGACAATCAGCTCAACCCAAAGGACGTACGGACACAAGGCCTCCTGGGGGTGGGACCGCCTAAGCGCAGGTACGTTTCCGTGATGGGATCAACAGCTCTTCCAAGACTGCTCTTACCGCCCCAGCACCTTGCCTCGTAAGAAGCTTCTGCACAGCAAACGAAACCATTAACAAATGAAAAGGCAACCCAGAGGATAGGAGAAAATCTTTGCAAACAAAGAGACCAGAGTCATCGCCAAAATATAGAAACCTCTCGTGCCTCTCCATACAAAAAACACAACCCAATCAAAAAACAGGCAGAGGATCTAAATAGACATTTCTCCAAAGATGAAAGATGGCCAAAAAGCCCATGAAAACATGCTCAGCACCGCTCATTATTAGAGAAATGCAAATCAAAACCACAATGCGGTACCACCTCACACAAGTCAGAAGGGCCATCATCAAAAAGTCTACAAAACAATAAATGCTGGAGAGGGTGTGGAGAAAAGGGAACCCTCCTGCACTGCTGGTGGGCATGGAAATTGGTGCAGCCACTATGCAGAACATGGAGGCTCCTCAGAAAACTGAAAATAGAGCTTTCCTATGATCTGGCAACCCCAGCCCTGGGCATGTATCCAGAGAAAACCATAAGTCAAAAATATCCATGCACCCCAGTGTTCACGGCAGCACTAGTCACAATTACCGAGACACAGAATCAACTTAAATGTCCATCCACAGAGGAGTGGATAAAGAAGATGTCGCTCAGATACACAGTGGAATACTGCTCGGCCATAAAAAGAATGAAATCATGCCATTTGCAGCAACGTGAAGGGACCTAGAGATTATCCTACTAAGTGAGAAAAATATACAATATTACTTATATATGAAATCTAATAAAAACGATACAAAGGAATTTATCCATATATACAACAGAATATTACTCAGTCGTAAAAAGGAATAATGCAATATGCAGCAACACGAATAGACCTAGAGATTATCATACTAAGTCAGAGAAAGATAAATACCATATAATATCACTTATAAATGGACTCTAATAAAAATGATACAAAAGAAGTTATCCACAAAACAGAAATACACTCACAGCCTTCAAAATCCAACTTGTGGTTACCAAAGGGGAAACGTGCATCCAGGCGATAAATTAGGAGTTTAGGAGTAAGGTACACACGCTGCTGTATTTCCGATAGATGGGGAGCAAGGACTTACTGTACAGCACAGAGAAACCTGCTCGGTGCTCTGTCATAACCTTGGGAAAAGAATCTGAAAGAGAACAGGTACAGCGGTCACTGCTGTACACCTGAAACTGACACGACCTCTTAAGTCCAGCCTATTCCAATAAAGCTTTCAAAAATTAAAAAGAAAAAAACAATCAGGTCTCAAACCTTTGCAGCAGGCATGGGATAGGAGGGAGGTTTTATAAAGGGGCACTTTCGGAGCAACGTGAAAACAAAGCAAAGCTTTTTAAACAAGGGTGGCACGGTGTTCCTAGCAACAGTCCCACCTCATTTCAGAGCCTTTCACAGTAACTGCTTTTTTTTTTTTTTTTTTTTTACACGGATTGAAGGTCTGTGGCCACCCTGAGCCCAGCTAGTCTACAATCACCATTTTTCCTACAGCACTGGCTCACATTTTGGTGACTCGCACCATATCCGAAAACTTTGCATGACGACTATTTGTTACAGACGTATCATCCATGAATTTGATGTCATGACAACAACTCACAGGTGGTGAGATTGGTGAGCATTTTTTGGCAATAACGTGTTTTTAAAATTTTTAAATTATAGTTGATTTACAGGGTCCTGTCGATTTCTACTGTTCATCAAAGCGATATCTTTTTCTCACATTAGCCTCCAGCCTGTTCCGTCCCAAGTGATAGGACAGAGGCCCCTGGGCGGCACAGCAGGACCTCATCGCTTACCCACCCCAAATGCAATAGCTGGCGTGTGCTCACCCCAGACTCCCCGTCCACCCCCTCCCTCCCCCGCGGCAACCACAAGTCTGTTCCCCGTGTCCACGGGGGTGTTCCTTTCCACAGGTTCATTTGTGCCATACGTCAGATTGCAAAGTGTTCTCGAATGAAGGTGCATAGCTTGTTTTTTAAGACATGATGCTTCTGCCCCCTTGGAGACGACAGTCCAGTGTAAACATCACCTTGACACGCACGGGGGAACCAAAAATTCATGGGATACTGTGGTATCTGCTTTCTGGCTGGGATCTGGACCCGAACCTGCGATGGCTCGGAGGTACAACTGGATTTGAGGCATCCAGGCAGACCTTAATGACCGCAGAGCTCAGGTCTGCTTCTGTGCAAGTCAAAGAGAATAATGACATGAAGCCGAGACAAGCCCCTCCACCGCGAGCAGCGGCAGGCTCCCGTCATGCACGCAGGCAGTGATCCAGAGCCTTAATCCCGGGCTCACCTCTGGGGAAAGAATGAGATACACTTATTCTTTTTCTTTTTTCCCCAACCAAATACCAAGAATGAATGAAGACCTCAGGAATTTCAATGAGGAGGAGCTGCCTTGCTCTTGCTCGAGGTTTGCATTCAAATGTGGATAATGATGACTACGATTAGGCTTCCAGAGCAAAAGCAGAGCTCTTATCTCAGGAAAACAGGTGTTTTCAGGGGGTTTCGGTGTGACTTTCTTTTCATAATCCTTGCCTCCCTTTTCTTCCCTCACTGTCCGTAAACACACAGCCCAGCAAACGCAAACACCTTGGTTAACAGAGGCTGTGCCGTGAGACGGGCAATGTCTGAAAACCCACTTCTCATCTCCCCTCCTGCCAAGAGTCGTGACCGACCGTGACAAACTGCACCGTTTTCTTTCTTTTTAGGGCTGCACCTGCGGCATAGGGAAGTTCCCGGGCTAGGGGTCGAATTGGAGCTACAGCTGTCGGCTTACACCAGTGTCACAGCAACGCCAGATCCGAGCAGCATCTGCATGAACCTGCACTGCAGCTCAGTGCAATGCTGGATCTTTAACCCACTGAGCGAGGCCAGGGATCGAACCTGCATCCCCATAGATACTAATCAGGTTCTTAACCTGCTGAGTCACAATAGGAACTCTGCATAATTCATTTCCAAAGTTGCCCGTAGTCAGGAAAAGCACATACACATGAACCCGTCAGAGAGCCGTGTCTCGGATCAAAGGCCCTAGAAACCCCTTGGAAGGGTCGACTCGGGCAGGAAACCCTCAGATGGCATAACTCAGGCAGGGAAAGCGTGTTAAAGCTGGCGAAGCACCGGTGTGAGCTTCACGGTGGGGGAACTGCTCCACAGGCAAGGGGACAAAGAGCCGTCATCCGTGCCCATTGCCCAGGCGGGAACCCGAGGCGCAGAGAGGTCCCAGCCTTGCCCCGAGGTCCTGCGGCCTGTTCGACCCACACGCCGCGCACGAAGATCAGACAGCCCTGCCGTTGGTGGGATTACTGGTGCCGACACACTTCCTGCATTCAGTGAACCCGGCAAAGCTGTAACCGCCAGAGCTGGGGCAGCAGCGTCTCCTGAATTCAGGGTCACCTGCCACCTGGCCGCCTGGGAGCACAGCCCCGCCAGCCACGTCTCACTCCCAAGAAAGGTGCTGTCGGCGTTCACACAGACCGTTTTCCTCTCCTGGAAAACTCTGCCCAAAAACTCCTTCCGAGTTCCCGTCATGGCTCCACAGGCTGAGAACCTGACTGGTACCCAGGAGGATGCAGGTTCGATCCCTGGCCTCGCTCAGTGGGTTAAGGATCCCGCGTTGCCGTGACCTGTGGTATTGGTCACAGACGTGGCTCGGATCCTGAGTGGCTGTGGCTGTGGCGTAGACCTGCAGCTGCAGCTCTGATTCAGCCCTGAGCCTGGGAACTTCCATATGGTGTGTGCAGACCTAAAAACAAAAAACCCAGGAACTGCAAAGAACCCTCATTCTGCCTCTGGGGCTTAGCTGACTTCAAGAGTGTTTACACGTGACCTTTCTGTTTAGTCTCCTTCTGCTCGGTCTCTGCGGAGGTGGCATTTCACGCCCATCCAGCAAGGACGCCCGGCCGGGGGCAGCCTCGGGGTGGAGGCGGCTCTGCCCGGGACCCTCAGGGCGCTGGCCCTCGGTGATTCACCAGCACCACCGCCCAGCAGAACGCAGAGCCCCGTTCAAGCTCCCCGTGCCTCCCCCGCCCTCACTGTCCCCCGACACTTGGTGTCTCTGGGCGCCCCAGACACAGTCTGTCCAAGGACAGTTCCGTCACTCGCGTCTGTACAGGTGCACGATTCAGGGACAGCTTCCGTATGAATGTACGGGCACGTGAGGTGGCCGCGGGGGCTGTCTCTGCGCACGCTGAGAGCCGGCTGGCGATCGGACTCACCGCCATCGCTGCTGATTAGGACGGAAGGTCCCTGGGGCAGGGGGACCTTTGTCCCTGACAGGGGCAGGCAGAGGACTGCTCTCTCCCAGGACCCCAGGGTTGCTTGTCACCGACCAGGAGTGGGTGACCGCAGCTCCTGCTGTGTGGCCAGTGTCGCCAGTCAGCCCACTGCGGGGACATCTTCAGGGAGGAGGTACGTGGCCCCTGGGCTGGGACCACTGGGCCCTGCTTCTGACACGTCAAGGACAAAGGCAATGGCAGCAGCCGAGCTCTGCTGGACTAGGAAGGTAAGCAGACCACGGCAGTCCCTGCTGGGGTCAAGACGGCCTTGCCAACCACACAGGCGCAGAGACCCCTGGGGATCCAAAGAGAAGGGGCACCAGGCCGTAATAAGAACTCTTAGCTGCCCCAAAACCCTTTGCCCTGGCATCTGTCTTGGCCAAAAACGTGCACGCACGTCGGGGAGGGTCCTGGGTCCGGTCAGGTGTGAAAGATAAAACTAGTTAATTGCTCAAAGGAAGACAAAGACCCAGAAGATCCGCTCCATATAAGTGCTTTAACTCACCTCTCTCAGAGTTCCCATCATGGCGCAGCAGAAACAAATCCGACTGATATCCATGAGGTTGCAGGTTCGATCCCTGGCCTGGCTCAGTGGGTTAAGGACCCGGCGAACTGTGAGCTGCGGTGTAATTTGCAGACACGGCTCGGATCCCGCGTTGCTGTGGCTGTGGCGAAGGCCGGCAGCTGCGGCTCCGATTGGACCCCTAGCCTGGGAACCTCCGTATGCCGCGGGTACGGCCCTAAAATGCAAAATAATTAAAAAATCACCTGTCTGTCGCTCCTCGTTCAGGGGGACGCCCTCAGCCTCGCTCCTCCAGGTGTGTGTGGCTGCTCTGCTTCTGCCCTAGGTGAGCAAACTCCCCTCCGTGTGCTCTCCCCCGTGCTCTTCTGTGTCTCTAACACGCTTTGAACCTGTTTTGACAGCCTTTGCCTCCTTGGAACGTTCCTGCTTTCAACGGCAGGCAGGAAGCGGGGCGACGCTGCTTTCAGCCTCCAGCTGGTCTCGTGGTGACAATTCCTGGTCCTCACCCGGGCGGCCCAGCTTCCCTCCCTGAGCGGAGAATTAACATCTGGCTTCAAGCCATCGCTCGCTGCCGGCTCTCCGAGACCAACCTGGTCCCCAGCTCTCCACGTGGACGGACAGGCCGTGGCGACAAGCCGCCCCGCGCGAGCTTCCCGGGCCCATCAGAGTGAGTTGTGCCAACCTCACCCGAGGCAGCGTCGGCTGCACCGGGACGCGGCCGTTCCCCCGCCTGTGTCCGCATTTCTCGGTTCCCCGGAGCCCAGGCCGTAGGGCTGGGGCCGACCCTGCTGACACGGCCTCGACTTCGACACACTGCATCTGCAAAGGCCCCGTCGGGAGAGGCTGAGGGGAGGGCCTCAGTTATCTCTTTGGGGGACAAGTCAACCCAGAACACGCCCCAAACTAGGCCCACCCTTGCTGGGGGGCGGTTACCTGCCACGGGCACTAGGGCTTGGATCGTGTCACTTTGAGCGTCGTCCCCTCCAGGACAGAGGGCATTCTGCGATATCGGGCCGAGAAGAGCTTCTGAAAGAGGGCCGTGCAGCAAAGGACTGACTTTGCCCCATGACGGTTTTGGCCTTGACCCCCACCTCCCAGAAGGTCGCCTGAGACTTTAGCATGTCCTGCTCGGCACAAGGGTCCTTGTCTACTTGGGGGCCTTGGGTCACCCCGGGGAGCGTGTGCTGCAGCGGGACATACGGTGTGGCCTTGGGGTGCCTGGTCTCAGCTTGACCTCTGGAGGGGCTGGAGGCTGAAGGCAGCTAAGCTTCTTTTTGCTTTCTTGTTTCCGTTCTATTGCTGCGCCTGCATATGGAGGTTCCCGGGCTACAAGTCGAGTGGGAGCTGCAGCTGCAGGTCTACACCACAGCAACACCAGACCCAAGCCACGTCTGTGACCTAGGCCACAGCCTGAGGCAACACCAGATCCCTAACCCACTAAGTGAGGCCTGGGATCAGACCACATCCTCGTGGATGCCAGTCGGGGTCTTAACCTGCTGAGCAGCAATGAGAACTCCCTGGCCAAGATTTCTGCATGACCAACCCTGAATCAAAAGCCTGGACCCCACGGCTCTGGCTGACAATATTCTCCGACTGTTGGTGTCATGAATTGACCCAAGGCCACCAATGAACAGATGTGGCTCGTGAGCAAGCTGTAATTAGTTTTGCGGCTTTTGGAGACAGGACTAATATCTGTCTAGGGCCAGTGGCAGCAGGGAAGTCAACCATAGGACCAGGGATCAAAAACACTCCCAGGAAAAAGAACCCTCTGACACTGCTGGTGGGAATGGAAGCTGGCGCAGCCACTGTGGAGGACAGCATGGAGGTTCCTCGGAAAACTAAACACAGAAGTACCATAGGATCCCGCAACCCCACCCCTGGGCATCTATCCGGACAAAACTCAGACAATTCAAAAAGACCCATGCACCCCTTTAGTCACAGCGGCACTATTCACAATAGCCAAGATGTGGAAACAACCTAAATGTCCACTGACAAGTGAATGGATTAAGAAGATGCAGTACGTAGAATGGAATACTACTCAGCCATAAAAAAGAACAAAATAACGCCATCAGCAGCAACATGGATCCAACTAGAGATTCTCCTACTAAGTGAAGTAAGTCAGAGATAGACACGTATCATATGATACCACTTCTATGTGCTATGTAAAATATAGCACAAATGAACCTGTCTATAGAACAGAAACAGATCACAGACATGGAGACCAGACTTGTGGTTGCCAAGGGGGAGGGCAAGGGAGTGGGCTGGACGGAGAGTTTGGGGTCAGAGATCAAACTATGACCCTGAGAATGGATCAGCAATGAGGTTCTGCTGTCCAGCCCAGGGGACTCTGTCCAGCCGTTGAGATGGACCGTGATGGAAGAGAAAGAATGTGTATGTGTATGTATATATACATATGTACATATATATATATATATAAACTTGGTCACCGTGCTGTACAGCAGAAATTGGCACAACATTGTAAATCAACTAATTCTAAAAATTAGTACAGAAAAAAGTTTCAGGGTCTCATGACACAAGCTGTGAAAGCGAGGGGTACTTTCCTGTGTTTATGAACCCCCTCTTCAAATGGGTCTGCGTCCTGTTCACTCCTCTGCCTTCAGGCCATCTGTCAGGTTTAACGCTGACTGTGAAATGGGGGGAGTGGAACCTATACCATGCCATTTAGAAAAGATCGACCTCATTCTGGGAAGGCAAAATGAATTGCTGCATCGGAGAGAGAAAAAGGAACAAACAAACGAAACAAACTTCAGCCCATCAAGCAGCGCAGTCATGTACGTCAGCACGGCCCCGGACTCGCGGCCGCGTCTGCTTTCCGATCTTTCGCGCTCCAGCCCAAGGCCTCCCTGGCACACTTTGGAACTGAGTAAACCAGACAGCCGTGTGGCCCCACACTGAGTCGTAAACCACGGCCCTTTTCATCAGGCCGAACAGCGCACCAGCTCTAGAGTCTGGAAGCACTTCTGCTGATTCCCAAGCGCCTCCAGCTGGTGCACAGGCAGGAAGGTCAATTCCAACGTCCTCGGAACAGAGCTCTTGACCTGGGCCTTTATAACCCGGGTTAGGGCGCGACGTGCAGCACGCTGACGTACAGCGATGGACCGAGTGCGTCTCCAGCACAGGGAACAGTGTAATCCAAGGGCGCTTTTTAAATGGTCCAAGTAATGAAAGATGTGGCTTTGGTGGAGTCTTTATCTACAACTGTTTCTGAACGAACAAGGGATCACTGGGTAAAGCGGACGTGCAGAGGCGCCGCTCACCCATCCGATGGCAACGTCCTCTTTCAGTTTTACTGGAGTCGCACCGATTTATAAAGCTGTGTTAGTTTCAGGTGTACAGCAAAGGAGTCTAGTTTTATACATACATAGTTATAACTATAACTATAGAGTTAGGATATACATTTCATTTTCTTTTCCACCATAGGTTATTACAAAATATTGAGTATAGTTCCCTGTGCTGTAACTAACTCCTGCTTGTCTATTTTATATATAATAGTGTGATCTGTGAAGCCCGAACTCCTAATTTATCCCCCTTCCCCTTCCTTAAAGGTAAGTTTGTTCTTTATGAGTCTATTTCTGTTTTGTGTGTAAGTGTATTTGTGTCCTATTTTAGAGTCCACATATAAGTGGTATCATATGGTATTTGTCTTTGACTTAATAGTATGATAATCTCGAGGTCCAACCTATTATATATTTGTATAATATATATTTGTTATATATTATGATATTTATTAACTATATTATTTTATATTTATATTTATGATATATTTGATTTGTATTATGTAATATATTACATAAAATACTATATTAAATATATATATCCAATTTCTCACCGGCCTTAGCAATAATACACATATAATTTCTCATTATAGATATATATCCCACAGTTTCTCATTGGCCTTATTCAGTACTATACACACACACGCACACACAATTTCTCAGTATATATGTATCAATTTCTCATTGGCCTTCTTCAATACTACACATAAAGACAATTTCTCTTTATATATTATAACCCACAATTTCTCATTGGCCTTATCAACACTATACCTAAAGACATAATTTCTCATTATATATATTATATATCCCACAGTTTCTCATTGGCCTTATTCAATACTACGCATATAGACAGAAATGGCATTATGACTGCATTTTAACTTGGCCAATTACATCTGCAAAGGCCCTATTTCCACCTAAGGTCCCATTCCCAGCTAACCAGGTGTTAGGATCTGAACGTAACATTTGAGGGGACACGTTTCCAACCACAGAAGTTGGGCACCAACACCCACATCCAGCCCTTTGCTTTCATATCCATCCCGGATTTGCCTTCTGCAATGCCCTCCATGAGGGTCCCTCAAAAACAGAAATGGAAACAGTCACTTGGACGCTGGTAGCTTCCTGGGGTTGGGACTGCTGGAGGCGGACAAGAGGGAGTGGGGAGAAAGACACGGCAAAAACAGGAGCGCCAACAGCAGCTGGCTACTCTTCTGGGCAAGGGGCTGCCATCTTGCTGGCAACCCCGCAGGAAAAACAGCCCTTCTGGAGGCTGGGGGCCTTTCTCCACCAACTCCTGTTCTCCTGCTGAACCTACGGAATTAGCTCCCCAGCTGACGAGCGCCCCCTGCTGCCAAGAAAGCCCCAACTAGACAACCGGCCAGAAGCGCGTGAGTGCTGGACGGAAAGATAGGGTTCACACGGAGTTGAAACCGACACTGGAAATCAAAGCTAGAGCTTTCTCACCCTGATGCCCTGATTAACAAATGCCCAAAGACTTAATAACAGGGAGCCTTTAATAGAAATTTAAAAAAAAATACACCAATGGGACCTAATCAAACTTCTAGGACTTACACATCAAATGAAACCATTTTTAAAAAACCAAAAAGACAACCTGTGGAATGGGAGAAAATAGTGAAATAATCACATATGATGCAACTGACAAGGGCTTAATCTCCAAAATACACACACAGATCACACAAGTCAACATCCTCAAAACAACTACTCAGTTGAAAAATAGGCAGAAGACCTAAAAAGACATTTCTCAAAAGGTGGCCAGCAGGCACATGAAAAGATGCACAGCATCTCTAATTATTAGAGAAATGCAAATCAAAACTGCAATGATGTACCACCTCATACCGGTCAGAATGGCCATCAACATAAAATCTACCAACAATAAACGCTGGAGAGGGGGTGGGGAAAAGGGGACCCTCCTCCACTGTCGGTGGGAATGTAAACTGGTGCAGCCAGTATGGAGAACAGTACAGAGGTTCCTAAAAACACTGAAAGTAGAGTTATCAAGTGATACTGAAATCCAGCTCCTGGGTGTCTATCTGGACAAAGCTACAATGTGTCTTTTTGATCCAGGCACCCCTATGTTCATAGCAGCACTATTCACAACAGCCAAGACATGGAAACAACCGAAATGTCCATCCAGAGAGGAGTGGATAAAGATATGGTCCATATACACAGTGGAATACTACTCAGCCATCAAGAAGAGTGAAATCATGCCATTTGCAGTAACATGGATGCGACTAAGTGAAGTCAGACAGAGACAAATACCATATGCTACCACTTCTATGTGGCATCTAAAATATGGCAAAATGAACCTATCTACAAAACTGATACAGATCACAGACATGGAGACAGACTTGTGTTTGTCAGGAGGTGGGGAGGGAGTGGGAGGGACGGGGAGTTTGGGGTCAGTAGATGCAAACGATGACACTGAGAATGGAGAAGCCATAAGGTCCTGCTGTGCAGTACAGGGAACTCTGTCCAGTCTCCTGGGATAGACCAGGATGGAAGATTTTATGAGAAAGGAATGTCTGTGCGTGTGTGTGGACATGCATACCTGGTCACTGTGCTGTGCGGCAGAAATTGACAGAACATTGTAAATCAACTACAATTTAAAAAAAAATTTTTTAAAGAAAAAATGGGAGTTCCCATCATTTCTCTGCTGACAAACTGGACTAGTATCCCCGAGGATGCGGGTTCAATCCCTGGCCTTGCTCAGTGGGTAAGGATCTGGCGTTGCTGTGACTGTGGTGTAGGCTGACAGCTGTAAATGCAACTCAGCCCCAGGCCTGGGAACTTCCATAGGCCTCGCGTGTGGCCAAAGAATTAAATGAAGTAATAAAATAACATTTCCCCTTGGTGGATCCAGCACCACCTGAAGAAAGTGCTCCTGGGCTTCCCGGGGGCACAGCGGGCTAAGGATCTGGCCCGGTCACTGCAGCGGCCCTGGTTCAACCCCTATCCTAGGAACATCTTATGCTGTAGACATGGCCAAAAAAATTTTTTTTTTAAATAAGTGCTATTTTATGAGAACAGTTTGCAAAGAATGTAAAACACAAAAACAGAAAGAAAAGTTACCTCAATCTAACCCCTCCCAAAAGCAAACACCGAGATGGACTCTGATCTCTGCTATTCTCAGCTTATTTCCAACAAAACCTTCACGTGCTGAAGAATCCAAGGACTCTGTGTCTACACTGACAACGGGTCACAGAAGAGCTCCGCACGACGCCCTCACCAATGAGCTGTCACCGGGTCTTGAGAAAAAAGAGGGCCAGGCCTGCAGCCCAGGATATCATGAGCCCAGCGGGCAGTCAGATAAATGCGACCAGAGCCCAGTGTGATCTCAAGCCAGGGGGCTGGGCCGCGGCCCTGCCTTGTGCGTCCCTGACAGCTCATCTGACGCCCACGGGGGTCAAATCTGTCTCCCAGCTGGGGATGGACGTCTGAGCGTCAGTTTGCATCTAGCAGGCTTGGAGCCCGTGACGGACAGGCTGTGACATCTGCTCAGGCGATGCCCCTAAATGAAACTCCCGGGATGGGCCCTTGGAGTGGAGGCTTGCTCAAAGCCAGCTCCCGCTGTCATTCTCAGAGTTGTTAACGAGAGGCTAGGCCACCAGCTCCCGGAGCCAGTCTGGCCTGGGAAGCCCAGGAGCCCCCGCACCCAGTTTTTCTGTCCGCAAAGAGAACAGCTCAGAGCGATTCTGGATAAAACCGGTGGTGTGTGGTGTGGGGGTGGCTGAGAGACCCTGCTGTGGTACAGCGGGACCGGTGGGGTCTCTGGAGCCCTGGAATACAGGTTCGAGTCCCAGCCCCCAACAGGGAGTTAAGGATCTGACGTTGTTGTAGATGCGGCTCAGGCTGCAACTGCAGCCGAGAGCTGACCCCTGGGCTGGGAGCTCCACGTGTCAAAGGGAAAAGGAAAAAATAAAACTGGGGGGGGGGGGCACAAAACTGGGAACATCTTTTGCCGCCTCTACTCTGTGTTCTTTGTATTTCTTTCAATACTTCAGGCCCGGCCGGCAAGCTCGGCTGCCAGGGTGTCCATGCCCGGAGCTGCTTTAACCACCTCGTCGGCTCACCCAGCCATCCGAAAGCACAGGTGTCTTGGGTCTGTAATGCCAACAGCCAGCACGAAAGCTTCTGGAATGAGCAGCCAAGCCCATCATCCAGTCCCCCCCCAAAGCACGTGTTTTTGTCTTTTTAGGGCCACACCTGCGGCATATGAAGTTCCCAGACTGGGCTCGACTGGGTGCTGCAGCTGCCGGCCTGCACCACAGGCACAGTGACACCAGACCTGAGCCGCGTCTGTGACCTACACCACAGCCTGAGGCAATATCGGACCCTTAAGCCACTGAGCGAGGCCAGGGATCGATCCTGCGTCCTCACGGATGCTCTGTCGGGTCCCTAACCTGCTGAGCTGCAACAGCGACTCCCAAAGCAGGTGCTCTCAGCCCATGGGCCAGACCCCGGGTCCCTGTCAGTGAGATGTTTCCAACCTGGCATTGCGGGCTGGACCCTCCAGTCCCAGTGGCCCTCCGGTCTCTGTCCTGCGACGTTAGACTTAAAAGCGGACGCCCCCAGGGGACACACTGAGAATCACCTCGTGAGGGGGTGGCACGGCTTCTCACGCTGTCCACTCTGCTTCTAGACCCCTCTGAGCGAGCAGTGGAAAAGCACCAGTAAAACTCAACTCTTTGGATGTTCCCCTTGTGGATGACAGCGTTAAGAACCCGACTAGGATCCATGATGGACGCAGGTTCAATCCCGGGCCTCGGTCAGTGGGTTAAGGGTCCAGCGTTGCCGTGAGCTGCGGTGTAGGTTGCCGACGAGGCTCAGATCGGCGTGGCTGTGGTGTAGACCTGCAGCTGCAGCTTGAATTCGACCCCTAGCCTGGGAACTTGTATATAGCTTAGGTGTAGCCTTAAAAAGCAAAAACATTTTGGAGATTAAGCCCTTGTCAGTTGCATCATTTGACACTATTTTCTCCCATTCTGTAAGTTGTCTTTTTGTTTTCTTTTTGGTTTCCTTGGCTGTGCAAAAGCTTGTCAGCTTGATTAGGTCCCATTGGTTTATCTTTGCTTTTATTTCTGTTGCTTTGGGAGACCTGAGAAAACGTTTGTAAGGTTGATGTCAGAATGTTTTACCAATGTTTTCTTCCAGGAGTTTAATGGTGTCTTGTCTTATATTCAAGTCTTTACGCCATTCAGAGTTTATTTTTGTGCATGGTGTGAGAGTGTGTTCTAGTTTCATTGATTTGCATGCAGCTGTCCAGGTTTCCCAGCACTGCTTACTGAAAAAAACCAACAACCCCATTGAAAAATGGGCAAAGGCCCTAAATAGACAGTTCTCCAAAGAAGAGATGCAGATGGCCAGCAAACACATGAAAAAATGCTCAACATCACTGATGATCACAGAAATGCAAATCAAAACTACTACGAGATACCACCTCACCCCAGTCAGAATGGCCATCATTAACAAGTCCACAAACAACAAATGCTGGAGGGGGTGTGGAGAAAAGGGAACCCCTCCTGTGCTGTTGGTGGGAATGTAAGCTGCTACAACCACTGTGGAAAACAGTATGGAGGTTCCTCAGAAAACTATACATAGAACTCATATGACCCAGCAATCCCACTCTTGGGCATATATCCGGACAAAACTTTCCTTGAGAAAGACACCTGCACATGCATGCTCATTGCAGCACTATTCACAGTAGCCAAGACATGGAAACAACCCAAATGTCCATCGACAGATGATTGGATTAGGAAGATGTGGTACATATACACAATGGAATACTACTCAGCCATAAAAAAGAATAAAATGTCATTTGCAGCAACATGGATGGAATCAGAGACCCTCATACTGAGTGAAGTAAGTCAGACGGAGAAAGACAGATACCATAAGAAATCACTAATATCTAGAATCTAATATACTGCACAAATGAAACTTTATGCAGAAAAGAAAGTCAAGGACTTGGAGAACAGACCTGTGGTTGCCAAGAGGGTGGAGGAGGGAGTGGGATGGTAGGGGGTCTGGGGTTCTAGTTGTAGACTGTTGCCTCTGGGCTGGAAAAGCAAGGAGATCCTGCTGTATAGCACTGGGAACTACGTCTAACCACTTGTGATGAATCCATATATGTATGTGTAACCTGTCACCACGCTGTGCAGCTGGGAATAATGGGGGAAAAAAAAAAGCAGAAACAGACAAAACTGAGCTCTGACCCCCTCAGTTTGTAACGGTTAAGCCGAGCAGCGCACCCAGAACGCAAAGTCGAAAAGCCAGGGAGCCCCAGGTCCCCGTGGTCTTACTGCTGCGTAAGGAGCCGTCTCATCCTGGGGACACACAGCCGGAGGAGTCGGCCCGCACGGCGCGGGTGCGGGGCTGGGCTGGGCGGCGCTGCTGCGACCACGGCCCGGGAACCTCAAGGGCTCACCGGTGCTCAGGCTCCCTGCCCGCCGGCGGGGCCACACGCCACGACGTCTTCGGAGCGGGACCCAAGGCCCGGAGCCGCCCAGGCCTGCAGAATGGCCCCTCTCAGAGGGACACAGAGAGGGCACGAGGCGGGGGGGGCTCCGGTAGGAAACACACCTCCCTTCCACGCGAACTCACGCTCCGAGCAGGTGCCTGAGGTCCGTCCGGGGGACCTGTGACCCCCTCCTCCTGGGCAGCTGTGTTTATAGTGCTTGCGGAACGGACTCTCAGGAGGGAACATAACCCGGATGCAAGCAGAGAACCTCATACTAAGCACAGTCAGTCAGAGAAAGACAATTACAACATCACTCCAGCGGGGAACCTGAGCCATGGCACAGATGAACCTTCCTCCAGAACACAAGCAGCCTCACACACACAGAAAACACTGGTGGGGACCAGAGAGGACAAGGGGGATGGGAGAGATAAATGAGGCCTCGAATAAATGGTCATTTAATAACATCTGGTATAAAATGTTGGGTCTTTTAGGAAATTAGGAGTTCCCACTGTGGATCAGTGAGTTAAGGACCTGACATTGTCTTTGTGAGGATGTAGCTTCAGTCCCTGGCCTTGCTCAGTGGGTTAAGGATCCGGCGTTGCTGGGAGCTGGGGTGTAGGTCGCAGATGCGGCTCGGGATCTCATGTGGCTGTGGCTGTGGTGTAGGCCGGCAGCTGCAGCTCTGATTCCACCTGGGAACTTCCATATGCTGCAAATGCACTTGCAAAAAGGAAATAAAGTCAAAAAAGTATATGAGAGAAACGAACCTATCTATGGTAAACAAACTCACATGGAGAAGAGAATTCTGGTTGCCGAGGGAGTGGGAGGGACGGGGAGTTTGGGGTCAGTAGATGCCAACTCTGACACTGAGAATGGACAAGCAGTGAGGTCCTGCTGTCCAGCACAGGGGACTCTGTCCAGTCTCTTGGGATAGACCAGGATGGAAGATGCTATAAGGGAATGCATAAATACGTACAGCTGGGCCCCTGGGCTGTACAGCAGGAATGGACACAACACTGCCAATCAACTGCAAAAAAGTAAACAGCAATGTGAAAACTCTTACAATAAAAATCTTAAAAAAAAACTCTTCATCTACTATTCACTGTATCCAGCAAAGGAAAATAAAAACGGGGGCTCCCGGGACCCACCCAGGAAGACAAGCAAGGTCGGCAATAAACGGGCTTTGGATCCAGAATTTTCAAGGGCAGCTTCGGGCCACGAGAGGGCTGTGAAAGTTAGATCCCTGGCTTTTATGGGGCCATAAATACATTCCTTTCCACTCATAACACTCGAGGTAATCAAAGTGTTTCAAAGAATTCCCCTTCATGCCTCGGGATAATAGTCAGTAGTTGCCCAACCCTTCTCGGTCAAGTTCAAGGGCAGGAAGGAAGAAACCTCCCTCTCTCCAGACGCAGGTCCTTACAAATTTTACTGCCCCCTATTTTAATGCCCTTATACTAGAACCATCAGAGAGACAGGAACATTTAATTAAACCAGCCCCATAAAAAGGCCTCGAACTTCTCACATCCTTGCTCAGGAAACGCTGGGTAGCTTTAAGATGCTTGAGAACAAGGACCCCCAGCTAAGGGACCGTGGGCTCCCTGCCAAGGAAGCAGCCTTAAATTGAGGCAGAAAATCCTTGGGGTCCTGCCAGCTGTGCCCCTAGAATCTGCGGCTGAGTGTTGCTACAGGGCTTTTCCTGGAGCCACCACAACAAAGTAGCCCAGGACGAGTGGATTCAGTAAGAGCCATGATTTTGTCTGAGGCTGGGGTCTGAGCCCCGGGGGCGGGCAGGGCAGGTCCCCACCGGGGCCTCTCTCCTGGGCGTGTCGTCGGCTGTCTCCTCCCTGTGTCCTCACCTCCTCTTCCTCTAAGGACCCCCGTCCTGGGGGATCAGGACCACCCCCCGTGACCTCGTGTTACCCCCATCTATTTTTTTAATTTCATCTATTTCTTTTTACTCTTTTAAAATCAAGCTTTCCTGGCATAGTTGCTTCACAGTGTTGTGTGAGTTTCAAGGGTAAAGTGACTCAGTCATACATATGCTTATATCCATTCACATCCACTCTTTTCTGCCATACAGGTGATTACAAACCACTGAGTAGATTTCCCTGTGCCAGACAGCGCGTTCCATTCATCATCTATTTTATACAGTGTGTGTGTGTGTGTGTGTGTGTGTGTTATTCATAGCCTCCCAATACTTCCATCCCCCAACGGTTTTACCTGTGGTAACCCCAGGACTGGTTTTGAAATCTGAGAGTTTCTTTGTAAAAGTTATTTTTCGGTTTGGCTTTTTTTTTTTTTTGCCTTCCCCATAGCATATAAAAATTCCTGGGTCAGGGATCATTTCCAAGACAGAGCTGCCAACTACGCCACAGCTGCAGCAATGCCAGACACTTAACCCACCAGAGACACAAAGCAGGATGGTCAGCCCGCTGCACCACAGCGGGAACTCCAGAAACAAACTCTTTGGATCATTTTTCTTACATTCCACATAGAAGTGGTATCATACGATCTTTAGCTGATCTCACTTAGTATGAGAATCTGGTTGCATCCAAGTTGCTACAAATGGCATGACTTTGTTCTTTTTCAAGGCTGAGTAGTATTCCACTGTCTATACGGACCACATCTTAACCCACTCCTCTGTTGATGGCCACTTATTTGCTTCCACATCCTCACTACCGTCAGCAGCCCCCATCACCTCTTTAAAGACCTATCTCTAAACGGCCACGGCCCAAGGACCTGCAGTTAGGGCTTCTACGTGAGCTGGGGGGAGGGCACAACTCAGACCCAGGGCCCCACAATGAGGACAGGTCACTTCAGGAAAGCTCAGCACGTGGAGCTGTCTCTGCCCTTTTCTGCTGCCCCGCAGGACACTGTTCCCAGGACCTGCCCCCTCCGCCCCCTTGCCATGGTCTCTGGCTTCCTCAGCAGGAGGAAGAAAAGGAGCCCCTGAGCTCGAGCCATGTGGCCAGAGGTGGAACCGTCCGTGACATCTGCATCGTCAGCCGTGCTTCCTGCAGGCTTTCAAAAGGTAAAGACAAGTCTCCCACGTGTGTGTGTGTGTGTGTACACGCACACATGTGTATGAAGGTAACAGCAGGATGTACACACAACACCAGGCAGAGCTGCATTCGCCCGGAAGCTTGCAGGAAAAACAGCAATAACCAGGGACCTTACGAAGGTTGACATCTGATCAGCATTTGTGGCTTCCTCCCCAAGCCAGCACCCTGCATCAGCTCCAGCTCAGTGCACGAGACACCCCGCACACCCCAAACACCAGGTCAGCACAGCACCCACTCACCCTGGGAGCCAGCAACCAGAACCGCTCCGGAGACACCGGAGACCAGCTAGAGATTTAGCTTTTCCAGGAAAGGCAGCCTGGGCAGCTGGGAGCAAAGATTTCTCACGTCAACCCCACTGAGAGGGAAGGTGTAGACAGACAGGAAGGAAAGTGGGCAAATGAGCCCTGGGAGGGGGTGGGAAGGGGCTGGCAGAAGAGGTGACAGGAGTGACCCTTATCTTCACAGACAAGGCTGCAGTCCCCAAAATACACCCACGTCGTCGACCTGCTACCTGGGAAGGGGACCTTGGCTAGAAACGGGGTCTGTGCAGGTGTGATGACGTGAAGGGTCTGAGAGAAGGTCCTCCTGGATGAGGGGGCCCTCCATCCGAGGACAGTGTCCTCCTAAGAGACACAAGAGGAGACCCAGACCCAAAGGAGAAGCCACGGGAAGGGTCTGAGAGGAGGTCCTCCTGGATGAGGGGGCCCTCCATCCAAGGACAGTGTCCCCCTAAGAGACACAAGAGGAGACCCAGACACAGAGGAGAAGCCACGGGAAGGATCTGAGAGGAGGTCCTCCTGGATGAGGGGGCCCCCCATCCAAGGACAGTGTCCTCCTAAGAGACACAAGAGGAGACCCAGACACAGAGGAGAAGCCACGGGAAGACGGAGGCAGAGACGGGAGGGAGGCGGCCACCAGCCCAGGGCCGCCCGGAGCCCCCAGAAGCTGGAAGAGGCAGGAAGAACCCTCCCCTGGAGCCTCTGTGGGGAGATTAACCCTGAGACCCCTTCAACTCAGACGTCTGGTCCCCAGGATGGGGGAGGGTGGACGCCTGTGGTTTGAAGCCTCCCGGTTTGGGGTGT
>PVHT021183673.1:0-34253 GCA_004024745.2 Catagonus wagneri
CAGAAAGTGGAGCAGGCCTGGGGGCAGCTGAAGGCTTCAGACAGAAGATGTGGGGGGTGGAGGCCTGAGCCCCTCCCTGTCCATGGCACAAAGCGGGTGCGGAGGCTGCACTCTGTCGGTCCTGCCCAGATCTTCCTCACTGGTGATCTGGCCTTCTGGCTGCCGCAGGCAGAGTGGTCACAGGGCCCGGAAGCGTCCAGGCTCCCAGCCTTGGGGGTCTCGGGGTGGAGGTGTGGCAGGCGGTGCAGGCGGGCCAGGCCTCACCCCCTGCTGTGGCCCAGGGACCTGGCTGCAGGTGCTGGAGATCATCGGCGTGCTGGCGGTCATTGCCAATGGGACGGTCATCGCCTTCACGTCTGAGTTCATCCCCCGAACAGTGTACAAGCACCGCTACGGCCCCTGCCGGCAGGGGGCCCGCCCTGCCGTCGAGTAAGGGGACACCGCCACACAGCCCGCGGGAGCCTCACACTGTCCAGAGACCCCTGGGAAACTGGCCCCACCACAGCCCAGTCCCGGGGAGCCCAGGAGTGCTCACTGGGGCCCCAGTGGGCATCAGCGTCCCAGAACCAGCCGTTTTCTGCGCAGGCACCAGAATGTCTCCCCTCCCGAAGAGAGACCGTGCGGCCTGCGCAGTGTCCTTGTCCGGCTCCGGCAGCGCCGCAGGGCACCCCTGACCTGCAGCCAGGTCTCCAGGAGGTCCCCAGCCAGGGTCCCCTCCGCCCCTGGCAGGGGAGGCAGGTGGTAGCCCCCGTGGGTCCCTACAGCCTCCTCCAGGGGCCCCTCCCACATGCAGACAGGAAGCAGGGCGTCGCAGTGTCCCACCCCGGTGGCCCCCCACCCCGGTGGCCCCAGCAGGCAGGGATCAGCTCCCAGCCAGCGCCCCGGAAGCCTGGAGGGGCCGCCACGAGCTCCTCTCCCTCCCCCAGCTGCCTCACAGGCTACGTCAACCACAGCCTGTCAGTGTTCTACACCAAGGACTTCCAGGACCCTGTCAGGATGGAGGGCGAGGAGAACGTGACCGAGTGCAGGTTCGGACCCCTGCCCCTGTGAGCGTGCCCTCTGAACTCCAACCCCTGACCTCAGGCGCTCCCCACCCCAGGTACCGGGACTATGGCACCACTCAGGACTCGAACTTCACCGAGCGGTCCTGGGTCCTCCTGGCCATCCGCCTGGCCTTCCTGATCCTCTTCGAGGTGAGCCAGATCTGGGGAGGGGCCCCGAGCCAGGCGGCTCTCTCCAGCCCTCCCTGGCCCCACCTAAAACCCCTGCTCGGCAGGTCTTGACCTCCCCGCTCAACCCGTGCCCCTGCCCCCCAGCACGTGGCCTTATGCATCAAGCTCATTGCTGCCTGGTTCGTGCCCGACACCCCTCAGTCGGTGAAAAACAAGGTCCTAGAGGAAAAGTACACGAATCTCCTGGAGAAGATGCGGTGAGGCGGGGCCGGGCGGCCGGGCGGGGCGGGGCTTATTGGGCGGGGCGGGGCCGGCCCCCGTTTTCCCACTCAATCCCGTTCAACTCCATGCCTCTTTCCAGCTCCAGCCCCAAGAGCACAGACGTGTAGGGGACCCAGAGCTGGTCATGAGGCGCTGGTGCCCAGGGGCCAAGACTCAGAACTGCCACCACTGCCTCCCACCCAAGCCCTGGCTGTGTGGGTTGTGTGTGTGTGTGTGTGGGGGGGCGGTGAAGAAGACCTACACGTGCGTGGTGGTCCTGGGAGCCCGTGTATGTTTGAGGGGGGGGGGTCTGTGAGGCCTGTTCCACCTGTTAGGACTCAGCCTTGGTACTGCCTGACGAACTCTGAGTGACCCTTGCCACCCAGAGAAGGTGGGGTGGGGTGGGGTGGGGTGGGGTGGGAGGGGCCTCTCATGCAGTCATAAAGCAGGAGAATTGGCCCAGTTTCCTGGGCCTCCCTCTGACCTCTGGCTCCGCCCGTGCAGCAGAATTTTCTGTAATAAAATAAAACTTCTCTGTGTCGATCTCTGGGCCTCTGGTGGATTATGCCCGCCCTCAGGGCTGGCTGGGACGGAGGCCCCGACGCGCAAAGGCCTGGGATGTGGTAGCCCCCTGACCCTGCTCTGGTTTCCCTAGTGCGCCTTACAGAGGGCCTGTCCTCTCTGCACCGGGGGTTTTGGGGCAGGAGTCAGGGCGGGCTTCCTGGAGGAAGAGGAAGAGCGTGGGAGGAAGGGCAGAAGCACACAAGGGGCCCCCGGGGATGGTGGAGTTTCCGAGGAGTCCTCCGGGCGCCGATATTCTCTGGGCTGGTTGGGCCGGTTCAGCTTCTGTCCCCAGGCGCGGCAGCCGCGGCTCCAGGGCGCTGGCCGAGCGCAGGGCAGTCTTGAGCACCAGCCTCGGGCGCAAAGCGGGACACCTGGGTCCGCCCTCGGCATTGGCTGCTGGGCGGGGCCGCACCTGCTGCTGCCGCTGTCGCCGTTGCGCACCTGGCCCAGGTGAGCCGCTCCGCCCTCGCGGCCGCGCGAACCTCAGGCCTCGGCACCAGGTGAGTTGCAATCGCGGCCCCTACCCGTGGAAGGGAGTGGAGGTCGCCTGCTCCTGGGAGCCAGGACCAGGCCTGGAGCTTGGGGCGGGGGGGCGAGGTGCCCCCTGCCCGGAAGGGCCCCTGGGTCGTGGTGGCTGCGGTTCCGCGGGAAGTGCCCCGGAGCCCGGCCCGCCGCCCGAGTCATCCTGGGACCCGAGCTCGCTGGCGTCCCAGCCCCCCTGGCCCTCGTCCGGGGAAGGGTCGTTCTTCCCGCGTCGCCGGACGTGGCCAGAGGCCTCCTCCTGGCCGCTGCCCAGGAGGGAGAAGAGGGGCGCCGAGGCGCGCGGAGACCCCCATCTCCGCCGCAAAGTCGGCTCCCAGGCCTGAGGCTTCCCGGGTCACCGGGAGAGGGCAGAGAAACCAGCTGGTACCGCTGCGCACCGGTCTCCGGGCGGAGCTACACCGCCCGCGCGCGCCCCCGCCGCCCTGCGCGCGCCGCCCCTGCCCCGCCTGCGCGCCGCACCTGCAGGGTGGGAAATACTACGGCCGGTCCACCCCTCGGGGAAGGCCGGGCACCGGTGTGGGGTGTGCGGCGGGGAGGCCCGGGCGTGTGGGCCCGGGGCAGCAGGAAGGAGCCTCTCGGCTTGCTGAGCCACAGCCTTCGGTGCCCGCTCTTCCTTCAGGGGACATGTCCGGGGACGCAACACGCGCAAGGCGCAGAGGGGCTGCGCCTCCCAGACGAGGGCTGGGGGTCCTGAGCAGCGAACCAGACAGCAGGGCGGGGGAACAGGAAGCAGGCGCGGGCCCTGCAGTTTGGGGATGCAGCCCTACCCGCGCGCGGGGGAGCCGGGGAGCCGGGGCACCCGTGCGAGGCCCGTGCGAGGGTGGGAGGAGCTGCGGCCTTCTAGGAACCACGCGGCGCGCGGCCGAGGGCGGTGGGCGGTGCAGGGGGCGGGCTTGGGTTCGGAAGAGCTGTCCTCGAGAGTGCCTGAGACCACGCGGGGTTTTGCTGCCTTTGGGGAGTGAGCCTGGGGACAGAAGAGGGTAAGGGCGGAGGTCCGCCAAAGGAGCGGGGCGCCCAGCCCTGGCTGTCAGGGTACGGATGGCCTCACAGAGACGCAGACAGACCGGCAGGAGCTTTGAGAGGCAGCAGGGCTAGCTGGCGACACCAGGGAGAGCCTAGCCCTTTGCTTCCTGCCTGGCTGCTCCTGGGAGGTCACTGACTGCTGGTGGCCATTAACCTGTCCATCAGGTGTTTATGCTGCCTACTCAGCCCCAGGGCTCCCTGGGGCCGAGGGCTCTTACTAGGTCCCACCTACATCCAGGAAGCCAAGGCTCAGTGGGAGGGGCGCACTTCCTCCAGTGCTCTGGGCCCTGAGCCCGAGATGCACCATTACCCAAGGTCTTAAAGGTAGCAGGGAGATCTGAGCAGGGGCCTTGCCGGAGGGTGAGACTGAGGCTGTAGGGAAGCTGATGCTGGACTGCGGATGCTCCCCTGGAAGGCTCTGCCCCGGGGCTGAGAGTGGGGACAGCGGCTGAAGGCCACCCTCCCTGATTTCTGTGGGCAGGGCCCTGAGCCCCAGGACAGCCTGGGGTGGGTCTGTGATGACAACAGGAGCAGTCGGCTGCCCCCCACCCCCGGCTCAGAACGGGCTTCGGCTTGCTTCTTCAGCTAGAAAAGGGGCACAGCTCCCCCGATCCTGCCTGGAAGTGAGGTCCACGTGACACCCCAGCCCCCTTGTAACTGCTCACCGTTTGGGAGCTGCACCTGGGAGAGGGCCAAGGGGCCCTGCTCGAGGCCCCGGTACCGTGAGAGTTTCCCCCGGAGCCCCATCACCCCCACAGGTCAGAGGCAGAGATACACCAGGGCTGCCCACTGGGGCGGGGGGGGGGGGCGCTGCACGGAGGCTCCCCGCTCTCCTGGGTGTTGGGACCGTAGGGGGCGTCCAGGAAGCAGGCCAGACTGCCCAGCTCCTTGTGTGTGTGCAGGACGGCCCTGACTGGGGGTCTGCTTGCCAGGACCCCCACCTGGCCCCATGGACCCCAGGCCTCGGACACCCTCCCCCCACCTCCCAGGCCGCAAGCAGCGAGGGCTGATGCCTGGGCTGGACTGGGGCGGGCCCCAGAGGAAGGAGCTGCTTGGCTCAGAGTTACAGGAAGAGTGGGGCAGGCGGGGCTGGCGGGGAGAACCACCAACTGCCCGCCAGCCGCCGGGGAGGAGGGTGGGTGCCTGGGTGGGGTTTAGGTTTAGGAGAGGATGTGACTGCAAAGCCAGGAAGCTACAGGGAAAGTTCTGATTAAACACACAAACAAAAGTCAGGTCCTCACCGCGCTTGGCAATGCGTTCGGGGCAGCCGTGGTGCTTGGGACGGGGCCGGGGGCCCAGCTGAGCCGAGACTTTGCTGCCAAGCACACGTCGATGAGCTCAGTGACCAACACCCCCTCCTCAGGAGGAAAGAGCTGGAACCAGGTGACTCTGTGCCCTCCCATGGTGGCCTTGCTGCTCCCCGGGAGCCTGTGTCCTCATCCTCTGTTGCCTTTCCCGGCCTGAGGCCTGGCCTCAAAATTGGGCCTGGCTGAGGGGAGGCCCGCAGAGCCTGTGGCATGTGTGTGCGCGAGGGGCTGTGCCTGTGAGAGAGCAGGGGTGACGCGGCCGAGCGGGGGTGGAGGGCCAGTGTGTGTGGTACGGGGTGTGAACAGGTGCTCGTGGCCGTGTGTCCTGCGGGAGCTTCTGCAGGTGTGTGCCGGGCGTGTGGCCCACCGGAGCGGGAAGTGTGGGGACTGTGTGCAGGGACCGGGAGCTTTGTGCGGGCACGGGTGGGCTGTGCAAGGCCGGCTGTGCCACACGCCGACTGCACACGGGGGGGGGGGGGGTTGCCGGAGGAACGGCAGAGGGGTGACAGCTGTGCGAGGGGGACTGCTGCGGAGGGTGTGCAGGGACACTCCTGTCACCGCCCATGCGGCTTGGCCTTAACTTCCCGGAGGGTCCGAGGGATGGGGGTCTTCTGAGCTGGGGGGGAGCTGCTGCAGGAGTCGCCCGGGGACTTGCTGGGCTGGGGGCACCTCCTGGGCGAGGGGGACAAGCTGCCTGTTCTTCCGCAGCCCCCGGGGGGCTGGTTCTGGGTCTTCGAGGACCTTCCCAGGGCCGCCCTCTGCTCCGGTCCCCACGGGAGTGAGCCCAATGCTCCACCAATTTCCGAGGAAATTCCAGGCAAACCTGGGCTTCCAGGTCCACAGCGGGTCACCCGTGCAGAAGGAATGGGGGGCAGGCTGAGACGCGTCCCTGCGCCGCCTCAGGGGCCCCCTGGGTGGGAGGACAGCCGGAAGGAGCCAGGGCTCCGGCACGCCCCTTCGCAGGGAGGGGTAGATGCCCAGTAAATACCCACTGGAATGGCAGGGGGACCTGGGCGCTGGAGGGAGGCACCCCGGGTCGGGCTGCCTGGAGGCTGGTGTCTCCGACGGCTCCGGCCCCGGGGCTTCACAGGCCCTCCTTCGGCCCAGGTCACTGGGGAGCTTTCGGTGCCCAGAGGCGGGGGTGGTTGCTGCCGTCTGGCTGGGAGCGCCCCAGACCCCCACTGAAGAGAAGGGCCGCCTTCGTGTGGGTGGGTCTGCCTGTGGAGAACCAGACAGACAACGCGGATGAGAGTGTCTGGGTTCAAAGGTGACAGGCAGTCGGGGTGCCAGTCCAGGATCAGACGGAGGGCTCCCCTGGGGCGGGGCCTGGCCCCGCTGCCCCCCCACCTCAAAGTCAGCCTCTAGGGCTGAGTTCGTGCGCACACGTGCACCGGGCCTGCGTCCAGAGCAAGCCCAGGCAGCACGTGCAAGACGGGCGCCAGGGGCACTGTCCCCGCCCTGGGCTGCTGCGGTGACCTCGGGGCAGATGAAGTTCAGCCTGAGGGCCCCTCCCTGGCTCTGGGCGGTGCGAGGTGGTGCCCGTTCCCCGTGTGTGAGGTGCCCGGGGCTCTGCCATCTCCACGCGGCGGGAGTTACACGTTAACTCACCCTGTTCTTGTTTACTTGCTCCGGGGATGGCAGCAGCCTCTGACCCGCCTTGGCGCCCTGACTGACCAGTCACAAGGACAGAGTGAGTCCTGCCCAGCCCTTGGGGATCGGCCTGCTCGGCCAAGGAGGAGCCCGTGCAGCTGTGGGTGGCGCCAGCGTCCAGCCTGCCTCGAGGAGGCCCAGCCAGACCATGGCAGGTAGACGGGTCAGAGGGTTGGGCACGGCCCCCCCAGCCTGCTCCACGCTACCCTGCTGCCTCTCCCTTGAGGCCCGAGGTCTGACCCCACGGTGAGGCTGGGCCCCGAAGGCGTCCCTGCCCAGGGCCTCTAGACCAGGCTCGTGGGGGCCATAAGCCCGGGAGACCAGGCCCCGGTGGGGGGCTGCAGGGCTGCTGGGAGGCCATGCTGCCGCGATGAGGGTAGTCTTCTCTGACTGCCCGCCAGAGCTGAGCTCTTAAAGGGGACGTAAAGGTGAGAAAGCTCAGGTCTCGTGGGGAGAGAAGGCTTTTGCCTGTGGCTGGTTGAGAGTCCTGAAACCCCACGCCTCCAGACCAGGTGGAAGGTGCTGGCACGCCCAACCCCTGAGTCCCCGACACCACCGGTGTCCACACCCGCTCTAGCTCCCCCAGGTGAGGGGCCGGCGCCCGGGCATCCCAGCGGTGGGCACACAGGAGGCGTGGGGGCTGACGTCCTGGGGCAGCTAGGTGGGCCCTGCTGGGCGGGGTGGGACCAGCCGGCCCAGCTTTGACTCTGGCCGCTGCCGTCCAGGGTGACACCTCCTCTGAGGAAGGGCAGACAGAACAGGTAAGAACCACCTGCTGCCGGGGGAGGGTGTGCCGAGGCCCAGGCCCTGTCCCCCGTGGGACCCGTGGACGGACATGGCGTGGCCACCAAGCAGCACATGCCGCTGATCATCTGGGCTTTTGCCTGGCCCCCTGACCATCTGCGGACGGCAGGAGGCTGGCAGCGTGGGCACGGCTAACCCGCTGGGTCCCCTCTCTGCAGGCATCTGCGACAGGGCCCCTGACTTCCTCTCCCCATCTGGGAACCAGGTCCTGGGGCCTGCCCTGGGCAGTCTGGTCACTCTGAACTGCACGGCCTTGGTGGTCTCTGGGCCCCACTGCCCCCTGCCCTCGGTCCAGTGGCTGAAAGATGCGCTGCCGCTGGGGAACGGAAGCCACCATGACCTCCGTGAGGACTCCTGGTAAGGGACGAGGGTGTCCACACTGGATATGCCCATGGCCCATGGCTTCTCTGACCTACACCCTGGTCTACAGCCACCTGGACACAGGCTAGGGAGTGACTGCCCAGACGTGACACAGGCGGAGTGCCACCCCGGATGCAGACAGCCCCTGTAGACACTCACCTCATGGGCTGTCCAGGGCCATAAGTGCCAGTGGAGCCCTACAGCCTGAATTATGAATTAACCTCAGGCCAAGCCTGGGCTCTGAGGACCCCCAGGACCCACACCCAGGATTAGGGTGACTGTCCCCAAACAGATCCATGCCCCCTTTTCTCTTATCTTATAGCCCAGGGTCTGCCCAGGAAGCCCAAATCTGCAGACTTTTTGGATGAGTCCCAGACAAGTGGGGCTCTGGGGCGTCCTAGGGTGCTCTGGGGCCCCAGGTGAGGGGGTGTGGCCTGGTCTCCTCAGGGTCAAGGCCAACTGGTCAGAGGTGCTTGTGTCCAGTGTCCTTGGGGTCAACCTGACCAGTACCGAGGACTTTGGGACCTTCACCTGCTCCATCCAGAATGTCAGCTCCTCCTCCTTCATTCTTCGGAGAGCTGGTGAGAGGGTCCACTGGGGTCGAGGGCAGGAGGGGGGCTTGGGGAGCCTTTAGGCTTGGAAGGTGCTGGGGCGGCTGACTGCAGCTCTGTCCCCAGGTATGGCTGGACATGTGGCCACAGTGCTGGCCTCAGGCATGGTCCTGCTGGGCCTGCTCCTGGCAGCGCTGCTGTATGTGAAGTGTCGGCTCAATGTGATGCTGTGGTACCAAGACAGATACGGGCAGGTGGAGATGAACGGTGCGCGGCCGGCGGACGGGGAGGGCGGGTCAGCCACCGGGCCTCTAGGCTCAGCTGAAGGTGGGGTGAGGAGGCATTCGTCCCTGGCGGGCTCTGGCGGGCACCCAGGCCAGGAGAGGGGTGTCTCCGTGCAGCCCAGGAGGGCCCTGGGCCGGCAGAAGAGGAACAGTACCCCGGTTCCAGGGCCCCGCTCAGACCCGCGAGCTGAGGAGGGGTCCAGGCGGGGCCTGGGCCGGGACCTGCTGGGTCTGCGTCTGAGGGCGGCCCGGGCCCTGTGGCACAGGGGAGAGGGTCTGGGGACGCCGAGGGTGGCGGGCCCTGGCCTGGCAAGCCGCCGCGCTGACCCGCTGGCCCCCGCAGATGGCAAGCTCTACGACGCCTACGTCTCCTACAGCGACAGCCCGGAGGACCGCAAGTTCGTGAACTTCATCCTGAAGCCACAGCTGGAGCGGCGTCGGGGCTACAAACTCTTTCTGGACGACCGCGACCTCCTGCCGCGCGCAGGTACCGCGGCGCCCCGCCCCTTTCCGCCCGGCTCCGCCCCGTCTGGCCCCGGGCCGCCGGCTGCCGGCCCAGACCCCGCCCCGTGCCCACGCCCCCTCGGGTCCGCCGCCGCCGACGCCCGCGTTCCCGCAGAGCCGTCCGCCGACCTCCTGGTGAACTTGAGCCGCTGCCGGCGCCTCGTCGTGGTGCTGTCGGACGCCTTCCTGGGCCGGGCCTGGTGCAGCCACAGCTTCCGGTGGGTTCCGTGCGGGGCCGGGTGGGCCCCGGCCGCGCCCCCCCTGACGGTGCCGCCCTCGCAGGGAGGGCCTGTGCCGGCTGCTGGAGCTCGCGCGCAGACCCATCTTCATCACCTTCGAGGGCCAGCGGCGCGATCCCGCGCACCCCGCGCTCCGCCTGCTGCGTCAGCACCGCCACCTGGTGACCCTGCTGCTCTGGAGGCCCGGTTCCGTGGTGCGGAGGGGGACGGGGGGCGGGGCTTGCGGATGAGACCCCGTGGGCGGGGCTCCACGGCCGGGCGCCCAGGGGAGAGGGCCTCCTTGGAGGCCCCCCGGGGCCAGGTGAACGCTCGCTGCAGCGAGTGCTCTTTGAGGCCAAGGAGGCCAGGGGCTTTGTGTGTTGTCACCCCGCCACCCCACCCCGCGCGCGCGCCAGGTGTTGCTAACTGCCGGATCCTGGTCGCCAGACACCTTCCTCCGATTTTTGGAAAGAGCTGCAGCTGGCGCTGCCGCGGAAGGTGCAGTACAGAGCGATGGAGGGCGACCCCCAGACCCGCCTGCAGGATGACAAGGACCCCATGCTCATTGTGGGAGGCCGTGGCCCCGAGGCTCGGACCCTGGACCCGGAGCTGGACCCTGACCCTGAGGGGGACCTGGGTACGCCCACTGCCCCCCCCCCCCGCCCTGAAAACCTCAGCCTGGGTTGGAGGGGGGCTGCGTAAGGCGGAAGAGCCCCAGAAGGGGCCCAAGCGGCAGGGACTTCTCTCATGGATGGGCTTAGCCCCTAGCATCTCCCACCACCTCTTTCCGTGCAGGTGGTCAGGCCCGGGCCCACCTGGGAACCTCCTGGGCCTCAAATGCCGCCATGCAGGAGGGGTGTGGGCAGTCCAGCCTCAGGCCTGATGGTACCCCCTCTGCAGGTGTGCGCGGGCCTGTCTTTGGGGAGCCCTCAGTTCCATCACACGTGAGTGGGATCTCGCTTGGAGAAGGCCGTGGCAGTGAGGTGGATGTCTCGGACCTGGGCTCCCGAAACTACAGCGCCCGCACGGACTTCTACTGCCTCGTGTCGGAGGACGACGTGTAGCTCTGCCCGGCGGAGCTGCAGGGTCGCAGGCACAGCTGAGGGCATTGCTGCGTTTTCTCCCCACTTGGCAGGACCACTATCCCTGTGTGCCTGTGGCCCTGGGACCTTGGCGAAAGGGAGTGGCCCCAGCAATCCTCCTTGTGCCAGCAATAAAGTCCTTTTGAACCCTGCCCGAGTCTAAGGGGGTAGGCAGTGTCCTGGGCAGAACGCCCTCACTTCCACCCAGGTCTCTCCAGGTCCCCGGACCCCTTCTTTCCTCACCCGTGGCCACTAGTCGCTAAATCTGATCGTCCACTCAAACCCACCCTCTTCCTGTCCTCCATCCTGGTCCAGCTCAAGCACGTCTCGGGCAGTGGGCTCCTTGGGTTTCCCTGCTCGGGGGCCTGGCTGTCCCCAGTCCCACTCTGATCCAGGCACACCGCGGGGGCTGGGGGGCAGGTCCCTTAGAGACTTCAGGGTCGAAGCTCTGTAGAATCCTTTTGTTGTAAAAGTTTCAGTGGGAGCTTTCCGATCAAATGGCCTGGTTCAGTGAGATGGGGAGGGGTCCCAGAACCTTCTGGACCCCAAGCCTCAGACAGACAGCATGTGTGTACCTGTCAGGGCACCCCAGGCCCAGGAAGGTGCGGCAGAGAGGTGCTAGGAGACACCTGCCACGCAAGCAGCACAGCAGGGCAGTGCCGGCCGGTAGTGGTCAGCGCTGCGGGGAGGGGTCATCCCCCTGCGGCATGTGGGCCGCACCTGGCTTGAAGCGAGCTCTCCCGGGCGGCTCTCCTGCTCCGGACACTCCCCGCTCCCTGGGCTGGGTCCCCTGACCTGGAGAGGCCTGTGTCTGGGCCCGAGGGGGGTGCCCCCGGGGTAGGCATGGCTGTGCTCGGGACCACTGCTGAGCCCTTGGATCTGACCCCCAGGTCCGGCCAGTGGAAGCAGGTGGAGCTGTGGCTGCTGTGTTCACGGCCACCTTTATTCCCAGTGCTGGCTGTCCCAAGGCTCTCCTGGGCCACAGCCAGCCCCATCTCTGCCAGTGTGACCTGGCCACCATCCCACGCATCAGAGTGTTCTCCAGCCCTGCCCCACTCCCTGCCCTGCAAAAGCCAAGTCCCCAGCTGCAAGCCCTTGTCCCCTCCCCATGGCCCAGGCCTTCAAGTTGCACATGGATGGCGCTCCAGCGAGAGGCCCCTGGGCCGTCATCAACCTTCTCCTCCAGGCTGGCTGGCGAGCAGCCCTGAGCGAGCCCTCCCTTGGAGGCTGGGTCCCATCGCATCCCCCTTCTCCAGGGACGGCTTCGCCTATGGGCCCAGGAAGTCTTCCTTGCGGTAGCCCTTCTGCAGTGGACAGGGGACCTGAGTCAGGGAGCCGGATGCCCCGACCCAGCCCTCCCCAGGGGACCTGAGTCAGGGCGCCGGCTGCCCCAACCCAGCCCTCCCCAGGGGCCCAGAGTCAGGGCGCCGGTTGCCCCCACCCAGCCCTCCCCAGGGGCCCAGAGTCAGGGCGCCGGCTGCCCCCACCCAGCCCTCCCCAGGGTGCTAGGTGCGGGCTCCTGGTCCTCCTGGGTCTCCCGCGCCCCACGGGTTTCGTGTCCCTCCCTGCAGTCCTGCATCCGTGGCCCGCCCTCCCGGCCCGGCCTGCCCTGGTCCGGAAACGTACCGCCCGGAAGTCCCGATGGAGCTTGCTGTACTGCCACAGGTTGGCCAAGAGGCTGGAAGCCGCCCGGGAGGACTTCTCGCTGTCAGGGCTGCGGGCAGCAGGCAGGGTGGGCAGGGGCACGCGCGTTGCCGGAAGGCGGGCCGGGCTGAGGGCGGGGGCCGGGCCGGAGCCTTACCTGTCCTGCTTCTTCTTGATGAAGACCAGCTTGCGGAGCCCGTCGAAGTAGAGCAGGTCTCGGGCGGCCACGGGGCTGGCCACCACCAGGTTGTTGAGCACGGCTATGATGTTCACCAGGACCTCGGCAGGCGGGGACTTCTCGCCCACGCTGCCGGGCAGCTTCTCGATCAGGTGACTCACCACTTTGGTGGCTGCCAGGAGGTCGGGGAGGTCAGTCCCCTCCGCCCCCTTCTCCCCGGGGAGCTGGCAGGCCCGTCTGTCCAGCACCTCCGGCTTCCCAAAGCCAGCCCAGGGGCGCAGCCCGAAGACGGGCAGAGCCCAGGCTCCGGGACGGGCGGACTCACACATCTCGTCCTTGTTCCTGGCGTTCCGGGACAGGTTCCGGATGAGGCCGGTCAGTGAGCGCAGCTGGTGGTGGTCAGCGGTCCGGACCCGGTCCAGCAGCGGGTTCAGGATGCGCTCCTGCTCCAGAGCCAGCCGGCTCAGCACGCCCGCCCACTGCAGGCAGGAGAGAGGCTGGTGACTCGTGCTGGCGCCCCGGGCAGGGCTCTCCTGGCCCCAAGCCCCCAGGCACCTCCCTTAAACCCAGCGCGGAGCCTAAATCCTCACAGGCCCCCGAGGATGGGACGCCCGCGGCCGCACGCTGCCCCCTTTCCTGCCCTGACGGGCTGCAGGATCCCAGCGAGCGGGCTGCTGTCCCATCCCCCGTTTTCGCCTCGTGTGCCCCGCGCGCGGCCAGGACGCCAGCGGGGCGGCGGGGCCTCACCCTGCGGTCGCCCGCGGTGATGTTCTGCAGCGCCCCGGCGGCCGCCTCCGTGGTGCGCCGGTTGAGCTCGCAGCGCTGCAGCAGCCGGTTGTACAGCCCCACGACCTGCGGGCTCCACAGCCACTCGAGCCCCTTGGGGTCTTTGGACACCTCGGCAAAGGTGAGCGCGTCGGCTGTGAGGGGCGGCTGGGCGGGAGGGCGCGGAGGGTCAGTGGGGCGGGCCGGGCCCCCGCCGCCCCCCCGCCCCGGGCCCGGGCCCGGGCCCGGGCCCGCGCCCGCGCCCCCGCCCCAGGCCACGCCCCCGCCCCGGGCCACGCCCCGGGCCACGCCCCCGCCCCGGGTCACGCCCACCTCTCGGAGCCGCCGGCTCTGCGGCGTGAAGCAGCCCACCACCACCTCGCCCGGCGGCGCCCCCACTGCGTCCCGGCGGCCCCTGCCCTCCAGCCGCTGCAGGGCCGACGGCGGCATCTCGTCGTACAGGCGGTAGGACAGGTTCCTCAGCACGCACACGGCGTTCTCCACGCTCTGCGGAGGGGGGACCGCGGTCAGCGCGGGTGGGACCCCCTTGGCCCCGGGCACCGGCCGAGCCTCACCTTGTCCTCGCACTTGCCCACGTCCAGGGCGTGGTGGATGTAGGTGACCAGGGCGTCCACCAGCCCGTGGCACTCGCGCATCTTCTGGCGAGTGGCCTGGGAGGCCGAGCTGAGGTTCCTGTGGATGGAGGCCGATCAGAGAGCCCCCCAGAGCCCTGCCCCACAGGGACCCAGACCCAAGCGCTAACCCCTCCTCTCCCAGAGCCGCGTCCAGCCCTTGGCACTTCCTGCTCCTGGTCCCTACTAGGGACCAACCCTGGCCCCTCTGCGTGCCCGCCCCCCACCCCCTCCCCAAAGTGGGGGGGCAGGGATGTTATCAATGTCAGATCAAGTCCCTGATACAGCGACACCCGAGCCCGCAGCCTCCAGAGCCTGTTGACATCTGACTGGGGACCACACTTGGCAGTCAGCACCTCTGCCCGACTCCCCCCTTCCCCAGACAAGGCTGCAGCTGCCTCTGCCCTGTCACTCAGACCTCAGCTCCAAGTGCCCCTCCCCGGGCCCCCCTGCCCCGCGCACCTGAGGAAGCCCGTGGCGTTGTAGAAGGTCTCAGCCTCGGACGCGTTCTGCTGGGTGAGGGGCGGCCCTCCAGCCCCCGAGAGCGGGCTCAGCACCAGGTCTGTGAGCTGCTCCAGCGTGTCTCGGGCCAGGCGGTCCTTCAGGTGGTCACTGGAGGACAGGTTCCAGAGAATCCCTGTGGCAGGGGGCCGAGGCCGTGGTCAGGACGGCCCAGCAGCCCCTCCTGGCCCCTCCGGGCGGTGGGAGGACGAGGCACCTGCGCCAGGGCCCCACCTGGCTTCGCGCCTCACTCAAGAGCCTTGCTGGGGAGAGCCCGAGTGTGACCTGCAGGGTCGCGGGGCTGCAGCAAAGCCGAGAACAAGGCCTGGGGACACGGGCCCTGTGCCTGGAGGCTGGCTCCAGGTAGACATACGCCAGAGGAAGAGCCGGAGACCGAGGACCGAGGTGGGCAGGGAGGGTCAGAAACAGAGGCAGAAAGAGGAAGAGGCGGCTGGCGGGGACCAGGGCCACCTGTGACATTCTTGCGCAGCTCGTCATCCTGCTCGCGCAGTGTCCGCAGCAGCTCAAAGATGCCGTTCTCCTCCACCAGGGACAGCTTGTTGTCTGCATTGTCGTAGATGAGGTTGCGCATGGCGCCTGTGGCGTGGCGCTGCACCTCCTGGTTGGCATGGTTGAAGAGCTTCACCAGCCGAGGCACAGCCTGAAGGCTGCGGGCCTGTGGGCATGGGCATGCAGGCGTTAGCCCAGGCGCACACACGGTATAGGTATGTGTAGATGCGTGCAGGCGTGCGCAGGTGGGTGCAGGCGCGCGCAGGTGTGCACAGGTGTGTGCAGGCGTGCGCAGGTGGGTGCAGGCGTGTGTAGGCATGCGCAGGTGTGTGCAGGCGTGCACAGGTGGGTGCAGGCGTGTGTAGGCGTGCGCAGGTGTGTGCAGGCGTGCACAGGTGGGTGCAGGCGTGTGTAGGCATGCGCAGGTGTGTGCAGGCGTGCGCAGGTGGGTGCAGGCGTGTGTAGGCGTGCGCAGGTGGGTGCAGGCGTGCGCAGGTGGGTGCAGGCGTGTGTAGGCGTGCACAGGTGTGTGCAGGCGTGCACAGGTGGGTGCAGGCGCGTGCCAGTCAGCCCGCCTGCCTCTCTGCTGCTGAGTAGGCTCTGCACAGGATGGGGTATGCCCAGTCAGCCTGGGGATGAGGGAGGGATAGCCAGGGACCAGAGAACAGTGGGAGAAGTGGGGGCCGGTGAGGGTGTCAGCAGGGGCGGGCACCTGCTTCTTGGCTGCTGCGTCACTGTAGCACTTGTGCTGGATGTAGGCTGCTCCCAGCACCTGCAGGTTGGGGTCCGAGGCCATGAGGTATTTGACTGCCGAGGGCAGGTCAATGTCGTCGAAGCTGTGGAGAGAGGGGACAGGGTCAGGGTCAGGCTGAGCCCGGGGCGCACCGGGCTCAGGGCGGGAGCCCCCCGAGCCAAGCCCCCCTACCCGCCGCTGAGCTTCTGCAGGCTGCGGTGGCTCCCGTAGCCGTCCAGTCCGCGCAGGTCTGGCAGGGGGCCCGAGTCAGCCAGGCTGAGGCTGAGGCTGCGCACCGATGGCGCCCGGGTCACCGGGTCCAGGACACCGCCTGGCGCTCCTCCCCCACGGCTGCGGTGGCTGCTCTGGAACCGCTGCAGCGTCCGCATGGCCGGGGCACGGATGGTCCGGCCGGGCGGCCCCTCGGCAGCCTCTGGCCAGTCCAGGCCCCCGGCCCGGCTGGAACTTGAGCCAGCCTGGCGCTCATAGGCAAAGGCCCTGTAGGCGGAGGCGGTGGCCGGCTCCAGCTGCTCGGACACCACGCTGTAGCGGTCGTCTGGGCCCCCGGCCCCCAGCCTCAGCGAGCGCAGGGACAAGGTGTCGTAGTCCGCCCGGCTCCCCACCCCCCCGCGCTCGTGGAAGGACACGGGCCGGGTGGGAATGGGGGCGGCGGGCTGGACGCCTCTGAATCCTGCGGCGCCAAAGGCACTGCCCCCGTTGTGGGCCGAGCTCAGCCTCCGACTGGAGCTCAGGTCCACGGCTGAGCGCGAGGACCAGGAGGCAGGGCTGTAGGTGGGCTTGGCGGTGGGCCGGAAGGTCTGCGGGGTGGCAGGGAGGGCAGGTGAGGGGCGCCGGGGTTCCCCTGGCGCCGCCCCCTCTTCTGACCCCGGAGCCCGAGCCTCCCCCCGACCCTCCCTCACAAGACACTCTGGGCCGGAGAGGGTACACTCACCGAGCTGCTGTCCCCACTCAGGCCCTGGGACCGGGAGCTGAAGCCAGCCTGCAAGGTGTGGTACTGAGCCCGGGGCCCGCCTGCGGACAGGGACAGCGCAGCCTGGCTGGGCCGATGGCTGGGCACTGGCCTCCCGCCTCCCCTCTGACCCTGAGACTTGGTGGGGAGGCCGGGGTCCCCACTGCCTCATCTTCCCTCCCGCATCCCCCTGCCTTCCAGCTGCGACCCCTCCACTCACCGTGCTGACCTCCCGGTGGCTGGGGACTGTGCCCGGCACTCGTCCGCCAGCCCCCCAACCCCAGCCAGGGCGCAGTGCCCGGCCCCCTCCCCCAGGAAGCCACACTGACCTCCTGTGAGCCTGTCCTGCCCTGTGGCCACACAGAGTGATGCCGCACTCACTGAGGACAGCCTCCTTAGACCAGCGCCCGGAGGTGCAGTCCCCTGACCCACCTGGCCGAGCCACACCTGCCCCCGGCCACACATAGGCCGAGGGCACTGGCGCCAGCCCGACTGCGTGGTGAGTGGACGGACGGGGGGGTGGGCGGAGGGCGGGGAGGGGAGAGGGGAGGGGAGAGGGCAGGTCGGGCCACTGGCAGGGTGAGGGGTGGGTGCGCCATCAGACGTGCGGGAAGGGGCCCGAAGCTGGGAGTCCGGAGGGCCGCCCGACAGTGACGGACGGCTGGAGGAGCGACTGACGTGGCGGGGGGGTGGGTCAGGGCGCAGGAAGAGTGGGAGGGCAGCCCCGGAAGAGCCGGGTGAGTGGGACCGGGCAGAGCGGTGGTGGCAGACAGGCGGCAGCACCAGGTGGCGTGGGGGTGCGTCTTTGGGCAGGAGGGGCTGCTGGGGGTCGGCCCCTGCCGGAGTCCCCGTGGGGCCACACCTGGAGGGGGACCGCTCCGGCCCCTCGGGCCAGGGCAGCGCGGCTTGGCCCAAGGGACTCAGGGTGGGGGTGAAGGGAAGGGGGGCCCTGGCCCCTCCCGCCGCTCCGGCTTGGTCTGGGGACTCCCCGAGCCAGCCCGCTCCGCAGACCCGCCCTGGTTAATGAGGCTTCTGGGCAGGGGCTATTAACCCTTTGACGCTAGTGAGACTCAGCCGGGGGGCACGCCCCCAGCCGGAGGACCTCACCCCCACCCCCAAATTATAATCCTCTCTCCCCTAATTGGCAGGGTAGCCAGGGTGGTAATTAACGCCCCCCCCCTCGCTCCTTCCGCCACCGCACGACCCTGGGCACCCGGCCTGGCCGCCAGCAAGCCTGAGGCCCAGGGAGGGGGACCCGGGCAGCTCCTCTGCCCTGCCCGGCAGCTGGAGACCAGGTCTGGGCAGGGCCCTCTAAGCGCTGTGTGAATCACTGTGAGCAGGTCTCGGGCTCTGCCAACCCAGAGGCTCGTCTTCCTGTCTAACCTTGACCCCTGCTGCTGGAGCCTGGCAAGGGGACCTGGCGTTTCTGGCACTGCCCTGAGCTCAGTGCCTCTGTGGGGTCCGTGAGACCGGTGCTCGTCCACACGCTTGTACCCGCACGTGTGCACACGACGCCCACACCAGCAGGACCAGGGTTCACGGTCACTGCCGCTGTGCCCGCCCCTGCAGGTCCGCAGGGAGACCCTGGCCCCGACAGGCTCGCTCTGCTCTTGTCCAGGAGTCGCAGACCCCACCCGTTCCCGCGGGGCGTGGAGGGGGACGCTAGAGTCTGGGCGTCTGTGTCTCTGAGCCGCGTGAGAGCCTGGGTTCCGGGTCTGCCCGCAGAGATGGGCCTGGCTGGCCTGCCATGTGCCGCTTCCCCGGGTCCCCCACAGTGGGGCGCGGGGGCTCAGGGCCCAGGGGGCCGGTGGGGCCCACCCAGTGGGCGGGGAGGACCCGGGGGGACCCTGCTGGGAGGTGGGGCCCCACCCATGGCTTCTCCCACGCCTGCTGGGGCGGGGCGTGTGACTCAGGGCGGGCAGGCCTCGTGAGTCAGGGAGCTGGGCCGGAGTCGGCCCAGCGCGGCATCTGGCCCTCGCACCACCACACCCACGGGGGCCAGCCCCGCCCACCGCCGCCCGGCGCCCACCCTGCTGCCGTCCGCCTACCTCTGGCTGCCTCGGCCGCCCCCTCGGCCTCGGCGGGCCCGTTGTGCCGAGGCTGTTGGCCCAGCTGCTGGAGGCGGGCGCGGACCTGCTCCTGGACACGGGCCGCCCGCAACCGCTCAGCCTCCGGCCCTTCGGCGCCCCGGCGGTCCAGCTGCAGGTCCGAGGGCAGCGCCAGGGAGCACACGCCGGCCTCAGGCTGCAGGGCCGACAGCAGGAAGTTACTGTCTTGCATGGCGGCAGGCACGCGGGGCTGGCTCTGCCTGGCCTGGGCCCCGTAGCCGCCTCTAGCCTGAGCTGTCTCCGCCGCTGTCTCTTCCCGTGCGCCCTGTCCCCGAAGTCCCCTCCCCGCTGGCCTCGCCCAGGGCTGGCCTGGAGACAGACGCCCGCCCAGCCCTGAGCTCAGCGAGGGGCGGGGACACCTGGCCAGGTGGGAGGGAGGGGCCGGGCCGCTTAAGGTGGAGTTTGGACGGAAGAACAGGCCGTGCGTCTCCCCCTGCTTCCGCCGTCCCCAACCGGGACAGAAGGGGTCCCGGGCCCTTCTTTGTCTCCAGCCTGCAAAGGCCACAGCAAGTCCTTTGGGCCCATTGTTTTGAGGGTCAGGGAAGGCCCAAGGGGGCCGCTGGGGAGCCTATGGCTGCTGTCCGGAGGCTGAGGGCAGGGCTCCCCCTCCCTGGGAGCGGGGGGGGGGGCGGGGGGGCTCAGAGTAACTCCGGGGACCAGGTGGCCCCGCCGTGAGGCTGCAGTGAGGCCTAGACGGGGTCAAGTGCTAAGGAACAGAGCCGAGGATGAAGGGCTTGGGGTAGGCCTTCGGGGTGGAGGGGCTCCATGGGGCTCTTGTCCTGGTTCGTGGTGCCCGAGACCCCCAGAAGCAGGAGGACAGACGGGCCCACCGCAGACCCACGGCCCCCCAGCCCTCCGCCTATGCAGGGGCCTCCAAAGGCCTGTCTGGCGGCCCCGCAGTCTCCCAGCCCCAGGCTGTGGGGGTGGGAGGGCCGTTCCCAACGCCTGAGTCAGGGTGAGGGGCGGGTGGAGCCGCCCCAGGGGGCTGACTCAGAGGGGCTCTCACGCCACTGGGGCGCAGGGCCTGGCCTGTGCGGGGAAGCCGGGAGTCCGGGCGGGCAGGGTCTAGCAGCATGGCAGCTGTGCAGGGAGTGGGGCCAGGAGTCAGACAGAAACAGGAAGTGCCGGCAGAGTGGGCCTGGCCCAGAAGGTCTCCCTGGAGCGCCCCTGGCAGCTGGGCCAGCGCCCTAAGGCCTCCTGGGCGGTGGGATCCAGGGCCGGCCCCTGGGCTGGAGTGGGGCTGAGGGCCGAGCCCCGGAGGCGGGGAGGGGTGGGTGCTCAGCGGGCCCAGGTTCCTCCTGGGTGCCCCTCAGGCAGTCACCAGCACCCCCCCGCCCCGCTCCCATGGGAGGCCCTTACCCTGGGCCCTGGGCCCCTGAAGGCAGGGATACGGTTCCAGGTGGAAATGGTGGCCGGGGCAGTGGCCCGGGGGAGAGGAGGGTCCCCAGGAAGGTCAGGGGACGTCGGGTGGAGCCGCCAGGCCAGGGAGGGGTGCAGGTGGGGACCTACCCTGCTGGTGGTCTGGACACTGCCGGCCCCGCAGCTCAGCCCAGAGGCCACTGCTGCCGGCCGAGGAGATCTCGGCTGCATCCTGGGCTCGGCGCTGCCGGCGGCCTCGGTGTGGGACAGGACTGAGGGGCAGCGGCAGAGCGGGCTGGGAACGCCAGCACGCCCAGAGCTCATCAGACCGGTTGCGTCCCTGGGAGACGCGTTTTGTGTGGAAAAATCCCGGGAGACAAGTTGGTGCGGTGCTCAGTAGGCCTGGAGGCGAACGCCTGGCACCGGGGCCCAGGGCCCGCCCTGTGCTCAGAGTCTGCCTGGGCCCAGCTGGCTGGGCAGCGGGCCGGGGGCCAGCCTCCAGGGACAGACTGCAGGTGAGGGGCGGGGGTCTGGAGGGCTGTGGAGGGGCCCTGGGGGGCGGGACAGAGCCACAGACGACGCAGGGGGCTTTAGTGGGGTTGGGGCCGAGGGAGGGACGGTGCCCCGGGGTGCTCAGCAGCCTGCAGGGTCCCAAGGCCAGCTCGATGGCGCTTCCTCATCTTGGCAGGCAGGGCTGCAGGGGTCCCTGCCTACGGGTGGCCCTCCGACCACCTCAGAGCCCCCGCCTTTGTGGTGCGGTGTCCTGGGAAAGCCTAGCGCTCCCGGGCGAGGGCGAGCTTCCTCTAACTGCTGCAGCGACCGAGGGACCCGCTGTGGCTCAAACCTGTCCCCACCTCAAGATCAGAGCCCGGTCAGACCCCTGTGACCAGGCTTCTCCCGCTCCAACACCCTTATGAAGCCAGCAGAGGGCCGGGGCAGGGGGAGTGGGGAGTGGGGGTGCTGTGGCAGAAGAAAACCCGCCCAGGAACTTAGCAAACAGGCGGTAGGGCCTATCTGGTTTGAGAACGGGCACTGGAGGGTCATCGGGGCCTGGAGGTGGGGTCTTACCTGGGAGGGGCAGGTCGGAGGGGCCTGACTGTCCGGGAGCCTGAAGGAAGGGCTTTGCGGGGCCCAAGGGCCGGCCGGCATTTACTCCTTTACCAGATGCAACTGATCCTAACTGGGCTTACGGGTGGGGACCCCAGGCAGTTGCAAGAGCCTCTGCAGGAGGTGCTGGGGTGAGTGGTGGGGGTCGGGGCGGTGGGAGCCAAGGGCCAGAGCGGAGGGCAGGATGCAGGGAGGAACCCCCAGCGCTGGCTTTGGTGGCCCGGGCACACTCACTGCGGGCACACTCACTGCGGGGGCTGCCGGGGGTATGCAGGCGGAGCTGGAGGAGGCGCCCGGAGGGACCCACCCTACCTGTGCCGTGGGGCCCCTGGAGGAGGGCTGTTAAGGAGCAGAAGATGGGAGAAAAGCTTAAAGATGCAGACAGCACAATTCTAATCAAAACAAAATTCAAAGTCTGGCTGGAGCACAGAGAAGTTAAGTAGATGGCTCGGGGCCACACAGTCTGCGGGGGTGGAGATGGACAGTCTGAGCTGGCGCACCAGGTGTGAGGGCACAGGGCACGGGGGCGGTGTGTGTGGGGAGTGGGGGTTGGCCCCAGACGCCTGGCGCTTCCTGTCCGCAAACTTGCGCCCAAGCTCCGGAACTTTCCAACATCCAGAAATCCAGAAGACCAAGGCCTGCCTCCTCCATGAAGCCGACCCAGATCCCTTGGCGGCCAGACGTCTGCCTTTGGCCTGGAAGGTCACTGCCTCCCCGCAGCCGGTCAGTCCTTCGGGGCCACTTGTGGGTTTGAGCTCTCCCGTGTGTGGCGCCACCCCAGGGCCGGTGTGTGACCGGGAGCTGCAGCTTCTTCTGGCGTCTGGTGGGACCCAGACACAGCAGCCCACATGCCCTGGTGCTGGTTGGGATGGCGGGGCAGCTGAGGGCCTCTGGACCCTCACTCCTCTGGGCCAGGGCGGGGAGCCCTGCACAGGTCCAAACAGGACCCAAAAGGGTGGCTAGGGCTCTCAGCTGGGGGCTGGGCCCCGGGGATGTTTTGGGTGCTTCAGCGGGGGAGTGACATAGGTTTGTTTCAGAAGGACTCAGCCTCTGTGAGCAGAATGAACCGGTTGAAGGGAGACTGGTGGGGAGGCAGTGGCTGGTCCCCGGGGGGCCTGGACCGGGAGGTGGCCCCGGGTGGCGGGGAGAGTGGAAAGCAGTGCTGAGTTCCCCGTCACCGGAGGGGTGAAAGTTCGTGCTTCCTCCCGTGGGAGGCCTGCACTGCGTCCTGGAGAAGCAGCAGTCGGCACTCACGGGCAGGGTCCGCCGGCCCGGGCGGAGGTGGGGGGTGGGGTGGGGGCTCAAGGGTGGGTGCTCACAGGAGCCCCAGGAGGCTGAGCTGTGACTGCCCCGCTTTGCAGATGGAGACACTCAGGCTCTGCAGGCCAAGCTTCCAGAAGCCGCGAAGCAGGCCTGGGTGTGTGGGCAGACGTGCTGCCCCGAGCAACGCAGGGCCGCGGCTTGGGGACGGGCACTGGCTGGCGGGGTGGGGTCTTGGTGGAGCCCCCTGTGGGTCTGGGCCAGGCGGTCCACTGGCGCTAAGAGGGGTGTGCCCTGTGCCTCCTCACCGAGCCCTTCCCCTCGCCGCCCCAGGGCCGCTCCGCCCCACCGTCTGGTCTGGGCTCCGGGTGCCCGGCTCTGAGGCCGGCTCTTCCCTTTGCTCCAACTTCTTTCCCTGAGCGCCCGCTTCGGCGGGACGGGTGGAGGCCGACCCTGCCCGAGGCCCACCTGGGTCTTTATCTCCGAGATGGAGGCTCCGCGTGTTTCCGTGGGAACGACCCCCTCCCCGGGCGGCTCCCCGGCTGCTACCCGCTCCCCTCCCCTCCTCTCCCCTCTGTGTCCATTGTCTTCTCCCGGATCACTTTCCGCTCTGTCCTTTTTGCGGCTCGTTTTGGGTGCATTTCCCAAACCGTCTTCTGTGTTCGGCTGGATTTTAACAATGGCTGTTCTTAGTTTTTGAAATTCCTAAAACGGCTTTTATTCCTGTAAAGGTTTTTTTCCCTCATCCATTTTTTTCCCCCAAGTGTTGTCAGATAATTTTAATTTTCTTTGTTTTCGTCATCGATTTATTTTGAAAGAAGACTTTCTTTTTTAGAGCAGTTTTCAGTTCACAGCAAAATTGAGAGCGGGGTACGGGCGCTCCCTCCAGCCCCTGCCCGGAGCGCACGGCCCCCCGTGACCACAAACTCCGTGCGTTTGTCGCAGCGGAGACCCTGCACTGACAGGTCATCGGCATCCCTGGTTTACATCAGGGTTCACTCTTGGTGTCGGACAGACTTATGGTGACACGCCTCCAGCCTTACGTGTCGTCCGTGTCGTCTCACGGCCCTGAGTCCGCCACGCTCCGCCGCCCGTTTGCCTTCCCGCCCCAGTCCCAGCCCCTGGCAACCGTGGACCCTTTTACTGTCTCTGCAGTTTTGCCTTTTCCAGAATGTCCTGAGGTGGAACCCTGCAGTGCTTAGGCTTTTCTCTCGGTCGATGGATTTAGGGTTCCTTCACGCCTTTCTTTTTAGGGCTGACTCTTACACATTGTCTGGGTACCGGTTTATGTATGCATTCATCTCCTGAAGGACTCTGGGCTGTTTTCCAGTTTTGACAAGTGTGAATGGAGCTGCTCTAAGCCTCCCTGGGCAGGTTCTCGTGTGGACCTGAGTTTGCAGCTCTCTGCGTAAATCCCAAGGAGCACGAGCGCCGAGCACACGGCGAGAGTATGTTTGGTTCTGTAAGAAACCGCCGGGCTGTCCTCCTGAGCGGCCGCCCGCCCGCACCCCCAGCGAGGGACGAGAGCCGCTCTTGCTGCGGACCCACGTCGCACGGGCGTCGTCCTGCTCTGGGTTCGGGCTGCTCCGGTGGGTGGGCGGTGGTGTCTGTGGATGTCCAGTTGTTCTAGCACAGTTTGTTGAAGACTATCTTTGCTCCTCTGTCAAGGATCAGTTGACTGTACAAACGCGGGTCTATTTCTGAGCTCCCTGTGCTGCCGTATTCACCCGTTTTGTTTAATATTCCGCCAACACACACTGTCTGACTTGCTCCTGCTTTATAGCTGGGCTCGCGGTTGTCAGTCCTCCAAGCTTATTCTTCTCTTCGAGTGTTTTGTTGGGTATTCTGGGTTTTTGCCGCTCCAGAAAATACTTGATATCCACAAAAAACTTGGTGGGATTTGACTGGGCTTGCACTAAATCTGCAGTTCAAACTTGGAAGAACTGACAGTGTGACAGCCTTGAGTCTTCCCATCCACGAACGTGGATCGTCTCTCCACTGACTGAGGGCTTGATTTGTTTCATGACAGTTTTGTGGTTTTTCTCATATAGGTCTTCTACATATTTTGTTAGATTTATATCCAAGTATTATTTTTAAAGCTAATGTAAAAGTATTGTATTGTATTGTATTTATTTATTTATTTAATTTTTAGGGCCAACCCTGCAGCATATGGAAATTCCCAGGCTAGGGGTCGACTGGAGCTGCAGCTGCAGGCCTACACCACAGCCACAGTAAGGCAGGATCTGAGGCTCATGGCAACACTGCATCCTTAAACCACTGAGGCCAGGGATTGAACCCGCATCTCATGGATACTAGTTGGGTTCATAACCCACTGGGCCACGACAGGAGCTCCCTGGTATTGTATCTTAAATTTCAAATTCCAGTGGTTCATCGCTAGTATGTGGGGAAGCAACTGACTTTTGTATATTAAGCATGTATCCGGCAACCTCGCTATAATTGTTGGTTCCAAGAGTTTCTTCTCGTTCTCCCTCTCTCTGGCTGATTCCTTTAGATTTTGCTACGTAGGTGATTACGTCATCTGCCAGCTAAAACAGTTTTAATTTTTCCTTTTCAATCTGCATACCTTTTATTTCCTTTTCTTGACTTGCTGCATTAACTGGTACTTCCAATATAGTATGGAAAAGAAGTGATGACGGGGTTTATCATTTATTTGTTTACTCTGGCTGTGCCCAAGACATGTGGAAGTTCCCGGCCAGGGACTGACCCTACACGACAGCAGTGACCACACCAGACCCTTAACCCGCTGTGCCTCAGAACTCCCATATCATTTATCTTTCGTTTGCTTGTTTGTTTCTCGTTTTTGGCCGTCCCTAGGCATATGGACTTCCTGGGCCAAAGATGAAATCGAAGCCACAGCTGCGACCCACACTGCAGCTGTAGCAGTGCTGGATCTTTTAACCTGCTAAGGTGCCAGGCTGGGGATTGAACGGGAGTCCTGGCACTGCAGAGATGCTGCCAATTCCTTTGCACCACAGCGGGAACTCCTCCGTGATCTTTCAAAATATTCTTGGAGCTCCTGTCGTGGCACAGCGGAAACAAATCCAACTAAGAACCATGAGGTTGCAGGTTTGATCCCTGGCCTTGAGCAGTGGGTCAAGGATCCAGCAATGCCATGAGCTGTGGTGTAGGTCGCGGATGCGGCTTGGCTCCCATAGGGCCGTGGCTGTGGTGGAGGATGGTGGCTGTAGCTCCGATTCGACCCCTAGCCTGGGAACCTCCATATGCCACAGGTGCAGCCCTAAGAGGACACACACACTCACAAAAAGAAAAGAAAAAAGAAAAAAGAAAGATAAGAAAAAGAAAATATTCCCAAACGTCACCCCTGACCTTTTCCTCCCCCCAATCTGTGTCGGTGGCAGCCTCACAGCCACCCCAGGGCTTTGCTGGCATGTCACGTCCTCGGGCTTGTTCTGACCACTGCTTACAAGGGCGGCCTCCCTCAGACTCTCTGTTCTCCTTCCTGGCTTCAATCTTTTACAATAGCTGCTACCAGCTAACACGCTGGGCGTTTTCTTTGCTGTCTCTTGTCGGCTCCGCCTCACCCTGCAGCAGAATTTAAATTCTCTAAGGGCAGGGACCTTGGTCTGTCTTGTCCACCAGTCCTTGCTCAGTCCTGCCCCAGAGCAGGCGCTCAATAAACAGCCGCCAACGTGGATGAGACACGACGTGTGCGTGTAGTCCAGAGCAGGTGAACGCTCCTTCTGCTTCCAGAGGAAATTATTTTGCTGATGTGTGTGCTTCGTCTGCCTGTTGATCGCATCCCCTCACCCCCTCTGGAGTGTATATTCTTATTCTAGTGCTACTTCTTTTCCTGTTATGAAACAGCTGTGAACGGGGGCCATTCCATCCAAACTGGACACTTGGGGACGAGTGGGCAGTATGAACTGGGGGCACCTGGCAGGTGCGTGGCAGGTGAGCTGTGTCCTCCACGCTGTGGGCGCTGGCCCCGCACGGCCAGCCCAGGTCACAAGCCCCTGCCGGCCGCCCCGCTCAGCAGCCAGAGCCAAACGCCCCTCCTCATGCCTTCCAGCAGGGCCGCCTCTAGGGTCTTCCCGGGACCCAAGTGCAGGGTTCACCCGGCCCCTCGTCCGCTGAAACCCTTCCTGCTGCCCTGTGTCCACGGCGAGCAGCCTCACGGGGACCGTCTGGGGTGCTGAGCAGACGTGCCGCCTTCCCGCTGGGTGCCCGTGAGGAGGGAGTCACGGCCCCAAAGATGTGCTGTGGCTGTCACCTTCCATGGCCAGAGGGACTTCGCGGATTAAGTAAAGAGTGTTGCCCGAAACGGGGAGGTTCCCTGGGCTGTCTGGGTGGGTCCAAGGTCCTCGTGGGGGTCCTTTGAAGAGGGAGGAGGGGTCAGTCTGGCGAGATGTGATGACGGTGGCAGAGTGACATGACAATGATAAGCCGCTGCTTTTGAAGACAGAGGAAGAGGCCATGAGCCAAGAAATCTGCATGGCCTCTGGAAGCTGGGAAAGGAAGGGCGCAGGTTCAGGTGAGGCCTCCAGAAGCGGCGCAGCCTTGATTTGAGGGCTTCTGAGCTCCAGAGTGTAAGACAGTAAAATCCATTATGTTTGTGGAAATTTCTTACAGCGGCCCCAAGGAACTCACACAGGCGGTGCATGCAGTACCAGGCAGGGCACCGGCCTCCCTGCCATGACAGGGACCCAGGGGAGAGCAGGCCCTTGACAGCATCACCCAGCCCCCGTCAGCATTCTCCGGGTGCCCCTGACCCTGAACTTCCAGCAACATGAGAAAAGTCAAACAAACAACGTCCCCCCTCAATATGGCTTAAACCAACTTGTACTGGGTTTTCTGTTTATAGCAACTGGGTCTTACCTACACCCCCAACCTGGTCACAGAAGGCCCCCCGCCCCCCGGGATGCAGAGTGCGCCTGCGTCTTTGAGGGAGATGGGTGGGACTGATGTCCAAGGTCGGTTTTCACAAGGAAGGGGACAAAGGAGGCGGCAGAGTGTTCTCTGCTCGAGGCTGGAAGGCCCACGCCACGCCGGTCACTGCGGCGAGGGAAGGGTCGCAAGCCTCTGCTCTAGGGCCGCGCTAGGAAGCGCGAAGGGACAGCGCGGGGAGAGGCGAGTGGTCTCGAGGGCGGGCTGGGCTCTCCCGCCACCGCTGAGGCTCGCCTTTGCCTTCCCAAGAGGACCAGGCACAGAGGGTGAATCAGAACTAAAAAAAATATTTCATTCTGAATAAAAAATGGAACAGACATAACTCTCGGAAATCCTGAAAACAACGTCATTGCTACGGCAAAATTTCACAGAAATCATCTCCCAGGCCGTGGGGACCAGGCCCGGCCCCGGCCCGCGATGCAGGCTGCCTCTCTGGGGAGGGGCGCCAAGGGGGCCGCGGCCGGGGTGGGCCGGGGGCGGCAGGCACGGGTGGTGCTGCGCCCAGCGCTGAGCCTGCCGGGTCCCTCGGGTCCAGGCGCAGGGCTCCAGCTGCCGGGCCTGGGGGCAGGAGCGGTCGCTGGTCTTCAAGGCAGGTCCTTGCGGGAGGCCTCCCGGCCGCGCGTGCCCCACATCCCCCGCCTGGAGTGGAAGTGGTGGTAGAAGTGCCGCAGCCGCAGCCGCTCCACCTCCAGCCCCGCCTGCAGGACTCTGCGTGGAGAGGCACGTGGGGCTGCTCTCAGCCGGGGGCTCCGGGGGGCCATCAAGACTGCTGGTGGGGGTCGGGTGGAGGTGGTGCGGGGGCTGGGGCCTCAGGGCTTCGCTGCCGGAGGGCCTCATGGGAGGAGGGGGACCCAGGGCCACCACCGGGCCTATAGGGTCTGGGCGCAGACCTGGTTCGAGGGCTGCCCTGAATCTGGGGGACCGGGCGGTGGCCAGGGTCCCAGGTCTCTCTGGGCCTGCAGCTCCTGGGAGTCAGAGCAGGAGGCAGGCAGAGACCCCTTGGCACGTGAGGACACAGGGGCGGAGGACACCGGGGCCTCGGTCTCCGCGGCGGGGCGGGGTCACCTGTCCAGGAGCTCCCAGTCCTCGCCTCCCCACTGGTCTCGGAACTCCTCGGTGTTCATGCCGCCGACGCGGTCCAGGTCTGACTTGTAGATCCCGAAGAGGCCGAAGCCGTTCACCTCCCAGTAACCTGGGGCGGGGAGGGAGCCTCAGACCCCGGCCCTGCAAGCCCTGCCTCGGGGGTCACTGCGAGGTGCTGGTCAGAACCTGGGAGCCTCGGGTATCGGGGGAGGTTCCCGGGGGCCGAGCATCACCCGGGGGTTTGCCCGGGGAGGACCCTGGGTCCTGCGCGCTGCCCTGCAGGGGGGAGGGGCCCCGGGGAGCGTGGTGTTGCCCCGGCATCGGTGGGACTGCAGAGCCCCTGAGGGGGGCCGGGGCGTTACCGTGCGGGTCCCCTGGAGAGCTCCCGCAGCCCAGGCGCATGACCACGGGAGCAAAGGCCAGCTTGCCCTCCACACAGTGCTTGCGGATGCCGTCCAGGATGCTGGCAGGGAAGTGGATGTGCAGGTCGCAGAGGAAAATGATGCTGCTGCCATCCTGGAGGCAGCGGAGAAGCCTGAGCCTTGCCCTCTGCAACGCGAGAGCCCCCAGCCCCGGCGCTCTCGGCCCCAACCCACTGCCCACGCACCTCCACCGCGTCCACTCCAGCTTGCAGCCCTGCAGAGCGCTCAAAGTTTCCCGTCCGCCTGAGGTACTGGTACCTGGGGAAGGGAGAAGACGGGGGCAAACCAGTCCCCTATTGCTGGGAGCAGGGGCAGGAAAACCCAGGCCCCCAAGGAGGGAAGATGTGCTCGGCCCTCCTGGGTAGGGGGTGTCACCTGGGCAGCCGCGCCGCACGGAGGGCCCGCTCCACGTCCATGTCCTCACTCTCGAAGTCCACCAGGACGACGCTGAAGTGAGAGTCGCCCGTGCGGGCCTGCAGCGCGGCCATGTCCGCCAGGAACTGCACCACCCAGCGCGCCTGGTTCTTCACTGGGGGAGGACGGGGACCCTGAGCCCACCTGGACGCCTCGCGGTGCCCCGACGAGCGGCAGCGGCACCTCCCCTCCCATGAGGCCCCTCGGACGTCGTCCGTCCCCCACCAGCCCCGGGTGGCCGGCCGTGCTCCCGCACCTGGCACGATGAAGTGTACCATCACGTCCTGGCGCCAGGCCAGGCGCAGCGGGCGGCACAGCTCAGGGCGCCCGTCGGGGCGCGGGGAGGCGGCGGGAGCGGGCTCTGGACTCTCTCCATCCCCATCGGTGTCTCCAGAGCGGGCCCCGGGCAGTCGCAGGAAGACGTACTCAGACAGGCGCAGGCGGCGACCGCCGCGCTCCTGCAGCTCCAGCTCCAGCAGGAAACGGCTTCCGCGCGCGGAGTCCCGGCGCTTCTCCACGTTCACGATGCGCAGAAGTGCGTAGCGCCTGGGGTGTGGGGCCAGGTCAGCCCCATGGAGCTCCTCAAGGTGGCCGGGGGCCACCTGCATCCCCCAGCCCCTAATCTTCCCGCAGAAACAAGGTGGCCACCCACGTGACCTGGGGGCCGCCGCAAGCCCCCCATCGCACTGCAGGGTCTGGGGGAGGTGCCTGGAAGGCAGCCCACCTCCGGGCAGCACACCAGGAGGCTTCCCCCAGGCCCAGGCTGACGTCCCCGCTCCTTGGTGCCACCACTCCCGTCCACAGCAAAACCTTCTGAGCCACCCACTGCCCACAGGATGAGGTTCAAAGGTGGCGCTCTAGGACAGGAAGCGGTCTCTACCGGTGACCTAATATGGCCTCACACTGGATGAGCAGACTTCCTCTTCTTGTGGGGTCTTTGTCCTGGTGTCCCTCTGCTTGGACCCAGCCCCCAGTCCTTCCAGCCCCTCCACTCTAAGGTCCTTGGTGCCCCCTCTCAGAAGTCTCCTTTTTGCCCCCCACCCCTCCGGCCGGGGGCTATGCTGATCTCCAGGGAAGAAGCTTCTGGGCCTGCAGTGAGCTCCTGACGGGACCTGATGGGTACCACATGGTACCACACGCCTGTCTATGACCCAAATGGGCCAAACCTGTGTCCTGCGCTAAAACTCTGTATTGGAGCAAGAACGAGTGAGCCCTGAACTTGGTTTTCAAAGCTCCTGAGGCCGGGGGTGGGGTGAGAGCGTATGTGTGTCAGTGGGGCAGGAACCCTGAGCCCTCCTGAGGACCACGACGCCCGCCAGCACTGCAGGCAGCGGGGTCAGGGACTGGGCGCTCTTAGCTTGACCCTTGCCTGTGTCTCTGTCTGGAGGAGAGACCTGGGGGGCTCAGCCCCATCCTCGGGTCTGGGTGACAGGTGTGGGGTTTGGAGGTGCAGGACAGGAACCACGCGTGGTGGTGGAAGGCTCCTAACAAGGACGGAGGCCCCGGGCAGTAAGAGGCCTCAAAAGGGCCACCCCCAGAGCGGTGCCCTGTTAAACCCCGGGGAAGGCCTGAGGGTCCCGCGGAGGCCAAGGCCGTCCTCCCCATGCAGGTCCCCTCCCCGCCTACCCGCCGTGGCGCGCGTTGAGGCGCTCCATGTACTGGGCCACCACGTCCACGGCCTCAGCCTCTGGCAGCTGCAGGTTCCCCGACACGTTGCAGCGCAGGTCGTTCCAGTCGGAGCGCAGCAGCTCGAAGTCCACGTTGCCCACGCTGAACGTGCGCTGCCAGTCAATGGCGTCCTCGCGCCAACGGCCGCGTGGCGGGCCATCTGCCTCCTCGCTGTCCTCTGAGGCAGCCTCATCGCCCGGGGCGCCTTCCTCATCATCGTCCCCTTCCTCCTCCTCCTCCTCCTCCTCCTCGCCCTCCCCAGGCAACTGTGGCCTGGACACCTGGGACCAGCTCAGGAAGGAGGTCACGGGCTGCGCTTCCGACGAAGAGTTGGAGGCCGCGGTGGGGGCTGTGAGTCTGGGTGCGCGAGCTCGGCCCTCCTGGCTCCCCTGGGTGGCCGGTGCCTGGGCCGGGGGCCTCAGCTCTGGGGCCTGGGGACGGGTCCTGCGCGCGCGGGCCCGGGGCGGGCGTGGGGGCGCGCGCAGCTGCACCCTGGGCAGAGGTCTGGGCCGCAGAAAAACACCGGGGAAGGGCGGCCAGGGCGGGCCGCGCGCGCTCATTGGCGCCAGCGCCCGGGGGGGCGCCCGCAGTCGCGGCCGTACCCGCGTCACGTACACTTTCGGGGGCGGCCGCTGGGCCGCAGCAGCACGGGGTGGCGGGGCGCGGCCCAGGAAGAGGGGAAGGGGGTGAGCAGCCCAGTTCAGCGCCCGGGAGCGCCTGGGGGCCGGCGGCGTCGGCGGCGGGGCGGGCGTGGCTGGGGCCTCGGTGGGGGCTGCGGGGGCGGAGAACCGGAGGGTGCTGGGCGCTTGCGACGCCCTCCGTGGGGACGCCTGCGTGGGCTCCAGCCCGTCAAGCAGCTCTCGCTCGTCTTCGTCGTCCAGGAAGTCTGTGGGAAGCGCCGCTAAGCCCGCCACTCCTGGGGGGCCACCTCCTGGGTGGGGGTGGGGGGCGCGCGGGGACTCACCGTCAGCGTTGGGGAAGAGGAAGGCTCGGCGCCGCACCCCCTCCTCCGCGTCTTCCTCGCCCTCCTCCCGGTCCACCTTCATGTATTTGTAGAAGCCAAACCTGGGGCGGGGGCGGGGCATCAGAGACCGGGCTGGGCAGAGGCCCCGCCCCATCCCTCCCGAGCACCGCCCACCCACCTTTCCAGATACAGTGGCGACTCGCGGTAGAAGCACTTGTTGTCGCTTTCCATGTGAGTCAGGCGCGTGTGGTCATTGGGATAAACGAAGGACAGGTACACCTGGGCAGCGCAGAGGGTTCAGGCTGTCGCGTCCCCCAGAGGGTCGGGAGGAGGCTCGGGGACGCCGGGGAGAGGAAGGCCTGCGTCTCAGGGAGGCGAGGGGCACTTACAAACTGCAGTCCCTGGTATCTTGCAATGGGAAAGTCCTTGACGACGTAGGTAGGGGCATAGGCGCAGGGCTCCAGCACGTTCTCCAGACTCGAGGGTTCCACCCGAGGCGCTGAGGGAGGGGTGCGCACAGTGACTGGCTTGGAGCCCCTGCCCCGCACCCCTCCCACCCCCGCCGCGGGCCCCTCTCACTGAGGAAGAAGGTGTCTCGGGGGTCAGGCCGCAGCATGTCGGCTCTGGGCTCCTCCTGCCGCGGGCCCAGCCCCACGTGGCTGGCTGGGGACTGGGGGACATGGGCCACGTGGTCCATCTTCAGAGCTGACTCATCTGGGGGCAGAGACGTGTGGAGTCCCCGGAGTGCCCAAAGACCCCTCCTTGCCCACATCCAGACGCCATCGCAGAGAGAACACCCGTCAGGAGCCCGTCCCCTTTCCCGGAGAGGCTCTGGGCTCCGCACCTGTGTATAAGGAGATGTGAGCAGAGCCTATGACCTCGAACTTCAGGCCGGGCAGGAAGGCTCGCCACTAGGGGGCGGAGAGGGTGGTCAGGGCCAAATGGTGGGAGCACGGCGGGGTCGGGGGTGGGGGTGGGGAACCAGTGGGGGCAACCGCTTCAAGGATGCAGAAAGCTCTCGGGGTGGATGGAGAGGGCCCCTAAGAAGGCCCAGAAGGCTGGGGTCCCTGGAGGCAGGCGAGGCCCTCCCATGCTCCCTCAGGCCTTTCCTGACGTCATGGGCACTTTCTCAGCATCCTTCTCGGCCTCGCCTCCACCCGCTCCGGGTTCCACAGCCACCGCTCTTCCGGAGGGCAGCACTGGCCTTCCAAGGGCCGGACCCTGCACCCCGCTCCCCCCGGACCTCCCCCTCCCCATTTCTCCCACGTGGGTGGCTGCTCCTCCTCCTCCTCCTCCTCCTCCGTCTCCCTTGCAGACGCTGCCCCTCCCCTGCCCCTCCCATCTGGGGTTCCTGGGGGCGGCCCCAGGCCCTCTTCCTGGATGCTCAGCCTCCGCGAGGTCATCCCAAATCTCCAGCCTGGACTCTCAGCCACGCTGACCTGGGATGATGCCCACCACCCCCAAACCAGACACCTGCCATGTCCCCCGTCCCCTAGCCACCCTGGTCACCAGCCGCACCCATCCAGTTCAGGATCTCAGTCACTGTGTACCCCCCTCCCGGCTCAGAGACCCGCAGGGCCCATGAAAACCCCTCCCACCAGGCGCTCTGCACAGGCCCAGAGGAGTTTTCTTGAAATGCAGATCCACTCCTCCTGTTCTCAGGAGGAAACCCTGCCGGTTCTGGCTACCACACTGGTGGTTCCACTCTGCTGTCCTCAAGATCCAGAATTCATCGGATGCACCCTAAATCCTCTCCCCGCTGCTCTCCCTGTGATTGCCTCTCATCTCCCCAGGCTGTTCAAGGGCCTCCTCCTCCATGAAGCCCCCGGGCCTTGGCAGGCGGTGGGGCACAAGCCTGTCCCCAGCATCTGCTTTGCCAACCAGACCAGAAGCTCCTCTGGGGCAGGGTCTGCACGGTTGTCTCGTGGGAGTGGCTGGAAGGAGGACAGGGCCAGGGAGGCGGGGTCTCCAGAAGCCTCCAGGAGGGCAGCTGCCCACTCACGCCCACTTCCACGTGGTCCGAGCCGCGGTCGTCCTGCTTGTGCAGCAGCTCAAAGTAGTACCTCCGGGAGGCCATGAGCCTGGGGACACGAGGAGTCAGGGGCGGGCCCCACCACGCCCCAGGAACCCACAACAGATGGAGAGCCCAGAGGGGGTGGGGGTGAGGCTGGCCCTCGGGGCTCGGCACAGCAGCAGCCCCAGGCCCTCCACGCACGTGTGCACACTCACGCACACACTCAGTGGCTCACCGCCTGGGCTTGGACACCTGGGAGCTGAACTTGGTGAATTCTCCAGGTGCTGTCCACTCCGAGCCAGTCTGGAGGGTAAGAAAGGGGGGTAGGGGCTCGGCCTCTCCCTGGGGTTCCCAGCCCCTCCCAGTCCCCACTAAGAAGCTGGAGGGGACGTGTGACCCAGGCCGCAGGAGGCCCATGAAGACAGAAGGGCTATGGATAAAGGGATGGGGCTATAGGTGGGGGTACCTTGCCCACAAAGGCCACCAGCTGGGCACCTGCCGGGCTCTCATTTGGGCTGAGCCAGAACTCGGAGTTGTCATCCGAAGCCACGGAGAACTGGACATCTCCTAGGCCACAGGACAGGGCTCAGGGGGTGTGGGGCTCCAAGACGCCCCTCCCCCGTGTCCCCGCCCCCTCCCCGGGGGTGTGGGGCTCCAGGACGCCCCTCCCCC
>PVHT021183673.1:55681-72407 GCA_004024745.2 Catagonus wagneri
GCACAGGGGTGGGGGCGCGGGTGAGGCGGAACATTAACTCAGGCGGCCAGCGTAGGCCCGCGCTCCCATACAGTCTTTGATACGGAAACTCAGTAACATTTGTGGCTTAGGGCTGGAGGGTAGCCACCCCACAGGCCTCGTTTACACAGGAAATGCAGACCTCTAGCCCCCTCAGCGGACAGGAAAGGAGTGAGAGGGATGGCGACTAGGTCTAAGGAAAGAAAAGGACAGAGAAACCATAAATCTTACGGCACATTTCCGGCCCTAAAAGCCCTGCTGGACAAGGGCTGATACGGGTAACTGAGCAAGGCCGGTGGGAGAAGACCACATCTTCCTGGACCCCACGTTGGTGCCCCTTCCCGCCTTTAGGAGATAAACCCCCGATGGGCCGGCGGCGCGGGACGCGGAGCAGTGATTGCGATGGCGGCGCGGAGCGCAGCGACCGGCGGGGCGGGCGCTGGGCGGGGGCGCGGTTGCCACATCCACCCTCCCGTTTCCCCGAAGTGAGGGAGCTGAGCTCGCCGGAGGCGGGGAGCCTGGAGGCCTGGAGGCCAGGAAGCGGGAGGGGCCCTGGCACGGAGGGCCATGCGGTCAGCAGCGCTTTGTTTATGAGAAAAGGTGAAAGTACCGGAGACACGTGGGTGCGTTTGTGGGTGCGCTCCCCTCCCCTCTGAGTCCGGACCAGCAGAGGAAGAAGGGGGTGGCTCGGACTGGGGTATCTCCTTTGCTGAACTTGTGTGACAGAGCCCAGCTTAGAAAAGGGGCCAGGAGTTCCCGTCTTGGCTCAGGGGTTAACAAATCCGACTAGGAACCATGAGTTTGCGGGTTCGATCCCTGGCCTTGCTCAATGGGTTAAGGATCCGGCGTTGCCGTGAGCTGTGGTGTAGGTCGCAGACATGGCTTGGATCCCGTGTTACTGTGTCTGTGGCGTCGGCTGGCAGCTACAGCTCTGATTAGACTCCTAGCCTGGGAATTTCCATATGCCACGGGTGTGGCCCTAGAAGAAGCAAAAAGACAAAAAAAATAAAAAATAAAAATAAGAGAAAAAAAAAGAAAAGGGGCCATGGGTGGGGCCCCAACATTTCCGCTCAGGTCTGAGCCTTGGGGACACCCCCCACCGCCTCGAGCTGGGAAGGCAGCTCCTGGAGCCTGCTGGCAGAGTCGGGGTACCCTGTCCCCCAGACCAGGGCCCATCTGGTGAGAAGGAGGAGAGGGCGTGCGGGCCGCAGGAGGTGGCCTTTGGGGCAAAGGCGGTGAGGGTGTGAAGCCTCCAGGCCCCGTGGGGCACCTGGGGATGTGCTGTGGGCAGTGGGCTGTTCTTTCTCCCTGACCAGGGTCTCTGAGCTCTAAAAACGTGGCGGGCTCCCGTGTCAGCCTTCGGTTCCTCCCAGACCGTCCTAAGCTCCAAAGACCTGAGCGGGCCCGCCCTCCAGGCCCAGGGCTTTGTTTTCTTAACCGGTGATGCCAAGGTCCCCAGCGAGCTGCCCCGCCCAGCAGCGCGTCCATCAGGCCCGTGTGCTGACCCTGTGGGGCTGGGGGGGCTGGGGGTTCTCCCCCCTTAACAGCTTGACACGGACAGGGACACTCTGTCCTTTAGACTAACTGGGGCCCCGGTTCCCACCGCATCCTGCTTTCCACCCCAAATTACCCTTAATTGCGTAATCCTCACAGCAGAAATCACACTTTCCAGCGTAAAGAGGCTGTGGCGCTGTGATTTGAGTATAAACCCTATCCTAGGGGAAATTACGGTACAGGAATTAATTCTTCCCACAGTAATCTAAGCCTCAAAGGGACTGAACTAAAGTTCTCAAGTTCAAATCCAAACAAAAGTTCAAGTACTAGGAAAGAGAACAGTCCCAAACATTGGGAAAGTCAGAACTTTGTCATGTTCCCTGCGGCAGTTTCCGATTAATAGCCCACGTGATTTTCAGCTCCTCTGGGTGGGGCCGTGGCCAGGGTGGGGTGGGGGCAGTGCGGAGTTGGGACGGACCGCGCCACGTAAGCCGGCCTGGGTTTGCAGGCTTCTGGCAGTAAGAGTCGGGGTCTAAGAACGCTTGAACAATAAAAACAGGTCTGTTTTGCTCTGTCTGTCGGGGTGGGGAGACTCCCTTCTTTCGTCTAGGGTTTTTGGCTCGTGTAATAATTAAACTGATATAAAACAAGTTAGCAGGAGAAAAACAAAAATGTTGTGTGTATCAGAGCCCTCCAAAGACATGAGACCCGGCAGTTCCCTGGTGACTCAGTGGATGCAGGATTCTCACTGCCGTGTGCCATGGGCCAAAAACCAAACCAAAAGAAAAAAAACCCCTGAGACCCAAAGGGCAGCTGGAAATTGTGGCTTTTCTCACTTCCTGAGCTAAGGAAAGGGGTGGGGTCTGGGGACAAAAGGGTGTGAAAGAAAGGCTGCTCTTTGCAGTTAGTCTGCGCTGCTTCTCAGCCCAGCCCCTCTGAGGTCAGTCAGTCCTTCTCCAGGCAGGTAAAGCGCTTTGCCTGAATCTGCCGGACGTTGCTCACCTTCTGCTCCCCTTCAGTTTAAAGAAGAAAAGTCCTCTCAGGGTCTTCCATCTATGGCCCTGGAGTTGGAGGGAGAGGCACCAGGGGTTGGGGGTCCCCTGAGCACCTTCCCAGGCCCTGCCCTCCTCTCCGGGCCCTCTAGGGCTCTCTCCTTTAAAATGAATATGATTTTCTTTTTTTGGCCAGAGCACACAGCGGCTGGACGTGGGATCTCAGCTCCGACAAGGGGTTGGACCTGGGCTGCGGTGGTGAAAGCCCTGAATCCCAGCCACTCGGCCATCAGGGACCTCCCCAAAGAGGCTTTTCACATCGCCAGATCAGCAGGCACACAGTTTAGGGCACGGTTCTCTCCCCTTCCTAGAGGTTTTCCAGGTGAAACCCCAGGACTGTCCAGGAGCAGAGGCTGGGGTGTCCGAGGGGGACGGGACACGCAGTGGGGAGACCCTCTGGTCAGTGGTCAGAGAGGGAAACACTTCGGGCTGTTGCTTCCTCCCACAACTTCTCTGTGGAGGAGACCCGGCCCAGCACGGGGGCTGGAGGGCAGCACCCCGCCCAGCCCCAGGACCCCCTGGACAGCAGCTGCCTCCTAGCGGGAAGTGGAGACAGGCATTAAGGAAAAACAACCGGCTGACCGACACAGTATCTGAGTCATCACGCCAGCTGGACCCAGAACACTGAAAAATATTGTTAACATAATTCCCGCAGTCGCATCTGGGCCGTGCTGGGCTGTAGAGACGCAGGCCTCAGGAGCGGAAGGGGAAGTCCAGGCCCGGGCCGGCACAGAGGGAGGCTAGAGCATGGGGCTCAGACGGGCTTGGGGCTGAGCTGGACGCTGAAACCACACTTGGGAAGAGAACAGGTGTGAACTCCTTGACCGCAGGGTAGAGAAGGGCTTTCTCGCTGGCAAAGAGGAAACCCAGGTGCAGAGGGCGCCACTTGTGCTGCAGCTCATGACGGGAAGCCCAGGCTTGCACTGCTTTTGGACCGTCCCTGGAAATGCGATCTTAAAGCCAGGCCGCAGTTTCCTGGTCGGCACTGCGGAGGTGGTGCGCCCGTTGGCCCAGGCCGTCCCCGGAGATACAGGGCACCATGGGATAAAACACCTGGTGCCACCCCCCACCACCCCCAGGAGCACGGCCTGGCCCACGTTCCTTTCCAGAGAGCCGTCCGCCTCGGGCTGGTCCTCTCGGCACGCTTCTGCTCGCAGGAGGAGATGCCGCCTGCTCCTGACTCAACAAAGAGTCACTTAGAACTTCAGATTTACGCATTGGAATTTCGTCTTTTACCATAACTAAGATTTAGGATCCAGACAAAAAGTTAGGAGTTCCCACTGTGGCGCAGTGGAAACAAATCCAGCTAGTATCCATGAGGATGCGGGTTCAATCCCTGGCTGTGGTGTAGGTTGCAGACAGGGCTCGGATCTGGCGTTTCTGTGGCTGTGGTGTAGGCCGGCAGCTGCATCTCTGATTCCACCACTAACCCGGGAACGTCCATACACCGCACCTGTGGCCCTTAAAAAAAAGCAGACAAAACAAAAGGTGAATAAATTTGACTACATAAATAGTTTTTAAATTTGCATGACAAAAGTGCAACATACAAACAAGTAATCAATTGGGAGAAAATATTTGGAACATGTACCACACACAAAGAGCTAATGTCCCAGTATGTCAAGAAGTCTTAAAAAGCTGAGTAGGAAACATGGAGAAAAGTCATGAGCAGACAGCTGACATTAAAAAAAAGCAAAGAGGAGTTCCCACTGTGGTACAGTGGGTTAGGGATCTGGTGTTGCTGCAGCTGTAGCGCAGATCGCAGTTGCATGTCTGAATCCTTCCCTGGCCTGGGAACTTCCATAAGCCGCAGGCATGGCCAAAAAGGAAGAAAGAGAAAGAAAGAAAGAGAGGAAGGAAGGAAGAAAATGACCCTAAACGTATGAAAAAATACTTATCACTCGTCATTAGAGAAATGCAATAAGACTGAGATTCCACTTCTCACTTAACAAAGTAGCAAAAAGTTTAAAACAATGACCCACTCTGTTGGTGAAGCCGCAAGGAACCAGCACCCTCAGATGTCACTGGGGGGAATGCGGATGGTTTAATCCTGGAGGGAAATTCGGTCAGACAGACAGACACAAGTACACATGCACTTACCTTTGACCAGGCAATGTTTCTAGAAGTCTACCCTGAAGACACACTTTGAACGATGCGAAATGCATGTGCACAAGCGGCACGTTAGGAAACGTTAGGAACAAGCTAACCCTCCGGCTAAGAGGGTAGCCGAGCAAACGTGGTCCACCGTCCACCACACAGAGGAGGGCCAGGCCCTGCGGGGGGTTGAAGGCTGTGCGAAGTGGAGGGGCGTGCTTTCCAGGCCAGCCCGTTGAGAGAACACGCACAGATCACCCATAGGGCTTCCTTTCTTCTAAGGAGGAGGGTGCTATGTGTCTGCTCCTTTGTGGGAAAACGCACGGTAGGGTAAGCCGGTGACTGCGGAGACTGGTTGCCTAAGAGGTGGGTGGGCAAGGGACCAGCAGGGTGATGAGGACTCCGCCGAATACAGCTTTTCACGGAAATTCTCCTGCTGGAGCCAGTGATGCTTCCCGCACCCCAAAAGTAAGTAAGCAGTTTAGCCGAGCAGGACTGGAGGAGCACCCGGAACGGAACCCAAGCCTCAGAGACAGTCTATTACAGGCGCAGGCGGTGGAGCGTGGCAAAGGGACTGCCTGGACTGTGGTCTAGGGATGCTGAAGCTATTTTATCTGTGTGAGAGAAGTGAGCAGATAGCACAAGTCTTTGTAGATGAGAACTGGAGAAAGAAGTCCGGAGAAGCGAAGCGGGAAGGCCCCGTAGTGCAGGGTGCGCCCCCACCCCGGTCTGCATAAACTCAGGGTCTGTAACCTACACGCAGAAAGATGCAGATAAGCGGACAGCGTGTGGTTAGTACCTGTCAGTGCGTTTCCCGTGTGGGCCGAGAGGCCAGAGACAAGGCGCGCCAAGCGCCCAGGCCACGGTCCAGCAAAGGAACCAGGCCCCCTGGGGGATGGCCGGGGCGCGGGGCGGGGAGTCCCCAGGATGGGCCCCGAGCATCTTGTGGGGCCAGAATGTAAGAAAGTGCTCGAAAACACAAACAAGACCGGGTGAGGGCTCTTGCCAGCGCTCGGAACCAACCCAGGAGCCCGTGGTGTGACCAGCTGGGCTGCTCCAGCAGCAACACAGTGCGAGTTCCCGGACCGCAGACCCAGGGACGAAGGACCCCCGCGTGCCCTTCTGACGCAAACATCAGTGGGTTAAACAGGCACACGGCGGGCACGGGCGAGAGTCCAGTTACAGGGGAGAAGGAAAGGGGTGAGTAGAAAATCATCAGACGACATCAGGTAACGATACTGCAGACAGGGTTCACTGATAGACGCGAAGTGTGTGGGCGGAAGCTGGCGCAGAGACCTGATTTGTACGGTCTTAAAATATCTGCCCAGGATGCTGATCATCCACAAAGAAAACGTAGTGATTTCACACGGGGACCTACCAGACAGCACCCTAACGGGCCACCTCACTCGACACTGCTAGTGGGAGGTGCGCTCAGTTTTATATCCGCGCCAGAAGCTCCGTGTTATGATATACTGAGAGGTGCCAACATCATTTCTGTAGTACTGTTGCCAAAAACTCATAATCTCTGTTAAAAGGAGAAAACAAACCCGAAAGGGAGTCACTTATGCTAGAGCAGCAACACAAGATCCAACACCTGCCCCGACTACAGTCTCGCAGTCTCGACCTTCTGCAGGAGTGGGAGCTTTCACCGGCCAACCTGGAACCTCCTGGTCAGCTCCCAGGGGGAAATCTGAGAGGCCGCTTCTGTTCCCTTTAGACGGGTACCTTGCCTGAAAACACATTCTTTGCTAATAATTTCTTCTCTCCGTTCCCTTCCTGCTTTTAAAACACCTTGCCTTTTTTGCAGCTATAACAGAGTTCCTTTCTGTTGCTGGATAGAATAGTGAACTGATGAATAAAATCGGTCAGGTCATCGCATCTACTCAGCTGAATATTTGTGATTTGACGACTGGGTGGCAGTGGTGGGATCGAAGGAAAATTCCAGAAGCTCTGTTGACAAGGAGAAAAGCACTCACGGTAGCTTTTTGAGTTCACGGAGTTCTTGCTGCTTCCAGAGGCCGTGGGTGAAGTCGCTCCCGGTTCTGAGCTCTGCTGTCTGGGTCAAGCGCCCATCTAACTGGCTCACAGGGCAGGACGGCTCCTGCTGGAGACAAGTCCCTGGCTTTTCAGACCACAACTCCCAGGGTTCTGTGTAGAACCGCCATGCTTTCTGTGTAAGCAGAGCGCTTTGTCGAGGTCCCTTGGCCCAGACCCTTCCCCAGGCCAGGGTTCCACTGGGAGCAGAGCTGGCGTGCAGGGTCTTTCCCTGGCCAGGCCGGAGTCCCATGTCTTGGTTGCCGGTGTGTTAAGTGCTCGTATCTGTCTTGCTTTGCGCAGAAAAAAGCTACTGCTAGTGGTGACCCCAGAGGCCAAAAAGCTGCAACAACTGGTGAGCACAGGCTGGGCACTTACAGGCTGTCATCAGACCCAGGACTTGCGTGTTAGGATAAGCCGGTTATAGGATGGGTCTGATCGACTCTAGGCCACCTGCCAATGTCAAGAAAACTTGCGAGCAGCGAGGTCTCCGTGGCATCCGCACCGGCCCTGGCCGGCAGCACGTGGCTGTGAGGTACTAGCGTGGCTCCAAGAAGCCCAAAGCCTTAGCTCTTGGGACCCTTGGATTCCCGACTCTGATACGCCTGCTGATTTGGGGTCTAACAGCTATGGGTCCAGAAGTTACATCGACAAAATGGCAAACTCTTATTTAAAACAACCTGGAGTGACGTGACCGCCATGAGGAAAGCTAACTGAGTGCTCATGAGAGCAAGCAGATGGCGTCAAGATTCTAAAATGTCTGCATTAAAAGACATCCTGCCTAATGAAAAGTTAAAGACCTGAGAAGTGCCTGAAAATGATGGCAGGCCCGGCGTGACCCCCACTTACCCTCTCTGAGCACTTATGTGGCTCCAGCTCTCCGTCTGCACGGCTCTCTACTCGGAAGAGACGCTTACGCAGGTGCCTTTGAGAATAGAGCTGCCGGGGCTGCTGACACTCCTGAGAGCTCCTCCACTCTTTGGTCGAAGATCAAACCAATGGCCAGAATTATAAAATTTCCTGAGCCCGGGCTGCATCCCCCCAAATTTTTTAGGTCTGGGGTCATTACTGGGGCTTCTGACCCGGGGCTGCCAGATCTTTACCCGCCTGTCGTGAGCTGGTCGGACTCGGGGATCCTCAAAACAGACCCAGGAAGCAGAGGGTGGAGTCTCAGGAAGGGTGTTTGAGACCCGCCGTCTGCACACGGGCGCACGCTCTGCGGCCTCCCAGGCCCCGCACAGTAAACCAGGTGCCCGGCCTGCTCTGGACCCCCTGAGATTAGAGGTTTCATAAAAAGGCAGGAAACCGGATGGGACCGGAGCTGAACACTGGGAAAGGACTTTGGACCAAGGTCGTTAACAAAGGGCCTTTAGACGAATGGCCTTACAGCTACAGCAGCTCCAAGGCCAGAACCCTAAAGCCGCGCCTGAGCCCCGCATGGCGCACCCTCGTGGTCCACCACCAACCCAGGCGCCCTAGGGCGCTTCATTTGTCATCGGCTGGGGCACCGAGAAAACTGTCCTCGAAGGTCCCATGAAAATCCCTCCATATCCACTCACCCCCAAGGGGGCCCCGTGCCCCTCCCAGGGCTGGCCGGACCCCCGCGGGGCTCTCCAGTAAACTGCTACCAGGAACGTTCTCAAACGGCCCAGGGGAAACTGCAGGTGAAGTGAACGGGAAGCTCGCCGGATTGCGGGGCTCACGGGGCTGCCCGCGCCGCTTTGGACGCCCGCAGGACCGCGGACCGCTCCGAGGGCGGTCTCGTTCGGGGAGAACTGCTGCCGCAGCGGGGGCAGGCGCCCTTCCCTCGGCTGCAGCGCCGGTCGGCGGGCTGGGCAGCGGCCCCTCCTGAGCGGGCGGCGCTGACTGACGGGTGTCCCCCCGGTGGAGCCTCCCTCGGGGACTCCCTGCCCGGCCCGAGCCTGGCCCCCGTGTCCGGTCGGTCCTCGACCTGGAAGAGGAAGAAGTCCGGCAGCGGCCCCCAGGCCGCGGGCTCTACCTACTGCTGACCCGGGGAGAGTAAAACGGGCTGAACCTGTAACTGCCTCAGAGACGAAGCCAGCCTCTCCTTAAAGGACCTCGACGTCCATGAGAGCCTCAGGCCAGGCCCGGCTCCGCCTCCGGCAGAAGACTCACGTGCCCGGTCCCACTGGTCAGGGACAGAAAGGGACAGTGATTTGCCCAGGGTCTGGGTGCTGTTGACAAGTCAGTGACACCCGTCTCCTGCTGTTTGGAACCTGAACACCCTCTGCCACAAGATCTGCCTGGTTCAAAACGGCTCCCTGCTGGCGGCCCTCGTCCAGGCCTCCCTCTCCCCGCTTGGGCCCCAAGGCCAAGGCCTGTTCGCCTTTCCTCAGAACAGTCAGTGCAGACCCGGGTGGCCGTGCCTGAGAGGTTCCCGGGGCCCCCTGACGTCTCCCAAGCGCTCCGCCGAGCTGGAGCCCCTCCAGGCCCCTCACAACACGCAGGTGACCTGCTGTGCCCAGTCCCCAGAGGCACATCCAGGAAAGGCCCCATGCGTTTGCTGCAGCAGTTAGCTGGGAAAGGACAGTCTCCAGGCAGTGACACTTATCTCTAGCCGCGCTTCATCACCTAGGTCATAACTTAAGCGCTGGAGGATTCCGCCATCTCCAGAAAGAATTAAGCTCATCCAGGAATCTCGCAGGCCCACAACTAAGCGGCAGCCTTGGGCGTTTCTAGGCTGCACTGGGCACTGGAGACTCTGGGTTCCTGCGTCTTCTCTAATTGCTCCCCCACTTTATGAACGGACTTCTCCGTCCTGAGCCCCCTCCCTAGCAAGATAAATGGGAGCAGGCCTTTCCGAGACTAAAACGAGCGCTGTGAGAACACCTGCCCAGGGCTGTCCAGCGCTTACAAACCTGCCACTTTATTTGAGCCTGAGGAGCGGGGCCCTGGGAGGCTCACGCAGGGACGGTCAGAAACACCCTGACTCAGCGCTGGCACCCAGCCACCCGAAGGTCACGGCCGCAGCTGCAAGCTGGGTAGACGCGGCTTTGACCCTAGGAAATGGCATTTATTTACAAACTCTTCACACTGTCCAAAGCCCTAGCTCTTGAACTGACTCAACCTAGGAGTCTGACCCTAACCCTGCTCCCGCCTCCCAATCTGCATCTTAAAAGCTGCCATGTCCTTGGAGTTCCTTTGTGGTGCCTGAGTTACGGATCTCGGGTGGTCACTGCAGTGGCTCGGGTTCGATCTCTGACCTGGGAACTGCCACGTGCCTCGGGCAAAGCCAGTAAAAGGAGGGGCAGCAAGTTCAATGACCTTTTTACTGCTATTTTCTTATCTTCTGAAGTTGCTGTCATCAAAATTGGGGTTTCCACTTAAAAAAAAACTGACCCTGAGTGTCAGGGAAATACCCCAGCTGGCCTCAGGCACAGGCAGCAGCAACAGCATCTGCAAGGACTTGGCCCTCATGGGTCCAGGCCATTCTGTTTCTGCAAAAATAGCCTCTGTCCCCAGACTTTCGTTACCCTGACGTCCTTGTAAAACAGCAGCCATCTGTTCCTGCTTTGGGGACGCTGAGACGGGCAAACAGTGGCTGCGGATCAAGCAGTCGGGGCTGTGGGAAACCCTGGGCGGCTTCTAGGCTCTTCTGAGTCCCTGGCAAGTGCCGTTTTCAGCTTTTACATTCCGTCACCCCTAGTGCATTTACCATGATTCAGATGATAAACGGAGATTGGCGGGAGCCGTCTACAGAATCGCGAAGTCAGTTTACCATCAGTGTCCACACGCCAGGTCCAGGACCCTGGAGAGACTCTCTCTGTGCCCAGAGGCCTCAGCCCACCTCCCTCTGAACCCCTGCACTGAGCTCATTCAACTGCCGCTTATCAGGGTCGTCAGTCTGTCCGCGTCACCGCGCCGGCTTCCCGAGGGGCAGAAGCCCTCGGCTGCTGCGGGAAAGAGGCCGCGCGGGCCAAGGACGCGTCAGTGGAGACGCGAGCGGCCGCAGAGGCAACAAAAGGACCCGCTCCGCTGCACACACGGTGAAACGGCAGCAAAGCAGAGGCGTGAACAGGTCGCACACGGCCTGGTAAAAACACAGATTTCCTCACAAGCCTAGTGTACTGTCGGCAGCGGCCTCACAGTGACTGCGGAACTGGAGGACAGTGGAGTGGGTCCTCAGTGCTGACCTAAAACTTCACCGGGGAAAACCGCTCTTCAGGGGAGCGGTGAGGCTGGAGTTCCCGTCGTGGCGCAGCGGAAATGAATCCGACTAGGAACCGTGAGGTTGCGGGTCCGATCCCTGGCCTTGCTCAGTGGGTTAAGGATCCGGCGTTGCTGTGAGCTGAGGTGTGGGTCGCAGACGCGGCTCGGATCCCGCGTGGCTGTGGCTGTGGTGTAGGCCGGCAGCTGTAGCTCTGATTCGACCCCTGGCCTGGGAGCCTCCATCTGCCGCAGGTGCGGCTCTAAAAAAGGAAAAGAAGGAGGTGAAAGAAGATATTTTTAGGGAAACAAAAAATTGAAAGTCTTTGACCACCAGCAAGCCCCCGCTGAAGGGAGTTCTTCATAGCGAAGGAAAACGACCTGACGGGCAGGACGTGAAGGGAGGGCGGAGAGCCAGGAGGCCCGCTTGCGGCCAGCGTGGATGCCATCTTGATGTGTTGGAAAATAAAACGCTGGGAATTCCCTGGTGGCCTAGCAGTTAAGGATGGCGTTGTCACTGCGTGGCTTGGGTTTGATCCCTGGCCTGGGAACTTCAGAGCCATGGGCGTGTAAAAAATTTAAAAAAGAAAAGAAAAATGGAAGAGAATGGCAACAGTGGCATAACCAGGAGGGAAGTAAGGCCTTCGATCTTCAAGAGAGATCACCTGAGGGCCGCAGCCGTCATCATATTTATAATGTGACTGCCAGCAGAGCAGGAAAGGAATGGGGGATAGTCGTGGTTTCAGATGCAATCGTAAAGCAGTGAACATGGAAGCAGAGGTGTTAGGGTTGGGAGAGGGTCTGGTGAGGTTGCTCCCTCGCCCCTCCCTCCCCCCTCCCTCCTCCCTTCCTCTCTTTCTTTCTTTCTCTCCTCTTCTTTCTTTCTTTTTTAAATGGCCGCACTCACGGCATATGGAAGTTCCTGGGCCAGGGACCGAATCCTAGCCTGAGCTCTGTCCTTCGCTGCAGCTGTGGCAACGCCAGGTCCTTTAACCCACTGGGCTGGGCCAGGCATGGAACCTAAGCCTCCACAGCGACCTGAACCACTAAAGTCAGGTTCTTAACCACTGTGCCGCGGTGGGAACTCCTTGGTTGTATTCCTGTAGCTAGAAAAGGGCCATCAACCATAAGGAAGTTGACTGCAGAAGTGGTCCTGAGTGTCCAGCCCAGCCCACTCCCTACAAGGGGCCTGGATGTGAGGCTAAGAGTCACTGCGGCCTTTTTATTTTTGCCTTTTTAGAGCCGTGCCTGCAGCATATGGAGTTTCCCAGGATAGGGGTCGAATCGGAGCTACAGCTGATGACCTATGCTGCAGCCACAGCAACATGGGATCCGAGCTGCATCTGTGACCTACACCACAGCTCCTGGAATGCCGGATCCTTAACCCACTGAGCGAGGCCAGGGATCAAACCTGCATCCTCATGGATACCAGTAGGATTCGTTTCCGCAGCGCCGCAACAGGAACTCCCACTGTGGCCATTTTTGCAAACACCCTCCATACTTGTCTGGTTAATGAATGTGGGGAAGTGATGTGGCCAATCCCGAGACCAGACTCAAGAGCCCCTCACACACTTTGGCTCTGTGGGGGCCCTGCCTTGGGGGGACCCTAAGAACAAGCCCAGCCTAACATCCTGGATGATGAGAGATCATGGGCCAGACCAGAGATGTCCCCTCTGCCCGCAGCTGCTGCCCGAAGACGATGCTGAGCCTGGCCAAGGCCAGCTGAGGCTGGTCCAGGGCCCCCGACGCTCCCAGACTCTTGGGCAAAAGCAAGCACTTATTGGAATATGCGCTGAGGTTTTGTGGTTGTTCATCATGCGACCTTATTGTTTGTGGAACAGATCATTGCTGCAACCTAATTCATCATGCAAATTGAAACCACAAAGAGACAGCATTACACAACCCCTGGAGTAGCTGCCCGTGGGGTCAGGGGCCTCTCGGCCTGCTGGGGGAGTGTGTGTTGCAACAAGCTCTGTGGAAGACAACCTGGCTGGCCCACTGAAGTGGAAGGCACACGCAGCAGAGAAGCGAACGCACACGTAGGGACACACACGCACACGGACGCTCGCGGCGGCTTTGTCCCTCGTATCCGCAAACAGCAAAAGCAGCACTGACTGTTGAGAGTCGGGCAGAAACTGTGGCTCAGTAATACATGGAGCACAACACAGAAACCAGAAGAAATGAATTGCAGCGGGAACAGAGGTCAAACCAGCGAAACTGAACCACTGCGTTTGGGTTCGACCCTCGCTCAGTTGGGTTCAATTTAACCCACACTTGGGGGCTGAAGCTCACATGAAAAGCAAGAATATGCAGAGCATAAAAGCCCTGAGTGTGGTGCGCTCCGTGGGGCAGGCGGGCCCCGTTCCCCGTGGGGCGGGCAGTGTGCTGGTGGTGACTGGCTGTTTTGGCATTTGCCAGGCAGAACTTTGACCTTGTATGCAATTTGCTGTGCACCTGTGAACTTTCACAATAAGGAAAAGTTAAAAGTATATTCGCCTAATATCGCAGACTGAGCACAGCACGCAATGGCAAATGGAAACGCTGCGAGGAGTGGGTTCGTCAGAACTGTATTTCTGAGGTCACCAAATCCTGCCAGAACAGATCTGGGAGCATCTGGGCCCAGAGAGACGAGCTGGGGGCCTGCAGGGTACCGCCAGGAGGGGAGCGCCGCTTAGCACAGGCTGGGCTAGGCGCTGGGATGGACAAGCCCAGACCCCTCTGTCCTGGTCTGGCTGTCCCCCAGCACGGGTCACGCAGGGGTCATGGAGGAGGCGCCTCTAGGTCGCAGCAGAAGGAAGGGCACCCGGGGCCTCACACACTGGCCACGCCTGGGCTGGGCTGCACGCACGACGGCCACTTTCACACGTGGTCAGGAGGGCCTCGGGGCAAAATACAGGCTCCACCGGGGGCCGATCCCAAAGGCCCCGCGACCCGTGCAGATCAAAAGCGATGCAAAGGCGGCCTGGACGCGCCTTGTGTCAAGCCAGCAGAGGACAACTCTGGGCTGAAAGGATGAATCACTGATCCCCAGGCTCCAGCACCAGCCGAGGGACAGGGACAGTGTGCACTGACTTGGGGTCCTGAGTCTCCGCCGAGGCTGCGGTGAGGACACTGGCCTTGGCGCCGCCTCCTTGGCCAGCCATCCTCGGGCGCTGAGGTGGGCAGTGTGGGAACAAGAGCTTCCCCTGCGCCTTCCGGCCCACAGAGCCGCACACGAGGGGCCCAGGGTTATTTTAAGTCTCTGGGTTCAGGCCGAGGCTTTCAGGACACTTCAGAGTTTGGGTTTGATTTCCGTCAGGTTCACGCATCAAAGTCACACTTGTAGCTCCTTTCCAGAGCCCTCGGCTTGGCTGCGCGGCTCTGCTCTTGCCCCCTCTGCCGCGTGCCCACCGCCCCTCCAGCTGATGCAGGCGCTGGGCACGGCACGTGGGGGACCCGCCTCCAGAGTCTGTGCCATGCAGTTTCTTTACTGGTTAGGGCTGGGAAGCCGTCACTCTCGTAAGGCCACCCTGAACTTTGTCCCTTTTGCTGCTGCCCGCCTTCCCCTGGAGCTTAGAGGCCCAAACGCGCGGCCCACGGCCCAGGGCCCCCAAGCGTGTCTGCGATGCAACCTCTGGTTCCAGGGCCACGAGCTCTGAGGCTCAGGGTCTGCCGTCCAAGAGCCCTTTGACCCCCATTTCCTCACCGCCTGCACCGGGGTTCTCCAGAGAAAGAGAACCAGAGCCTACCCGGCGGAGACTTCTATGAGGACTCGGCCACCTGGCCTGGGGGCTGGCAGTCTGCCCTGGGCCGCAGGCCCGCGCCACCAGGCGGGCGCCCAGCACCGGACCCGGGTGGGAAGCCCGCTGCCCCAGCTCGGGGGGGCCGCGTTCGCCTCCTCCCCAGCCCCCGGGGGGCTGGACGGGGCCCCCTTTCAGACTGAAACCCTTCCAGCTGCACCAAGATTACTTCTCGCAGAACGTGTGGGCCGCGGGCCCCGGCCCGGCGGACACAGAAAATTCACGTCCCATGTCTCCCCCGGGGTCGGTCTTTCCAGCCTCTGCGGCCACTTTTTCTTTTCTCCCCTGGTGGCTGCCTGGGCTGAGGCCACATTTTCAAAGGGTTAAATGACAGCAGCGCTTCCCCAGTCAGTCAGGGTGCGCTGTCGTGACCCTGGGTCTCGGCGCCACGCCAAGGAAGCCCCGATTCTGCTCCTGCTGCCACTCAAACACAGGCGGGCAAGGCTCCCGTCTCGGCTTTGGCTTCGTGAGGCCACTGGGATGTGGGGCGTCCCCGTGATGGCTGCCCCACCCGGGGGTCCTCCCTGCCGCTCCCGCCCCCCGACGGGCTCCAGGCTGGCTGCGCTCCTTGGTGTCACAGCAGCCTCGCCTTCCAAGGTGATCTGACTGTGCCCGCACGGGGCCTGGGGGACAGGCTGGAGCAGCTCTGTGACACAGCCCTGCCCCCCACTCCTGCCTCCTTTGCAGGGACCCAGCAGACCCAGAGTCAGAGGCTGGGAGACCCCCCCTGCGGGAGCAAGGACTGCGGACCTGGGGAGCCAGTGGAGGTGGGGGGTCTCCACCCTTCTGGGGTCCCGTCGGGTCCCGTGGAAGGGGCCAGGCCCTCATTTCTCTTGCTGCAGATCACTGAGGCACGAGTATGGAGAGTGCAGGGCGAGAAGTAAGGGGCCAGACAGTGTCCACGTGGAAAAGGGGTTGCAGAAGCGGGGTGCAGGGGCCAGGCCTACAGTGTGCACTATTTCTTTGTTAAGGGGAAAGCGCAGTGGTCAAGGCCCCTGCGGCACGGGAGTGGCCTCACCGCAGGACACACAACTCTCGCTGCTCCGATGTCCCCATCTTCCTGTGGGGTGAACAGAGTCAGGACAGAAAATCACGCGGCTCAGGAGCCTCGGGAGCCTCTGGCTGGGATGCTCGCGGGCCGAAGCTCCAGCCCTTTGGCCCTTACGGAGATGGACGGGGCAGGAAGGGCGGGGCTGCACAAATACGCAGGCCCTGGGCTCCCAAGCGGCCCCGCCACAGCTGCCGCCTCGGCTCTCGGCTCTCGCAGGGCCCGGTGTCCCCGCTCCTGGGCCCTTGGGAGATCACTGGAGGCTCCTCTGGGGCGGGCAACTCAGGCCTCTGGGCGCTGCTGAGCTGCCACCAGGAGGACCCGACCCCACCCGGAGCAGGGACCCTGAGGCAGGGGGGACAGCGAATGGGGGCGGGGGGACTGTGCTGCTGAGCGGGAGGCTGGGCGAGGGCCTGCAGCGGCCTCGGCCTGAGACCCCCAGGCTGGGAGGAGACCCGGGCCGACCACACCCGAGTCTATCCGGACTGCGTGCCTGGGACAAAAGTCAGCCCTCAGACTGCAGCCTTTCCTCCCACCTGTAACTTCTCAGTGGTTTGTCCAATTTCCTAAGGACGCCCAGTTCACCATTTAGAAAATAACCGGAAATGGAAACTTCTGAGGAAGCAGAACTACCGAGGTGAGGTGGCGAAAGGGGCCAGGAGAGGGGCTGAGCTCTACGAAGGACCACCCTCCGGCATCCAGCCTGACTCCAAAAATGGTCACAGGGAAGCCATGTCACAGCACTTCCCAGCCGCCCCCGCCCCGTGGTGCCCACGAAGTGCCCCACACAACTAAGACATGGGCAAGGAGGAGCAGGAGGCGGCCGTGATGGGGGTGCCCGAAGGCTCAGCTCCCACGACGAGCACCGTGATCACCATCCCCAGCGAGACCCCCAGACAGGACTACGTCGTCTGGTCCCTGTTCAACAGCCTCTTCATGAACTGGTGCTGCCTGGGCTTCGTGGCGTTCGCCTACTCCGTGAAGGTGGGTGGGCGCTGGGGGGAGCCTCCAAGAGGCTGTGTGTGTGTGTGAGTGTGTGTGTG
>PVHT021183674.1:0-15197 GCA_004024745.2 Catagonus wagneri
TTTTTTTTTTGTCTTTTTGCCTTTTCTAGGGCCGCATCCGCAGCATATGGAGGTTCCCAGGCTAGGGGTCTAACAGGAGCTGTAGCTGCCGGCCTTCACCACAGCCACAGCAACGTGGGATCCGAGCCGCGTCTGCAACCTACACTACAGCTCACGGCAACGCCGGATCCTTAACCCACTGAGCAAGGCCAGGGATCGAACCCGCAACCTCATGGTTCCTAGTCGGATTCGTTAACCACTGAGCCACGACGGGAACTCCCGACCCAGAGGCACTGACAGTGAAAGTTCAGCCTGCCTGGGGGCCTTGCAGTCCCCTCCCTCACATGGGCAGGCCACCTGCCCCCCGCCCTGTGTTTCTGCCCATCCTCAGGGTCCAGCAAGGGCTGCTGGGCTCCTGCCTCTGCTCCGAGGCCCACGTAGTCTGAGAGCTGGGGAGGCTGCAGCCAGGTCATGTTTGCTCACTTGCCTGCGGTGACAGCAGCCTCTGCCTCAGGCCTTGTGTCGCGTGTCCTTCTCCACCTGATGTTTTCCGAGTCTAGGGGGCTCGTGCACGCCCCTCCCCACCCCTGTGCCCCTCACCTGGAGGCAGCTGCCTTTTCCCACCGTGGGTCAAACATCTGGGCAAGAGGGAGGCATGTGGCCCCAGGCGGCACCTGCAAGACAGAGTCAGGTGGGCTTCTTGGGCACGCTGCCACACCCAAGGGACCTGGGACAGGCTAGGCCAAGGTCATAGGGCCTGGAGGTGAGAGGTGCAAAGGTAGGGCCGTCAGCCTGGGGGCTGGCCCTTAGGTCCCTGTGACCCTCCTGATAGGGGACCTGGCCTGGCTGACGAGGAAGACAGCCATGTGGGTGACCGATGCTGGGGTCCCTTTTGGCCCCTCCAATGCAGATACCTGGTCTTCATTCGAATTCCCACTTCTCTACTCCAACTTCACCCTCTCCAGAGTGGGGCCCTGACTGGTGTCTCTGGCCGGTCCCTCTTGAGTGTTAGGGCCACACCCAAGGGGAGGCCAGCAGGTCTCCGGTCCACCTGCGGGGGGGCAGGCTCGCTTGGCTCTGCTCCTTTTTTTTTTTTTGCCTTATCTAGAGCGGCACCCGCGGCGTATGGAGGTTCCCAGACTAGGGGTCTAATAGGAGCTGTAGCCGCCGGCCTTCGTCACAGCCACAGCAACACGGGATCTGAGCCGCGTCTGCGACCTACACCACAGCCACAGCAACGTGGGATCCATACCATGTCTGCAGCCTACACCACAGCTCACAGCAACGCCGGATCCTTAACCCACTGAGCAAGGCCAGGGATCGAATCTACAACCTCATGGTTCCTAGTCGGATTCGTTAACCACTGTGGCTCTGCTCCTTAAACACTCGCCCCAGAGCCCGGGATCCTCTCTGGGGGTCAAGCCGGAAGGCTGCCGGAACGCCCTGGCTACGCCCCTCCACCCACCGCAGGTCAGGGACTTGCTGACCCCCACTCCGCGGCCCCTCCCGCCCTTCGCCCTTCCTGGGTTTACGCCCTGATGAGACGGAGCCCTCCGAGTTGAGGGCCTTGCCCCAAGACGGCGCGGGCTCCGTGTGGGCGGGACGCGCCTGCAGAGGCGGCCTCTGGCCTCTGCTCTCACCTCCTGTGGGTACACTCAAGCGTCTTGCCCACCCCAGCTGCGCTTTGACAGGGAGGGAAGGGCGCGGGGCCTTGCACTCCGTGTCCCTTGTCTGGAAAGTAACCCTGCACCAAGGAGCCAAGGAGGTTAAGGGCTTGCAGGGCCTCACGGGATTTCTGGCCAGGACTTCTTTCCAAGAGCCCCTCTGCTGCCGGCTCTGCTCCAGCTGGAGGAAGGCCCGAGCCTGGAACGAGGGCCCCACCGCCGTGCCCCTGGGAAGGTGCCGCCCAGCGCCCCCACCCCCAGCTGCCAGCCCTGGGCCAAGGGGAAGGTGTGGGGTGGCCAGGCTGCGGCCTCGGAGACGCCAGTGCACCGCCCTCTTCCGCTGTGCCCAAGAGCAGCTGCCCCGAGGTCCTGTCCACAGGCCTAGGTCCGGGGTCTGGGGCCTGTCTAGCCTAAAGGTCTTGGGTCCTGGGAGCGGTGCCTGGGTTAGAGGCTGCAGCTTCCATCTAGACGCTGTCCCCTCACATCCATCACTGGCCGGACCCGTCCGCACTGGTCACAGCCCTGAGACTACCCTGCCCTGCCACTCCATGACCTCCGAGAGTTGGACACCTGAGGCCTTTCTCCACCGCCCAGGCTAATGCCAGCTCCTGGCCAGGCTCATGGGCTCTCTGGGTCCCTCCACCTGCCATCCCTCTGAGGACAGGGCCGGCTCCCCTCCTAGCTCTCCATTCTAGAAACCCCTGGGCGCTGGGTCGCTGGGCAGGGCTTGCGGTCTCTCCCGTCCTGGGGACTGTGGGCCCCTCAGAGCAGGGCCAGGGGATGTGTGCTGGGTCCCCAGGGGGCCAGATTTGACATCTGGGGTATGACTGGGACCCCACTGGCTTTGCTGCTTCATCCTCGGCCGCCGTTTCCCCCTGGCACAGGGCGGGGGAGACAGCTAGGCCCCCGACCCCGGACCCAAAGGCGCCCTGGGCTCTCACCTGATGGGTCGCCGCTGCCCCTGCCCCGGGGGCTTGGCCCTGGGCACCCACCTCCTCCTCCTCCTCCAGGCGCTCTCCTCGACTTGGGGTTGTTCTTCCGGCCTCGGGGTTGAGGGGCCTGGGCACCACGGCAACGGGGGCGGGGCCTCTGCTGAACGTGCATAAATATTCATGAGTCTCGGGAAACTTCCAGGCTCCGCGCGGCCGAGCCGCGCCCCCTTAGCAACGGTTGCTAGGGCCGGCGGGCAGGCCAGGCGGCTGCCAACCCCGTTGCAGGTTCGCGCGGTTTCGCCCGGCAAGCGTGCGAGCGCCCCTCGAGCCGGGAGGGAAGTTGGGGAGGTGAGACGCACGGAGCTGGCGGGCGCACACAGCCAGGGGTCGACCCCCTCAAGGTGATCCGGGGTGAAGACTCGCGCCCACCTTTCTCAAGTGAGAGGCGCCCCTGTAGGGTCGTCCCTGAAGCCCAGGCCCTGAGGGATTTACCTCCACCTGCCAGTGTGGCTGATGCCACCACAAAGGGGCGCGCCGTGGGAAAGGACCCTCTGAAGACGAGGGAGATGCAGACCTGGACCCCTAGAGGGGAGTCCAGAGTGTCCGCGCCGGCGAGGGACGCCTTTACTTCGCCTCTATGTGCGTCTGGCACGAGCGGGGCTCTGTCGCGGGCGCGGCGCAGCGCGCTAGACTGACGGCCGGACACAGCCACGGCACTTGCGGTCGGCGCCATCGTGGGGCGGGGGCGGGCCCCCAGGGGCCTGCCACGGTCAAGGCCTCCAGCGGGGTGAGCTCCTGGGGAACAGCACGGAGCCGGCGCGAGAAGAGGTCGAATGGCCGCACGGAGTCGGGATGGAAGCGGGTGCGGGCTGAGCAGAGGGAGGTTTGGCCTTACGTGTGATGCACCATTCTTGTAAACAAGCAGGATGCGTTTATTCGTTACTTTGAAATTTTCTAAAATGTTGCAAACGTGTATTTCTGAGAGCTTCTAAAGCAGGTGCGATAGGCATGTTTAGGACGGAGGAGACTTCACTCAGCCCGTCCGGGTTGGACTGGCCGGGTACCGATTGCTAGTTGGGCCTCATGGTGAGCTTCTGCAGAAGCTGGGTGGGCAGGTAGTCTGCAAGGTCTGTCCAAGTTGGGGGAGGCTGGCGATGAAAGGGTGCGGAAGAGGGGCTTTTGTCCGAGGGCCAGGCGCTACGTGAGAAGCCCCCCCCCCCACGCCCCGCTCTCAGTAAAAACACTTGGCCAGACTCAATGCTCCGTGGGCTCAGACGCCCCCATCAGGCCCTAGGCGCACGACTGAGCTGAGTCCAAGGACCCCGCCGAAGCTGCCAGGCGTCCTGGGAGAGGGAGGAGCGGCTCCCGGAGCCACCTGCCCCTGGCCCTCCTCCCCGCTGCCACTCCGATTTTCTCCGGCCCCGGGTCCCCGCGTGTCTTCGGTGCTGACCCCGCGGGCTCCGTCTTCCCTGAGGCTCGGCCCCCCGGCCTGTCCCTTCCTCTCCCAGACCCCCTGCGGTGGGTTGCGCAGCGCAGCGCAGCGCAGGGAGGGCCTGGGGGGAGTGCGCGCACCCGTGAGCAACTTGGAGGGCCGAGGGGCCCGGCGCGGGGCTCGAGATGGGCCCTGAGGACCCTGCCCCAGTCCGCATCCGGCCTTGGACCCGCTTCCCCGCGGGACCTCTATCTCCCTGACTGCCCTGCTTATTCCCGGGAGAGCCCGGGACCTCCTCGGAGAAGGTGTCTCCTCCGGACCCCACAGCAGGCCCAGCGAGCCCCACAAGCCGCAGCCCACGAGGGCCACTCGGGCCGACACCGCCCTCCGCGCCGCTCCCGGAAGCCCCGCCCGGCCCGAGACCTCTGACAGGCGGGCCTCTCAGCCAACCGGGGCGGGGCGAGGAGGCTCTGGGGCGGGTCCCGACGCACGAAACCAATGGCGAGCCGCGCCGGGTTGACGGACGGGGGCGGGGCGGGGCGTGCGCGGGCCCGGTCGAGAGTCCGCAGCCAGGAGCCGGAGCCGCACCCGCCGCGGACGGAGCCCATGCGCGGGGCGAGCCGCGCACCCCGGCCCCGGCCCCCGCCGCCGCCCCCGCCCCGGCCCCGGCCCAGGCCCCGGGGGCAGTCGCGCCAGTGAGCGGTGAGTGCGGCGGGGACCACGGGGGGCGGCGGGGGCCGGGCCGGACCGGGGCCCGCGATCCTCGCCGGGCGCGCGGGCGCGCGGGGGCGCAGGTGAGCCGCGGGCGGCGGCGGGCGGGGCTCTGCGGCTGGGGCTGCGGGCGGCGGCTGGTACGCTCTGCCTCGCCCAGGCCAGCCCCTCCGACTCCGTGTCCCGGGCCCTGTCTTCTGGGGCCCCACAAGTGCCCTCAGTCGCGTGCCCCCGAGCCGAGACCCGCCCGTGACCATGGCGCCAGGCGGTCTCTCACCCTCCAGCTCTCCAAGGACCCCTGCGAAGAACTCGGGCTCCCGGCGGCCATCACGCACGCACACCAGGCGAACCTAGGGTTTGGGAAGTCACTGCCTGCTGTCCCCGCAGGGGCACCCTGTCTAAACGTCACCAGTTGGGCTGGGGGGCCTTGGCCCCAGCCCTTTTTCCTTCTCACTCGTCCCCTTGTCCCACACAAGGTCTTTTCCTGTTGATCAGCCCCAGCTTCCTGGAGCCCTGGCCCCCGCCGGCCTCTTCAGCTGCTTCGGTTTATGTTCCAAAGTTCTTGGCCGTGGGGGTTTCCCTTTATTTTCACTTCATGTGAGTCTTGTTCGGAGCATTCCTTGAGCTTGCCACGGTAGGGCTTCTTTCCGTCTGCCTGTCACCCTGTGCCCGGAACAGCACCTGGCATGCAGTAGGTCCTCAGTGAATACTTGTCAAAGGCACCAGCATGCCGGGTGGGGCCTGGAGCTGGTTGTTCGCTGCCACGGGCCTGTCTGGGCATGCTGCCTGGCCCGCCACTGTGGCAAGACCTGTTCTCACGGGGGGCGCTTGTAACCTCAGCCCGCGGCGCCTCCAGTTCAGGCGTTTTGCCTACCCAGCGCCTTCTAATTCGGGTGTGTGCCTGGGAGATGCTCTCCTCTGTCAGCCCTGCCTCCTGGGGCTGGCTCCCTGCTTCTCTCCCTCAGTCATGAAGTGCAGCTGGAGGTGCCGCAGGTGAGCGGGGGGGGGGGCGGGGGGGGGCGGAGCACAGCTCCTGCTGCAACCCCTGTTACCTGGGTGTACGGCCCGGAGGACAGGCTGGCCCAGGCAGCTCAGCGGGCGAGCCCTGCACGGTCTGGCCGTGCTGAACGCCGCTCCCTCCACTGCAGTGCCTGCGTTGTGGCCTCCTGAGGAGCGATGACGGAATATAAGCTGGTGGTGGTGGGCGCTGGCGGTGTGGGCAAGAGTGCCCTGACCATCCAGCTTATCCAGAACCACTTTGTGGATGAGTACGACCCCACCATAGAGGTGAGCCTCCAGCCCGCGTCCCGATGTGGGCTTGTCTTCTGCCCGCTCTGCAGGGCGGGTCCCCCTTCTCACAGGTCCTGGGAGGGCACAGGAGGAGCGCGGGAGGGGCCGGTGGCGTGAACGTCTCGTCCCAGGAGGGCTGGCGGTCCCTAAGCGGTGTCCCCACCCAGGACTCCTACCGGAAGCAAGTGGTCATTGATGGGGAGACGTGCCTGCTGGACATCCTGGACACGGCGGGCCAGGAGGAGTACAGCGCCATGCGGGACCAGTACATGCGCACGGGGGAGGGCTTCCTCTGCGTGTTCGCCATCAACAACAGCAAGTCTTTCGAGGACGTCCACCAGTACCGGTGAGCTGCGCGCGCGCCTCGCTCGGGCGCCGGTCCCACGCCCGCACCCCGCCGGCTTGGCTCACGCCTGCCCTTGCAGGGAGCAGATCAAGCGGGTGAAGGACTCGGACGACGTGCCCATGGTGCTGGTGGGGAACAAGTGTGACCTGGCCGCGCGCACCGTGGAGTCTCGGCAGGCCCAGGACCTGGCCCGCAGCTATGGCATCCCTTACATCGAGACCTCAGCCAAGACCCGGCAGGTGAGCCGCGGCCCCGCCCCCAGCCGGCCAGGGCCCCGCCCCGCCCCGCCCCGCCCCGCCCCGCCGCGGCGCTCACCGCCCCCTCTCCCTCGACACAGGGCAGCCGCTCTGGCTCTGGCTCCGGCTCCGGGACCCTCTGGGACCCTCCGGGACCCCCGTGACCCAGCAGCCCCTCGTGCTGTAAGTGTCCCCGGATGGAAGGGGGGGAGGTGGAGGTCCCCGGAGAGAGCTGCCCTGAGCCAGGCCGGAGCGGTGACCCTGGGGCCCCGGGGCGTCCCTGTCGGCCCTGACCCCTTGGTGGGCTGCGGGGAGCTGCTGGGGAGGACGCCTCCCGACGGGGTGGCCCTGGGGCCCCGGCTCCCCGTGTGCGGGCCGGCGCGGGGCGGGGGCCGGGATTGGCTGGCGGCCGAGGCCGCGGTCCCGCCCTGAGCCGGCACTCTCCTCCTAGGGGGTGGAGGACGCCTTCTACACGCTGGTGCGGGAGATCCGGCAGCACAAGGCGCGCAAGCTGAGCCCGCCCGACGAGGGCGGCCCGGGCTGCATGAGCTGCAAGTGCCTGCTCTCCTGATGCGGACGCGGCTGTGGCGCTGGGCCTAGAGGCGGCGGATGCGGATGCGGGGAGGCGGCGCCCGCAGAGGAGGGAGGAGGGGAAGGAAGGACGTGCCGTCGGCGCCCGGCTAGCCCAGGTCGGTGGACAGAGTGACCGCAGGCCTCCCAGGACGCTTTGCACGGACTGTCGTGGACTGAGGCCGCCGGCACCCCAGCTGTTACTCTCCTCCAGCCCCTCCCCGGCCAGCGGGGCACAGGCTGAATCGCAGTAAATTATTTGATGGTCTTGACCCTGGCATTTGGCTGCGGCTGGGAGGCTGTAGTGTGTGTGGCCTCCCAGGAGGCTGGTGGGAACCTCAGCTTCACCAGGCAGCAGCTCCTGGCCTCTGGGGGCACCCAGTGCCTCCTGCAGAGACCTCTGGGCGCTGCAAGACAGGGCAGCCTGCGCTTAACACGTGGAAACTATTCTTTTGCCCAGCAAGGAGGGCGGTTGAGACCAGAGGCTGGCCCTTCCCTGGGAGGGGGCCTTCTTCGGGGTGGTCCCAGGAGGGGGCGGGGCTCCTTCCGCCTCCGGGTGGGACCCCGTGTCCTGCATCTTGGGGACCCTGAAAGGCAGTTTCTGACTTGGGTGGACCTTGCCTTCTTCCCGGCAGGTTTGCCGAGGGAGGGGTGTGCAAGGCCGAGTCGGTAAAGCAAGAGAGACAAAGCAGCAGAGGGGTGTGGGCGGGGGTGGCGCCCATCCGTAACGTGAGGAGACGCTGGGCTTGTAAAGGACCGGTGGCCTGGCCGGAATGCGGAGGAGGAGGCGGGAAAGGCCGGGGAGGGGCGGGGTGGAGGCGCGGGACCAGGCGGCTGGCTCACCCCCGGGGGCGGCCAGTGTGCGCGGCAGCGGCCTTCCGCGGGCCGACCTTCCCTGCTGCCCGACTCGGGCCTCCGCACTCCGGGAGGGGGTGTCCACAGCGGGTCTCCAAGGTCAGTGGCCACTCTGGGGGCCGGAGGTCTGTCTCTGTCCTCCTAGGAACCTACACTGAGGGTGGCCTAGAGTTCTGGTCACTGAAGGGGCCCTGTGGGGCATGTCCGGGTCCCCGGTGGCTACAGAGAGCTCCGAGAGGGTTCGCCTTGTCTCCAGCCAGAATTCTGGACTGCCTCGGGCCACAGCGGGTCTGGCCCCTGCGGTCATCATACTGGCGCGGGGCGCCTCACGGTGCCCCTGGCCTCCCAGGGCCTGGCCCTCGTCATATGCCAGCGTGAGGGGACGCTGCCCTGCAGGAAGGCCAGGGTGGAGAGGCAGGTGTGTTGCTGGCCTCGGGGCCACCGTGCTCCCGATCACCCCTCCTCTGGGAGCTCCTGAGCGGCCAGCTTCCCTGTGGACGCAGAGGTCAGGGGCATGGGGACCCCCCGGCCCTTGGCGCCCTGTCCTGGCTCTATCTTGGCCGTGCTGGTCACTGCCCGGGGAGGGTGGGAGGGGTGTCCCGGGCCCTGTGGCTCTGTCTTCAGTGGGCTGGGCAGGACCTGTGGCTGGGCCTCGTTGGGGCTGCGGGCCCAGGCCTGAGGTGTGGCCCTGAGGATGGCCTTCCCCAGCCCACCCCACCCTGTGCTCAAGGGCAGAGGTCCCAGCTTTCGGGTGCAAAGCCCACGTCTCGGGGTCACTTGAGTGGGCACTTGCGGTTCCCAGGGGTGCATCGCCATGGCCGCAGCCAGTCCTGAGGACTGCTCTGGGCTGCGGACAGGCAGGGGTCCCCTCTTGCCGCTGCTCCTCAGCCTTGGGGCAGGCCTGGCCTGCTGGTGCTGGGCGGTGGGCCAGGGAGCCGTCCTCCCCAGAGAGCTTCTGCACGCTGGGAGAAGTCGGGCGAGCCTGGGTGCTTGGGACGGGCGCTCCAGGCCCAGGGGCCTCGTGGGGAACTCCCCGGGTGCCGCGGGATGTGAGCACGCTGGGTCAGCGTCTGCCTAGGGCTGCGCGGTCTGCGCAGCGTGGAGCCCGACGTTGCCGCGCTGCCCCCCCCCCCCCGAGAACAGCCCTCGGGCCGGGGAAGGTCAGGCTTGGCGTCTCGGGGTCTCGGAGCAGGTGCGCGGGTGGACGGGGCGCGGGAAGGCCTGCGACGCTCCACTGCTCGCTGCCTGGAGGGGGAGTTGGAGGAAGGAGACCCCTGCTGACCCCCGGGGGCCGGGGGCGCAGGTCAGAGATCACCCTGTGCAGCTCGGCCGTCCAGGCCTGCGGCTTCTGAGCAGCCCCGCGTCGTCCTCCGGGGCCCAGGCCCGGGCCGGTGTGTCCTGCAGAAACTCAGGAGGCCTTCCAGGGGCAGCCCCAGGGGGCGCTCTGGGGGTGCGATGCCGCCAGCCGGCAGGGCCCCCCTCAGCCCCCACCCTGGGCTCCTTCCCGGGAGCAGCAGCCACGCTCTGCCGGGCCCAGGAGAGCCACGGCGGGGCCACAGCCAGGGGCCGGCCCCATTCCCGCCGCCCCTCGCAGAGGCCCTGCCCAGCCTGCGCGCCCCGGGCCTGAGCTCACTCACTTCCGCGCACCTCGCACCTCGAGGACTGTGTGTGCCCTGGCTGAGAGCGCTCACTCGCTCTCCGGTGAGGGCGTCCCAGAGCCTTGGGGAGGTCGAAAAGGGCACGAGAGCCAGACAGGCGCGCAGGGACCCCTCGGAGGCCCCCACCGCCCCTCCCTGGCACTTGCCCCTCAGCTCTGGACAGGCTCCCGCCCGTGCCCAGGCACCATCCCGGGCCCCCCTTTCCCGGGCGAGGCCTGCCGGGGGGCTGGGGCTGGAGGTCCTACTGTGAGGGCAGGCAGGGGGTCGCTGACTGTGGCATGTGTGCGAGGGCGCGTGGTGGTGGCAAAGGCGGCCAAGACCCCACTGTGGGCAGCCTGCAGGGTCATTTCAGCTGGTGTTCCTCAAAGGAATGTTCTGGAAAGAGCAGGTGGGGTGGGGAGCCGCCTCCCGGGGGCCACACAGGAGTTGGGGTTACCGGGAACTCTCATCAACGCTAATTCATAAAATGGCATCTTCAGGGTCCACACACAAGTGTCACGACCACAGCAGTACCTTTTAGGCCCATGTGAATTTGCTAGAAAGCGTTTCCAAGCCCGGGGGCTGCTGCAGCCCGGGGTGAAGGTGCTGTTTCTGTCCTGAAAAGCGGGGCTGCCGGCTCAACGTGAGTGTTTTTTGTAGAAACCTTTCTTCTCCTTGTTTCGGAAGTCAGGCAGGGTCTCAAGTGTGCCCAAGTCACAGCCTGTGCTCAGCGGCTCTGAGCAGGGACCACCGGCCAGCGGGCGATCAGCGAGGCACCGGCCAGGCCTCCAGGGCTCACCTCCCCCGCCCCACACCAGCCTGGTCCCTGGGCTTGTCCCCTGGGAAGGTGGTCCCGGGTGCCGGCGTCCCGGGGCAGTGGGAGGCCGGGGGGGCGGCTGGGCTTCTGTCCCCTGACCCCCGACCCCTCCAAGTCCCACCACACAGCAGGTGAGGCAGGGGATGGGAAGGGAAGCCCGTGCCTGGTTTTTCGGGGCCTTTTGAGCGTGATGCTGGCCTTGTCTCAGTGCCGGTGGGTGTCCACCATGCTCTGGGCCCCTCAGACCACCCACGTCTGGGCCACCGGGACAGCTGTGCCCACCGTCACCCCCGCCCCCCTGCTGGTCCTGCTCAGGCTGGGTGCACAGAGCAGCGTCCCTGGGCCGTGGGGCCCGGGGTACCCTCGGTGGGGCTGGGGGCAGGGACCTCCCGGGGCCAATGCGCTGAGACGCGTCTCTTGTCCCAAGTCAGCCAGGCCTGACTTCATCTGGCCTGACCGTCTCCTTCCACGGTTTCTGTGGGGTCCCCTTGCTCTTTCCTCCTGGCTTCTGTCCCGTGCTGTGTGCCTCTGTCCCTCCAGGTGTCTGGGAGGCCCGACTGTGAGGCCAGGTGGACCAGGCCGTGAGGCGTCAGCAGGGCCTTCCTGGCAGGCGGGCCGCAGGGCTGTGAGTCTGGGAGGTGCCAGCAAAGCTGGGGACGGGTCAGGGTCCCCGAGGCACGGGCGGAGGGGCCGTACCTGGTATCTCCCTTTGTCCTCCTCCCCCTTCTCCGGGTCCCAAGGCAGAGGCCACGCCCAGGCTCGCACCTGAGGGCGGGACCCCCTGTAGACCCGCCAGTGCGTCTGCGGGAGAGAAGCGGCCCGAGACGCGCGGGGAACGCCGCGGGGGTGTCAGAGTGAGACGCGTCCAGAAGATGCTCCGAGAGGCGGCGTCTGCCCGGACCTGGGCCCGTCTTCTCCGACGCGGAGTGGACTGTGGGCCAGGCTGGTCCCGCCCTGCGGGGTCCTGGGCTAGGCTGGCCAGTGAAGCCGCGGGGAACCCAGGCCAGCCCCCTTCAGGGTCGGCATGCGCAGCGTTCTCCCTTCTCGCTGCCCCCGTACGTCTGCTCCAGTTTCTCAGCATCTTCACCTACTTGGCGGCTCGCCTGATCTGGGCTCTGCTGGGAAAGGGGACATGGTGGTGTCAGCCCAGCTGCCGGCTTCCCTGGAGTGGCCCCGACTCAGGCCGTGGCCTCAGAGGAGCCGGGAGGGTGCAGACCCCTCACAGCCCGAGGACGCCCCGGTCGCTCTGGGGTCAGGCAGCAGCCCGGTCTCGGCTGCCTCCCGCCGGCACAGCGCAGACGGTCTCGCGCCCTCGCCTTGTGAGTGCTGAGGCTGCGGGTGCTGAGGCTGGGTTGCTCCTGACTGGGTGGCAAGAGAAGCAGAGCCGTGAGGCCCGGGCGCCCGCCCCCCGCTGCTGCTGGCTGCCCCCTCTGCGCTGCGCCCCCAGTCCTGCCCCAGGGCGGCCCCGGCTCCCTCCCCCGCCACGGCCGGGCTGGCCTCCTACCCTGGTCTGCTCCCGGCACCAGACAAGGTGTCAAACACCACCCGTCTCTGTCACCTTCCCGGGGGCTCCCAGGTCCTGAGCGACCACCACTGACTGTCTCTCTAACGCCCGAGTCCACATCTCTCACGGCCCTTCGTGCTGTCCCCACGTGGCCCCCTGGCTGGGCCACTGCCCTCAGAGACCTGTGGGCCGGCGCCCCTCGCGTGGCCGTGCTCTGCGGAGCCGTGGCCGCCCAGGCCGAGCCCGACCCTGACCTCGCTGGACGATGCCCCAGGCCCTCCCTGGTGTGGGCGTGGAGGCCAGGGGCCGAGGCCAGACCGGCCCAGCGCCCAGCTCTGCCCCACCACTTCCCGGAGCTCTCTCGGTTGCGAGTCTAGTGTGGACCCTGAGCCGGGGACGGCGTCCGCAAATGGCAGCCCTCCCCGGGGAGGAGGCAGGGGGTGTCCAGACAACTCACGGCAAAAAGCCTAGCCTGTCGGTGACTTTGTACAGCGTCCACTGGAGACCCTGACCGGCACCCCTGAAGCCCGGAGGTGAGGGTACAGCCAGAGCGTCCGAGGGGACGTGTGACGGCGGGCCTGGCAGGAGAGCCTGCCCGAAAGGAGCTGCCTGCGCCTCACCCTGCCCGGGACACAGCTGCTCCTGCCGCCTGCGGGCACCGCCGGGGCCTCACCACTCAGCCTCGGTTCTGATTCCCCCGGGGACACACCTGCCCCCTCGGGCTGGGATGCCCCGCCTGCGCCTCACCAGGTGAGGCCCGCACCTGGGCCGCTATGATTCGCACTTGGGGGATGGACCTGCTCCTGCGGGAGACGATGCCCCTCGGGCCTCAGCGGTTCTGCCCGGCTCTGCCCCGCCAGCCTCCCGCTGCCCTTGGCTCTGCCCCTGCTGGGCTGCGCCTGTGCCTGCGCCCCCTGCGGAGCCTCACCTGCTCGTCCCTGGCAGCTCTTTCTGCTCACTCCAGGGCCAGCAGGGTCTCCAGCTTCTCCATGTCCGATGCTGCAAGAAAAAATGCAAATATTCCAGTGCACGAAAGAGCTTCAGAGAGCCAGCAGGGTGAAGTGGGCTCCCTGCCGGCAGCCCCGTGTCTGTGTGGTCGGAGGGGAGAAGACCGGGCCGTCCGGGTGGGCGACGCACCCCACGCGTCCGCCAGCAGCCTGGGAGGCCCCGTCCCCGTGAGATGAGGAGGAACAAGAAGGGGCCTGCAGGCCCAGGCCAATGGCTGTCCTGCCACACAGGGGGGTGCGCGCCTGGCCCCGGGGCACTGAGGGGAGCGTAGCCGCCAGCCTGGGAGGCCCCGCAGGCTCGTGGGACTCACATTGTGCTTAGGCATCAAAAGCACAGGCAACTGAGTTTATCAAAATTAAAATGGCTGTGCCCCAAGCGACACTGTCAAGAAAAAGACAAGCCACACAAAGAATAAAAATGTGAGAATGCCCTGACGGATAAGGGCCTAGGAAGCAGAATACGGCCAAACTCCTAACTGCACAACAAAACCGGCCCTGGTAGACTGTGGGCCGAGGACGCGGACAGATGTTGCTCCAGAGTCAACCCGTCTTTAGAGAACAAGGCCCACGGGCGCAGGAGACGAGGCTGCGCGTCAGCATCGGGGGGTGGGGGGGATGCGATCAACGCCACCAGGGGACCGAACTTCTCACCCACGGAGTGGCTGTTACAGATCAGGTGACATGGAGAAGCTGGAACCTTCCTGTAGGGCTGGCAGGGTGGCAAAATGGCGCAGCTGCTACAGAACTCCGGTCTTTTCTCCAACAGTTAAATCAGGAGTTACCCCGACCCAGCAGCCCCCCCTCCCAGAAGTACACCCAAGAGCCAGGAAGACAGGGACACAGGCGTCTGTACATGCACGTTCAGAGCAAACAGGGGCCCATCTAAGTGGCCCTGAACAGGTGGCCTGGGGACAGGAAGTGGAGGCGTGTCTTTCAACCAGAGGGGTGACACACTACCACGTGCTGCGTCGTGGATGGATGTGACGCTCAGGAAAGAAAGCAGAAGACCGCCTGTTGTGAGGTTCCGTGCATGCACCACGTCCGCAGAGCCAGCCCGGAGGCAGAGCCAGGCTCAGAGAGACAGGAAGCGGTCGTCAGTGGTCCCCAGGGCTCAGGGGATGGGGGGCGAGTGGGGGAATCTGCCGAGAAGAGATCTTTTGCTGGAGCAGTGGAAGGCGGAAACTGGTGACAGTGGCGTGGCTCTGCAGATACTCTGAAAACCATTGCGTGGCATCTTTTAATGTGTAGATTGTAAGGAAAATGCTCTGAGCCAGACCCCCCGCCTTCTGGGCCCAAGAGGCTCTGACGGTGCACCCGGGAGGCCGAGGGGCTGCGGGCACCAGGGGTCTCTAGGACAAGAGGCGCCCATCTGCCCCCTTCCGCTTAAGTCTCAACTGATTCTGGCTGGTGGGTCAGAGAGGAGCGCCAGCCCACTGCGGGGTGGGACTGGAGGAAGGAGGACGAATTCAACCACAGGCCCGCTATGCTGTGAGACCGTCCGCAGGCTCGCATTTCTGAACGAGGCACAGGGGAAGGGCCTCACTTTCCCGTTCACAGAGGGAGACACATCGGCTCCGGGCCAGTGCACAGGAGGTCCACCCATCGGGAACACAGCTGGGGTACGCTGGGCATGGGACACACGGTGCAGTGGGGGACAGGACGCTGAGCCGGGCGAGGCTCTGTGGCCCTGCCCAGCCCACAGGTCGCACGCGCTCACCTGGCTGGGGTCCCGATCTCAGGCGGGAAGGGTGGGAAACCTCCAGGGTTCAGGCCGAAGAATGGCTTGGAGGGACCAGGGGACCCTGGAGAGTTGCGTAAGCTCAGACCTGCTCCCCAGCTGCCCTGTTCTGCTCCCCGTCCCTCCACCCCAGCCCGGTCCTCCTCCTCGCCTCCCTAATCTCTGCCTCCCGCCCCCACTTCTCCACCGTCCTCCTCCATCCACGCTCATCCACCACAGTCCTAAGGCTGCATTCCGCCCACTCCCCCGGGCCCATGTCCCCTCCGTCCACCTCTGTAGCGGTCCCCCTCCCTGCTCCTCCTCCTCCTCACCCGCTGCTCCTCTGCCAGCCACTCACCCCTCCACCGCCTACACCCACCTCTCCGCCCGATCCAGCTTCCTTGCATGTCCTCCTCCTCCTGCATCCTCCTCCTCCTCCTGCATCCTCTCCCCTAACTCCTCCTCCTCCTGCATCCTCTCCCCTAACTCCTCCTCCTCCT
>PVHT021183674.1:18237-45011 GCA_004024745.2 Catagonus wagneri
AAAAAAAAAAAAAAAAAAAAACGTGTGGCTGGAAAGCATTCGTTCTAGAGACGCCCGTGGTTAACAAGGCCGCGTTGTGCATGTGAAAGTCAAGAGGGTAGGTCTCATGTTTGCATCAATGAGAAAAGCGAGGGGGGAGTTCCCTTCGTGGCGCAGTGGTTAACGAATCCGACTAAGAACCATGAGGTTGCGGGTTCGATCCCTGGCCTTGCTCAGTGGGTTAAGGATCCGGCGTTGCCGTGAGCTGTGGTGTAGGTTGCAGACGCGGCTCAGATCCTGCGTTGCTGTGGCTGCGGCGAAGGCCAGAGGCTACAGCTCCTGTTAGACCCCTAGCCTGGGAACCTCCATATGCCGCGGGTGCGGCTCCACATAAAGGCAAAAAAAAACAGAAAAGCGAGGGGAACGCGGTGCAAAGTAAGACGGTAAAAATGAACCCCAATAGGCCAGTCACTACTATAACTGTAAACAGCCCCACTTACTGGTTGAAATAGTGATTTTAAGTGAAATGAAATAAAGTCTACCTAAAGCACTAAAGGCCGCAGTTTCCTTGTGGGGTTAAGGGTCCCATATTGTCAGCGCAGTGCCTTGGGTCGCTGCTGTGGCACAGGTTCAGTCCCTGGCCTGAGAACTTCTGCACACTGCAGATGTGGCCAAAACCAAAACCAAAATCACTTCAGAATCACGTGTAGGGAGTTCCCATTTTAGCTCAGCGGGTTAGGAACTCGACTAGTATCCGTGAGGATTCGAGTTCGATCCCTGGCCTGCTCAGTGGTTTAAGAATTCGGTGTTGCCACAAGCTGCGGTGTAGGTTGTAGATGCAGCTCGGATCTGGGGTTGCTGGGGCTATGGTGTAGCCTGGCAGCTGCAGCTCCGATTGGACCCCTAGCCTGGAAACTTCCCTATGCTGCAGGTGAGGCCCTAAAACGACAAAAAACTAAAACAAGTCAAAACAAAAACCACAGGTGTAGCCAAAAAACACACATGCTTAGTGGGGCGTGCCCCCTTGCATATCTCGGACCAGGGAGCCGGGGCCGCTCTGTGGTGGCCTTGATGCTTCCTTGTTGATGGTTTGAAAAAAACACAGACTAGGAAACAACGGCTCATCTCTCAGTGGTTCCTGGGTCTAAGCAGAACTCACAGTGGGAATTAGAAATACCCAGCTGTATACTCTGAGCTGTATCTGCGAACTGCACCACAGCTCATGGCAACGATGGATCCTTAACCCACTGAGCAAGGTCAGGGATTGAACCTGTGTCCGCATAGATGTCAGATTCGTTAACTGCTGAGCCATGATGGGAACTCCAGCCTTCACATCCACTAAGCATCTACCATGTGCTGGGTGCCCACCAGTGTCTAAATGAAACAGCCCTCCCAGACCCACTGCGGGGACACAGAGGTTTGACTCTAAAAGAGCAGGTTCCTCTTAACGTCGTCCTCCTGGGTGGAGCAGAGCCAACCTGGCGGGCAGGGAGGGCGTCACCCCGGAAGGCCGGCCACCGGAGGTGCTGGCAGGGCCCTGGGCCACACGCTCCCTGCGGCCTCCCAGCGCCTGGGCCTGGCACCCCGTGCTCTGCGGAAGTCGGCACCCGAGCAGCACTTCCACTGACCCGGGCTTGTCTTTTTCATCGGTTCCCTTTACAAGCGCCCCACCCCTATGTCTGCGTGTGCACACATGCAGTCTTCCTGGTGCTTTTATTTTTAAAATTTATTGATTTATTTACTTATTTAGGGGCATATGGAAGTTCCCCGGCTAGGGATTGAATTTGAGCCAAAGCTGCGACCTACGCCACAGCTGCCACAGGCAGAACCACATCTGCAGCAGGATTCTTAACCCACCGCGGCCCTCGCAGGAACTCCTTTCATGTGGTTTAAAAGCACAGCCTCTTCTTTCCCCTTTGCGGGCTCTGCACGGTGTCTTCTCCCACCTCAGCACACAGCTGCACCCTGGCCAAAAGCAGGTGTGTTCTTTCCTGTGCGTCCACGCGAGCCGGCTGTGCTGCACCTGCGCGCACACCAGGGGTCGCTGGCCGCCACAAGGTCTCGGCTCCTCCCCTCCCCCTCGCCCAGCACCACCCCCTTGCTCGGCAGCTGCCTGCTGCTTCCCCGTGCCAGGCCGAGCTTGGGATCAGCCTTGCTTGGTGCCAGGTGCCGGGGGCTGTGCTAGTGGGTGCCAGCTGCACTCTCCGCGTGGCCATCCACATGGCCCCAATTCTGCCACCACCTGCAATGCACCTGCCACTAGCTGCACTATGCATCCTCTGGGATAGATGCTGCTTTCCGTGGGGTGGCCTGACTCCCAGAGAGAACGTTCTGGGTCAAAGACTGTATCATTTCAGTTTTACCAGACACTCCCGACTGGAAGGTGTTCTCAGGGAGAGAAAAATCGACCTCAGATGGAAGTCTGAAAATGCTGGGACTGAAGAGCAACACAATTCTGAGTATGAACTACATGAAATAACAACAGTTAATTATTATTATTCACAAATTAAGACAATGTTCCAAGGCCTTTGTACCGTCCACGAAGTGGCTGGAGTATGAACCCAGAGTGGACATTAAGTCAAAGATGCATGTGCAATCTCTGGGACAATCCCTAAAATACTAAAAGAATGTAAAATTACCCAACTAGAGAAATAAAATGTTTTCTTAAAAATCCAGAATAAAGCAATGGGAAAAAAAAATGCAGAGAAAGAGAAACATAGGCAGAAAAAATAGAAAACAAATAGTAAAACGAGACGTCTAAGTCCCCAGAACATTTTAGTAATTAAATTACTTGCAGGCGTTCCTGTCATGACTCAGTAGTTAACGAATCCGACTAGGATCCATGAGGACTCCGGTTTGATCCCTGGCCTCACTCAGTAGGTTAAGGATCCGGCATTGCCGTGAGCTGTGGTGTAGGTCGTAGACTTGGCTCGGATCTGCATTGCTATGGCTGTGGTGCAGGCAAGAAGCTACAGCTCCGATTCGATCCTTGGCCTGAGAATCTCCATATGCCACAGGTGTCCCCCCCCTAAAAAAAAGCCAAAAACAAAAAACAAAAAGGATTAAAAATGACAGAATCCAGTGGCCAAAGAAGAAATCACACATAAATTAGAAAGTATTTTGAACTTAAAGAAAAAAACCAGAAATCAAAACTTGCAGGGGAGTTCCCATTGTGGCTCTCAGGTTAAAAACCTGACATAGTATCTGTGAGGATTCTGGTTTGATCCCTGGCCTCACTCAGTGTTTAAGGATCCAGTATTGCCACAAGCTGCAGCGTAGGTCACAGATGAAGCTCCGATTCGACCCCTAGCCTAGAATTTCCATATGCCTCAGGTGCAGCCATAAAACAAAACAAAACAAAACAAAAGCCAAACAACTTGTAGGAAGCACAAAACCATCTTTAATGGATACGTGGGAATAGAAACAATTCGTGACCACCATCTCAAAAACTGACAGTAAGAAGAAATTAAAAAAAAAGCAGAACAGTTCCTGCCGTAGTGCAGTGGTTAAGAATCCAACTGTAGTGGCTGAGTCATCACAGAGTGTGTGTTCGATCCCAGGCCTGGTGCGAGGGGTTAAAGGGTCCAGCAATGGCACAGCCGTGGCGTAGGCCGCAGCTGTGGCTTGGATTCAGTCCCTGGCCCGGGAACTTTGATATGCTGTGGGTGCAGCCGAAAAAGAAAAAAAAGAAATCAAGCCTCCCTCACATGAGAAGAAAATATGGGGTAAAGAACAGAAACTCGTGAAATAGAAAAAAAAGAAGTAAGCCGTGGTGAAGATCCATAAAGCCAAAGCCAAACGCTGGTTCTTTGTAAAGACTAATAAAACTGATAAGGTTGTTGAAGAAAAAAAAAGAGAAGCTACATATAACCAGTATCGGGAATGAAAATGGCAAAATCACTACAGATCCCACAGATATTTAAAGAGCACCAGGATAGTAAGCAAAATTTTATACCTCCAAAGTTTGAAAATATAGTGTAAACAGATTTCTAGAAAAACACAACTTATAAAAACTATCACAGAGAGAAACAGTGTGCTGAGACCACTGTGGAGGGCCAGATGCCCACAGCTGTCCCTGCATGGCCAGCCTCCTCCCCGTGTGACTGAAAACGGCACCCTCGAGCCAAGACCTCCCCAGCAGGAGGCTGCGCAGAGGTCACCCTACACCTTGTGAGCTCCTCCCGCCACAACACAGAACTTAGCCCGCAATTCAGACGTGGCCTTGCATTCTGAGCCGTAGGACAAATCTCCGAGGGCTCTCGCCAGGGTAAGTCGAAGAACACCGTCAGCTACGCCGTGTAACTACTCACCCATGGATCCAGATCAGTCGCTGACCCAGCGTCTCAAACACTTGCTGGACCACCTCACCGGGTGTTGTTCGGGAAAATCCAGTGTGCTCTGCACTTACGCTAGCTGCACTCCCTTTATGTGTCTTAGATTTCAATAAGAAAGAGGTCCTTCCGTCCTTTTTCTTGGCTGTGCCTGCAGCGTGCGTGCAGAAGCTCCCAAGCCAGGGGACGGAACCTGAGCCACTGCAGTGACAACACCACGTCCCTAACTCACTGAGCCACACGGGAACTCCAAAAGAGGTGTTTTTTCAAAGGAAAACAGCTACAAAGGTAGAAGAGGCACAGGGACTCCCCCCCAGAGACACCCCCGGCCTGGCTGTCTTTCCCACACATCTGACCCGCTGACCTGCGGGCCGTGCTCCACGAGGCCTCTCTCCTCAGCCCCTCACTGCATTCCTCTTTTCTGAAACGTCACCCCCGTGTTAGGACGCTGGGACAGGCACTGAGGACGTGGCAGAAAAAGGGGCAAGCAATGAACACCTACTGGATGTCTGTCTGGGGCCGGGTCAGGAGACAAACCACACACTGGTGGGGCAAGTGGTGGAAGTACTTTTGTTAACTAAATCCCACATTGGGTAGACCCAGTAAGTTTAAAAATAAAGATAAGTACTTAGCTGGTAAATCAGGTAGGTTCAAAAAGAACAATAAAGACATAACGTCCAGTGGGCCCCGAGAGCCCCCGCTGGGGGCACACACTCTGGGAAGAGGTCCAGCATCTGTCTGCGCACTCAGCTTTGTGGGGTGCCTCAGAGTTGACAAGTTGACAAGTCCTGGTGGGGAAAACATGGGGAAAGATACTTTCAGACCTTTCTTCCCCTCCTCAGGAGTGTGACTTAGCCTTCAATTTTCTGTTTTTCCGCTGAGCACCACTTGTTTGATTCAGTCTGTGGAACCTGGCCGCGCTCCTCACCAGCTCCTGGACCAGAACGCAACCCCACTCCCGCCCAGGTTTCCTTCCTTCGGGACCATCTGTTCTGCTCAGTGCTGAAGCCTCAGCACCTACAACATAGCCTGGCACACAGGAGCCACTTAATAAATACTTACTAATCAACTATTAACGTTCATTGACAACGTTAGAAGAATGAAGCATCATCCCCAGATTACAAACGTGGCCTTAATGAAAAAGTTGCTACTTTTTTACGAAACCATGTCTGTCTCCGTCTTACTCTACGGCTCTCGTGGTGTGGTCGGTGCCTGCACAATCCCAACATCCGGACTTAGCTCTACGTCGGAGAACCCACCTTCACGTTACGGTCACTGCCCAGGCCCTGCTAGGCTTAGCCTCACTGGATCCGACCTGCGAGGCCCCGCCCACGGACCCGGCGCCTCGGGGACCACAGCTGGCCCCGCCCCGCCAACAGGCCCCGCCCACACACCACGCCCCGGAGAGGCCCCGCCCACCACCGCCTCCAACGCCCCGCGAGTCCCGCCCCCAGCCTCTAGGCCCCACCCCACCGCTGGTCCCGACCTCGCCCGCCCCGCCCCAGGCCGGAAGTAGGCCGTCTCCCTCCGGGGCTACAGGCAGGACAATCTGTCGACGTGTCTATAGGTCAGTCCTTCCCGCGGTCCGTCAGTGGGTGGCGCAGACAAACGGGCGACCGGTCCGGCGTCAGTCTTTACCAGCGTCGGCCTTGGGCCGCGTGTGGAGGAGCCTGGGAAGACACGCGCTTGCGAGGCGGGACGAGGGGTCCGCTGGCACAGGAGGGGACCCCCTTCTCGGGCCCGTGGGGGCCGGGCCTCCCCGAGGGCGGGGCCTCGCGGGCCGAGGCCACCGCGCCGCCCAGCGGACTTCGGCGCGCTCGGCAGACGTCAGGGCGACCGAGTGCGCTTCCGCGCACGCGCGCGCGCCGGCCACCGCCCTTCCTCCGGGGCGCGCTGGGAGTCGGGCGCCCGGCTCTGAGTCTGCGCGTGCGCGGTCTGCGCCTTGGTGGGTCTACGGCGCGGTCCTGGGGTGCGCCTGTTGGCGACCAGCGATCTATACAAGCAGGGGCTGCCTCCGCCAGACTTTCCTCCTCAAATTGAGTAACCCTCGATCTTGATACCCCAGAGAACCGACCCCCAGGAAGGACAGCTCTGCCAGAGAGGACTGGCCCGGGCGGTGCCCCCAGGGTGCTAGGCCTTAGGCATGGCCAATTGCTCGCCCTGCGGCTCTTCCCCGTTGGGTCACCCGAGAACCCTGGGGGAGCTGGGTGGGCAGCTCTTGTGGGAAGAAGGACGTAAGTGGGACAGCACGTCGGGGGGCCGCGGGGTCGGGTTTTATCCCAGGGGCTTGTTGAAAACAGTCTAAGTGTCAGCCTGTAGAGATTGGTTGAGTAAATTGAACATATTCGGACAGAGAAACGCAATGTGGCCATTAGAAGTTAGCATGCATATGTATCTGTACACATACATGTATATTCGTGTATACATATCTTTTTTTTTGTCTCGCGGCATATGGACGTTCCCAGGCTAGGGGTTGAATCAGAGCTGCAGCCGCCGGCCTACGCCACAGCCACAGCCACAGCAACGCGTGATCCAAGCTGGTCACTGCAAGGCTGGATCCTTAACCCACTGAGCGAGGCCAGGGATCGGGATCGAACCCGCAACCTCATGGTTCCTAGCCGGATTCATTTCCCCTGCTCCACGACAGGGGCTCCCTCTGTGAGGGTCTTAATTTGACATTTTTGGCTCTCTCTTTTAATGACGCTCATGATTATGTTGGGCCTTCTAAGTAATCCAGGGCAGCCTTCCCATCTCAAGATTCTTAACTTAATGGAGTTCCCTTGTGCTTTAAAGTTCCACTCTTGTCACTGCTGTGGCTCAAGTAGCTGCTCTGGTGTGGGTCGCTGATGTGACACGGGTTTGATCCCTGGCTGGGGAACTCCTGTATGTCACGGGCACAGCCAAAAAAACCCAAAAAGGATTCTTAACTTTGTCATATATCATATATCTGCAGAGTCTCCTTTGGGCTGTAAGGTAACTTGACTGATTTAGAGATCAGGACATGATCATTTGAGGGGGCAATTATTCTGCCTACCAGTCTTTATATCATTTTAATTTTAATTTTATTTTTGCTTTTTAGGGCTGCACCCTAGACATACGGAAGTTTTCAGGCTAGGGGTCTAGGGGTCTAATTGGAGCTGAAGTTGCTGGTCTTACGCCACAGCCACAGCAACACCAGATTTGAGCCGCGTCTGTAACCTACAGCACAGCTCATGGCAATGCCATATCCTGAACCCACTGAGCAAGGCCAGGGATCAAACCCACATCCTCGTGGATACTTGCAGGGTTAACTGCTGAGCCACGATGGGAACTCCCAGGGCCTTTCGTTTATCTCTTTTGGTTTTTCTTCAAAAAGCACATACTGCTCATTGTGTAAAAATCATGTTAAAGTTGCTTGACATGCCAGTGTCTAGAAGCCCCTCTCTGCCCACCCCTCTGCCTTCCTCCATCCTCACCCAGTCCAGACTTCAGTACTCTCAGCCAGGAGCCCAGCACCACCCTCATCATCCTGTGTCAGCGTGGAAGAGAGCTGCTCGGTGACTTCACTTAACAGCTTGTCAACTTGCACTTGCCCTGGGGAAGCTCATGGCGTGGGATGGGAGTGGTTGTGCCTTGGGACACACAGAACCCTTTGGGACCGCTGCCCCAAGCTGGTGGCCCTGACCCCCTTGCAACCCCCTTGTAAGCTACATAAGCAAAGACTGGCCTAACTATTCTCTCCAAATGGAGTAACCTTCACTTCATTCCCTCCATGAAACAACCCCTAGCTCCCTAAGGCTCCTTTGTTACACTTGTAGAGATTGGTTGGTTTCAGTAACTGACCATTTGGGCCGCATGTTCTTTTCCCTTCTCCTGCTGTAAATTCCTGTTTGGAAGTTTTTTGGGGGAGGGGGGCATAGGGAAGTTAGAAGGCCAGGGATGGAACCGGCGCCATAGCTGTAACCAGAGCCACAGCGGTGACAACGCCAGTTCCTTAATCCACTGAACCATGAGGGAACTCCTCTGATGTTTTAAATTTACCATAGTGAGCCCACAAAACCCTAGGCCTCCAGCCTCGACCCCACCAAGGAGAGAACCTCAGCCGCTGGACCCGTTGGGTGGGAGAGGGCGCAGGCCTCTGCGGGTGTGGCCCCCGCCCTCAGGCCACGCCCCCAGAACGTGGCCACGCCCCCTGCCCCTGTGGAAAAACCCGCTCCGCCCTCAGGTCTGTGGCGAGCGCGGCGGCGGCGGCGGCAGGAGGTAGGGGGTGCGGTGCCGGGTCGCGTTGTAGCGGGAGCGGCCGGGAAGGGGGGGCGAGGGGCCCCGCGGCGTTTTGCGTCGTTTAAAACCCCGCTGATGTTTTTGGGTCGGCACCCCCGACCGCGTGACGGAGGGTTCCCGGGCCCGAGAAGGACGCACGGCCGGCGGCGCCGGGAGCCCTCTCCGCGCGGCGTCCGAGCGGCCCCCGCCGGGCCCCGCGCTGACCCCCGACCTCCGGACACATGCGGAGTCTCGGGGGCGCGGAGGGCGGCGGCGGCGGCGGCCCTGGACCCCGGCGCGCCGCCGCCCGCTGCCTCTCGGAGGTAACCGTGCCGCGCCGAGTGGGCGGGCCGGGGAAGGCGGAAAGCAGCGGCTCGTCCCCCGGCGCGGCCCTGCACGGCGGCCGATCACGTGGGGAAGCAACGAATGGGGCCTTGTTGAGATCTGGGGCCTGGGGAGCAGCTCCGCTGGTGCAGCCCCCGATTCCCAACGAGCTGCGGGCTAGACACGTGCTTACTCCTACCCGGATCAGGGCCCCTACCTGGTGGCTTGTGGGGATGGTTGTATACGCGGTACCTTTGGGGGATGTTAACACTTTTTCGTGGATCCTCAAAGGGATCAGTGACCTGGAGGCTAAGAAGTGTCCTGGGCCCCAAGGGTCGACCAAAGGGGTGCCCCGGGGTCTAGTCAGGCCTGTGTGTGGTTCCCAGCCCTGGACAGTTGAGTCGCCTAATGTCACCCGGGATTCAGGGAGATGGAGCAGCCCCGCGGGAGCTGTTGGGGCTGGAGATTCTCAGCGGATCCTCCCACGCGAAGGGGTGGGGGCCAGCGAGCCTCCCTCCCGAGCCTTTCAGGCCGTGACTGAGGGTTCTGACTCAGGGTTTCACGCCCTGCGTCAGGAAGGGCGGCTCTGGTTTTGCTGGGTCCCTGGCAGTGGGCTGGGCGGTCTCCGCCGGTGATGGCTATTGATGCGGCCAGTTACCTCCACCTCGCCTTGGTTCCTCAGCAGGCCTGTCCCCTAGGCCGAGCAAGCGTGAGGCTTGCTGTCGGCTAGCAAAGGGGTCTCCTCTGCCCAGCAGGGCTGTAACTTCAGCCTTGGCTCAGTTGCCCCTCCTCCCAGCTGTGGGCTCCAAACCAGCCGGGCTTGGGAGGGGTGAGCCCCCTTTAGCAAGGCCTGGGAGGAGCCAGGCCCGGACGCAAACACTAGTGAGGTCGTCCTCAGGAATCTGGGGTTTCAGGGAAGCGGGGGACCTCATGTGGGCCTGAGTCATCCCGTTACAGAGACGGGGAGTGGCTGTTCCCAGGCGAGCCTTACTTCCTATTCGCTTTTGAATGAAGCCCCGCCTCCAGGCCCTTCCCCTGCCCCAGCACCCCGCTGCCCAGGGGTTCCTTTCCTGCTGGCCCCTGCCGGGGGCCCTGGTTCCTCGTTTGCTCAGGCTGTGCGCGCGCAGGTGAGGTTTCTGGGCCTGTGATCCCCCTTTCCAGACCTGCTGGCCAGACGGCCCCGCTTTTCTCAGCCCGCTTGGTGAGCTGCGGCCAAGGATTATGGAAGCAGACGGCCCCACCCGGAGTGCTGGTCACTGGACCCGTGGCCCCCACCCACCTGCTCTGTCCTGTCTGGGGCACCTGTGGCTGGTGCCCCTGGGAACGGTGGCCTGACCACAGGCACCTGCCCCTCCCACTCAGCTGCTCAGCCTGGCACTCCGGCGGGGGCGGGGGTGGCTTTGTGGCTGCCTGGCCGGTGCAGCCCTCCTGTCCTTAGGAGGCTGAGCAGACGTAGCGCTTCATGGGTTGGGGCGTCACCTGCCCCCTGCCTGGGGCATCCACACTGTCCAGGCCCACAGGCCACCGCTCCCAGCCCAGACAAGTCGGAGGCAGGGCTTTGGGTGGCAAGCGCTGGTTTCAACTTCCTTCCAGGCAGGAGGTGCCATATAGGCTGGGTGCGGGGCGCTGGCAGCTGAGAGCAGCCTGTCTGTCCCCAAAACCTGTGGTCCCTGGTGGTCTTTGCCAGGGGAGCCCCGTGGGCACAGCTTCCTTCTGCCCACCCCTATTTTTGCTCCTGGAGGCCGACGCAGACGAAGGTGCCGCAGAATGGAAATGATCAGGCAGGGGAGGGCTGTGGCTTCTGGGTCCTGTTTGGGACCCCCCATCCTGTCTGCAGACCTCTGGCCAGTCCAGCCTGAGTGGGGCTGAGACGTCCTCCGCGCCTCTTTCTAGGAAGCTCTCCACCTCCCAGCATGAGCCTCGACATCCACTGTGAGCAGCTGAGCGACGCCCGGTGGCTGGAGCTCCTGCCTCTGATCCAGCAGTACGCGGTGGTCAGGTAGGGCCCCCCGTGCCGGGGACCCCCTGGCCAGCACCCTCCTGATGCGTCATTTACAGAGGTGCGGTGTAAACTGTGTGGGACTTTCCACGTGGCATAAAATATTCCTTTTGTCCTTCGTTCCCACCGTTTGAACGTACATTCATTCCCGGTCCAGGCTCGGTGAGCAGAGCGGGGCTCTCCAGCGTGTCCGCTGGCTTCTGCTCTTGAGGGTCTCAGACCTGGAGTCTCCTCAGGGCTCAGAGGCAAGAAACGGGTGCTTGCCTGCTTGAGCAGAAATGGTGTTTCTCTTTTTTCTTTTTAACTTATTTGGCAGTCTTGGTTAGCGGAAGAATGGTGAAGAGTGCAGGGGCCCCCGGGCCCTGTTGCCTGGGGCGCCAGTCAAAGCAAAGGGTCCAAGCTCATGTCCCCAGCTTTTCCAGGTCGTGCAGGCCCCCCATGGTGTTCGTCCTCGTGTCTCCATGGTCCCTCCTTGTCCTTGGCTGCCTGACCCTGGAGTCCACTTGGGGTCTGGTGAGAGTCCCTCTGACATCTCATGGTTGAGTTCGGCATTCTTGGCGAAAAGCTAAGTGACACATGTGCTGGGCTGCCCAGCACATCGTATGTGGGCTGTGTTGTCACAGTGGTGCCACACGCTCATCCCCATGGTCACCGTGCCCACCTGGTGAGGTGGTGCCCGCTGGATGTCCACTGCAGTTACTGGTTTCCCTCTGTTAGTGACAAGCGCCACCTTGCAAACTCCTTCCGACTCTGCTGACACCGTTTCTGCTCAAACTTGTCTCCTGACCTTTGCGCGCTGTGGACTGCGGGTCTTCCCAGAGCGGCGTTGCTGCTGGCGGGGGCTTTTCATGCCTTCATTCCTTCCACGTGTACGACTGTGGTTCTGTGAGAGCCGGCCCCGCCCCCGCCCCCACCCGTACTGACTCGGTTCTCCCGGGCCCCACTCTGTCGGGATGTCCCACGCTGGCCGTGCAGGGCCCTTAGGTGGGCTCTTGCCTCTGCGGCGCTGGCTCATCCAGGCGGCTCCTCTCCTGGAGACAGGAGCCGCACCTGCCGGCTGCCCTGCGGTCAGATGGTGTGTCTGCCAGTACCTCAGAGTTCATGAACGTGTTTCACTTTACGGCGTGTTGGTGGTGACTCACCTTGTCGAAGTCTTGGCCCTCGACGGGTCCCAGCCTGTCGGGTGTCCATCCGCAGGCTCGATGACTGTGGCCTCACGGAGGCGCACTGCAAGGACATCGGTGCCGCCCTCCGGGCCAACGCCTCCCTGACCGAGCTCTGCCTCCGCACGAACGAGCTGGGCGACGCTGGCGTGCACCTGGTGCTCCAGGGCCTGCAGAGCCCCGCCAGCAAGATCCAGAAGCTCAGGTGAGCGCCCGCCCCACCCCCGGGTGAGGACCGCGCCCGCTGCAGTCTTCTGTCCCTCCCGGGCTCTGGGGCACACTGCGGCCCCTCTTGGCAGGCCAGGCTGCCCGGGCCCGTGTCCGCCTCGCCTGGGCCCCTGCCGAGGGCTGGCTCGCCTTGCGCAGGATGCCTGCCGACAGCCGCACGTGCTTTAGCCTCCAGAACTGCTGCCTGACCGAGGCGGGCTGCAGGGTCCTGCCCGGTGCGCTGCGCTCCCTGCCCGCACTGCGGGAGCTGCACCTTGGCGACAACCCGCTGGGCGATGCCGGCCTGCAGCTGCTCTGTGAGGGACTCCTGGACCCCCAGTGTCACCTGGAGAAGCTGCAGTGAGTGTGCACCCCACCTGGGGGGCCCGAGGTGCCTGCTCCCCTAGCCCTGCACCCCCATCCCCTGAGTTTTGTCTCCCGGGGCAAGCGCCCGCCCCAGCTCATTGGCTGCAGGGAGCTTGGAGGAGGGGGCCCTTGGGGACCTGTGGACGTTCCTGCTCCCCGGTGCTGGGGCTGTGGCCCCTTTGCAAGGAGCTGGCAGCTGGCCTGCGACCCCACGTGAGCACACGGCTGGGGTCAGCCGCAGATGAAGAAAGCCTAGCAGAGGCCTCAGACCTTCCCGCAGGGTCTGTGGCTCGGCCACCGCCGCGCCGTCGCTGCCCAGCAGCGCTCCAGTCTTCGGGGCTCACGGCCGGGACGAGAGGCTGACCGCCGGCCTGTCCCCAGACTGGAGTACTGCAACCTGACGGCCGCCAGCTGCGAGCCGCTGGCCGCGGTGCTCAGGGCCATGCAGACCCTGAAGGAGCTCACGGTGAGCAACAACGACATCGGCGAGGCTGGCGCCCGCGTGCTGTGCCAGGGTCTGGCGGACTCTGCCTGCCAGCTGGAGACGCTCAGGTAAGAAGCTCGGGGCGGGCGCCGGGGGCGAGGTGGGGGCCGGGGGCTCCCCCGCTCCCAGCACCTCTCGCCCCTTCAGGCTGGAGAACTGTGGGCTCACGCCAGCCAGCTGTAAGGACCTGCGCAGCATCGTGGCCGCCCAGGCCTCACTGAGTGACCTCGACCTGGGTAGCAATGGCCTGGGCGACGTGGGCATCGCTGAGCTGTGCCCTGGGCTGCTGAGCCCCGGCTCCCGACTCAAGACCCTCTGGTGAGTGGCCTCGGGCTCGGCCGATGTGAGACCTGCGGAGTGGCTGGGGAACACTGCGGCCCAGTGGTGACGGCCCCCCTACCCCGCAGGCTCTGGGAGTGTGACATCACCGCCAGTGGCTGCCGAGACCTCTGCCGTGTCCTCCAGGCCAAGGAGACCCTGAAGGAGCTCAGTCTGGCGGGCAACAACCTGGGCGACGAGGGCGCCCGGCTGCTGTGCGAAAGCTTGCTGCAGCCTGGCTGCCGGCTAGAGTCCCTGTGGTGAGTTGCCAGGCGGTAACAGGGGCAGGAGGGCCCGTGGGGAGGGCACTGGGTGGCACCGGTGGGAATCGTACCAGGGGCTGGTGGGGGTACACGTGCCCTGAGGGCAGGGGGGGAGGGTGCAGAGGCCAAGCGGCCCCACGGGCTGCGGCTGCCCCGAGCGCCCATCTGCTGCCCACAGGGTCAGGTCCTGCAGCCTCACGGCCGCCTGCTGCCAACACTTCGGCTCGATGCTGACCCAGAACAAGCATCTCCTGGAACTTCAGCTGAGCAACAACAAGCTGGGTGACCCTGGCACCCAGGAGCTGTGCCAGGCCCTGAGCCAGCCGGGCACCGTGCTGCGGGTGCTCTGGTGAGTGCCACTGAGAGTGTGTGACTGCTGGGCACCGCGTCTCCCTGACTGAGGCTGGGGACAGCTGTGACCCTGGGGTCTTGCTGAGCGCGCAGACGGGGTCTCAGGCTCCCAGCACACCACGTGTACGGAACCCCCTCGCCGTCTGGCAGCGGCAGAGGCCCAGGTCCCCAGCCCTGACCTCTGCCCCCACCCCCCAGCCTTGGGGACTGCGAGGTGACCAACAGCGGCTGCAGCAGCCTTGCCTCGCTCCTGCTGGCCAGCCGCAGCCTGCGGGAGCTGGACTTGAGCAACAACTGCGTGGGCGACCCGGGCGTCCTGCAGCTGCTGGGGAGCCTGGAGCAGCCGAGCTGCACCCTGGAGCAGCTGGTGTAAGTGGCCTGCGGCCGGCGGGCGGGCGGGCACGGGGCGGGGGCGGCCACCCCTCACCCCGCGCCCCGCGCCCCTCGCCCCTCGCAGCCTGTACGACACCTACTGGACGGAGGAGGTGGAGGACCGCCTGCAGGCCCTGGAGCGGAGCAGGCCCGGCCTGAGGGTCATCTCCTGAGCGGCGCCTCCCTGGACGGCCTTCCCCCCTCGGGGACCCCAGCTTTACCTGAGAAACGCTCAGATCACCTTCCTGCTGTGAGAGGATTTCAGGCACTTCTACTAAATATAAACACATTTGGCAAGAGGAGTCTTCGTCCTTTCTTTTTTAAACGGCTGCAGCGTGTGGAAGTTCCCTACCAGGGACTGAACCTGAGCCTCTGGCATGAGGGGCTGCAGTTGGATTCTTAACCCACTGTGCCACGGTGGGAACTCGGGGAGTGACATTTTTGGAGCACTCGTGCTGCCAAGTACTGCGGGCTCAGCAGCTTTCCGCAAGTTCTGGCTGTGGCTGCACCTCTGGGTCCTCTGCACGAGCCCTGGTGCCGGGGGGTCCTGCCCCCAGTGGTGTGTTTACTCCCTTTGTCACTGGAGGTGACACGAGTCCCTCCCACACTGAGGGCCACACGCCTGGGAGGCCTGGCTCGCTCTGGCCTCTGGTCACAGCCGGCAGCTCACGGAGCGCCTCCTGTGTGGGCTGGAAACTTGGGCTGGGAGCTGCTCCCAGCGGAGGCTGGAGCCCCGTGGACAGAAACCCCGCCAAGCAGACACTGGCAGCGTGCAGGGCATCTGGTGCCCGGTCAGCAACTTCCTGGCACTGCTATGCCTGCAAAGCCCTTCAAGGTGCCCAGGACCCTCACCCGGCCAAGGGAGCAGCTATGGGATGTGCCTGACCCCAGTCTGGGCAGGACCCTGTACCCACCTTGGGCCAGAAACCAGCGGGGGATCCCAGGGGCCAAGCCTGGGACAGATGGGCCCCCGGAGGCAGGCGGGTTGGGACCCAGAGCGACCAGGAACTCAGTACTGCCCAGGTGCGGTGGTGGGATGGGCACTGGCACACGGCCGACACGTCGACACATGCCACAGCCCGAAAGCCAGGATGGCCCGCGTGCATGTAGCGCTAAGGCTGGGTGCCCATCGCCACACACGCCCCGCCCAAACCAGTTCCTCAGGCTGGCTGGCCACCCGGCGAACGCGGCAGGAGGGAGCGGGCCGGGTGACCCCTGTGCGGCCTGGTCGGTGGCCAGGACGCACGTCCAGCCCCGGCAGCCCCCACCAGCCCCCTGGCCGGTGTCCCAGGAGGCAGAGAAAACGGCGGAGACGAGGGCAGCAAGGAGGCGCGGGGCTGCGGGCCGTCACCGCGGCTTTTACTTGCTCTGTTTGCTCATGGAGGCGACCTCAACTCTGCAGCCAGGGACCCTCACCACCCTCAGGACCCGCCCTCCTGACAGCGGCACCAGCCTTGGAGTCTGACTCCATGTGCCTCCAAGGCCACCCACGACCTCCGGCCCCGTCCTCACAGCCTCTCGTCAGGGCGTCAGATGAAGGCAAAGGCTCTGCCCTTTCTCAGCCGCCTGAGCCGTTCCTGGACCATGGTCCTTCACGGGGGCTGGGCCACCGGGGGGCCGGCAGGGCCCGAGGGGCGCCGTGGCCGTGCTCCCGGGCCAGGCTGTCTGGTTCGGAGGCGCCGAGCGGCCGAGGCTGCGGGCTGACTGCGCAGAGAGAGGAAGGGGGCTCTCGCTCCCCAGGGCCGGGCCGCCCAGGGTGAGCCCGGAGCCCAGGGCGTGCACCTGCACACGCACGGCACACACCACACACGCCCGGCCCCGCCGCACGCACGCGGGAAGACAAAACCTCGAGGGCTGCGGTCCGCTGAAGGCTCCGGCCGCGGGCCTGGGCCCCGTGCAGCTGAGACGCAGCGTCAGTTCGGAGCCGGCAGCCCCTCCCTCTCGGCCTCCTCGGGCGCAGAGCGGTCACCGGGCCCAGGCGGGTGTCTGTCCACGCTGCCGCCCGCCCTGCCCTGCTCGTGCCGGCTCTGCTGCTTCTGCCGCCGTGTCTCCTTATACCGCAGCGTGATGTCCCTGGGAGCAGTGGGGGCCGCGTCACCCCGCCGGCCCGTGGCAGCCCCTCCACCCTGCCCGGCCCGGGGCGCACAGCGGGACAGCAGCCCTGGGGGGCCGGGGTGCTGGCTCACCGCAGGAAGAAGCGCCAGACGGTCCAGGTGAGGGCCAGCACGGAGCCGAGCGTCCAGCACTGGGAGATGTAGAAGGGCAGCGAGAGCGTGAGCGTGTGCGGGTCGTACTTCACCACGATGAGCAGCTCGGTGGCCGTGATGGCCGCCACCAGCCAGGCCTGCTGGCCCAGCTTCTTGTGGGGCTTCCTGCAGAGGGAGGCGCTGGCTGACGTCAGACCCCGGCCGCCCGCCGCCCGCCGCCCGCCCGCGCCCTGCCGGCCTCACGGGTCGTCCATGAAGTCGTAGATCTCCCGCATGGCCACGCCGCCCACGTTGACGAAGAAGACGAGCCGCAGGAGGACCAGGTAGTGCTCGGGGGGCAGCCACAGCACGAACTTCAGGTAGAAGGTGTTCAGCTCTGCCAACAAAAACTGGGGGCAGAGGGGGGTGCGGGGGAGCCCGGGGCCCGGTGGGCCACGCGCCCGAGGCCCGGCCTTACCACCAGGATGATGCCGCACACGGCCAGCCAGCGGCGCAGGCTGGAGGCCGGCTTCCACTCGAAGCGGACCCAGCTGTAGGGCGTGAACTGGAAGGCGATCCTCTTCATCTTGCCCCTGGAAGGCCGGCCAGCAGCCTGGGACGGTGCCCACGCCACGCCCGGCCCACGCTGCCCGGCCCACGCTGCCCACGCCGGAGGCGCCCGCGACGGCCGGGAGAGGAGCCCCCCCACCCCCAGCCCCCAGGGCTCCACCTGGGAGGCCGGCCGGGAAGGACGCGGACCTGAGAAGGGCCACGGGGATGGAGCCCAGGGGAGGGTACAGGAGGCGAAATCCTCGCCCAAAGCGCCTCACAGAAGGACCCCAGGCCCCACAAAGCGGGGCGGCTCTCCAGACGTACTTGTACGTTGGAATGTTCCAGAGGCCCTGCCACTTGTACGTCTTCAGCGACAGCCACTCGAGGGTCTTCATGCCGCAGTAGATGCCCAGCCCGTTGCAGACAAGCACGTCCATGATCCACTGGGGGCGGGAGCCGGGTGGGAGGTGGGTGTCGGGACCCCCGGCTCCGGCAGCCCTGCCCGAGGCCCTGCGCGGGGTCCCCCCGGTGGCAGGGCGGCCAGCACGGGCCGGGGGCACGAGGCCCGCAGCAGGCCAGGCGGGGGGCCGGCACCTACGTGGTCCCACCAGCACTCGCTGAAGTTGGGCAGCTGGTGCTCCAGGCTGTACTCCAGGAACTCGAACATCACGCTCACGATCGTGCACATCCACCAGTCGCGGATCATCAGCGTCTGCGGGCCCGCCCCGGCCCCGTGAGCCGTCTCCTCCCGTGCCAGCCCGAGGGCGTGTGGCTGACCGGCAGGCACCCCTGGGGGCTCTCCCCGACGCTCTCCAGCGGCCGCGTGCGGCCGGACCGGGCCTGGAGCCCAGGCAGCTGCTGCCTGGCCTGCGCCATGGCCCCACCCACCACACTCGAACCGCTGTCACCCCTTGGTTGGAAGGGGCCCAGAGCCCAGGGCGGGCCCCAAACCAGGTGTCCCCCCCGAGGAGGTGCCTACCTTCAGGTACCAGCCGATGAAGTGTGCGGGCACAAAGCCGTCCAGCTTGTCCTGCGGGGGCAGGGTGCGGGCCTCAGGCTCGGCCGCCCATGAGCTGGGAGGGGACCCCGACGCAGCCAGAGGCCGTCCTCACAGGAGGTGCTTGGCTCCTGGGTCCCCCACACCCTGGTCCAAGGGGGCGCGGAGGCTGAGGGGAGCCCCATGTCAGGCGGGAGTGGGGCCAGCACCCGGGCGGTCCTTAAAACTACCCAGCACCCCCCTGGGAGGCGGGCGGTGCCGGGAGGCCCGAGCCGGCGCTGGCCTGGGAGCCCTTCCCGGGCACTCACCCAGACGTTGTGGAAGGGGTCGGTCTTGTTGTCTGCGTCATAGATGAGGCAGTTCCCCCCGTAGTCCCTCTCTGGCAGCGGGACCCCCAACCTGGGGTCAACGTACTTCAGAAACTGGCGGCCGTCGTGGACGCTCTGCAAGGCCAGCGCCCGTGCCGGTGGGTCAGACTCCTCGGCGAGTCCCTTCCAGGCGAGCCCTCGAGGGACGAGCCAGGGACTGGACCAGAGGTGCGCACGCCACGCTCACAGCAGCGTCACAGTCGCCAGGAGGCGAGGACACCCAGCGCCCATCCAGGCTGAGTGGACCCACCGCCTGGGGGCGTCACGCAGCCTTAGGAAAGGAGGCGGTCCTGACGCAGCTGCCACTGGGCGGACCTCGGGGACACGATGCTCGGTCACAGAAGGACACATACTCTGCGAGCCCACTCCCGGGGGTCCCCAGGGGAGCCAGATCCACAGAGACGAGAAGGAGACGGCGGGCGGGGCTGGGGGAGGGGCAGGGAGGAGTGTCCCACGGGGGCCGAGGGTCAGTCTGGGAAGACGGAAGGTTCCGGAGGCGGACAGGGGAGGTGACACAGCCATGAGAATGTGCTTCATGCACCTGAGCTGTGTGCACTTAAAATGGTTTAGATGGTAAATATTGTTTTTTTTACTATAATTTGTTAAAACTTTTGATTAAATTCACTTCAATAAAAATGAAAAAACTGCATAGAATTCTACATACGCATGAGTGAGCACACATGCATGTAAAACTGAACTGAGATAAGCTCTGCGGATTGCGTTAGTGTCAATTTCATGGTTTGATACTGTCCTATATATACTTTTAAAATTGAAATGTAGCTGGAGTTCTTACTGTGGTGCAGTGGGTTAAGAATCCAACTGCAGGAGTTCCCACTGTGGCACAGAGGAAATGAATCCGACCAGTATCTCTGAGGATGTGGGTTTGATCCCTGGCCTCGCTCGGTGGGTCCAGGATCTGGCGCTGAAGTGGCTGTGGTGTAGGCCGGCAGCTGGACCTCTGATTTGACCCCCAGCCTGGGAACCTCCATATGCTGCAGGTGCGGCCCTAGAAACAAAAATCCCTAGGACGACACTGGCTGCAAGAGAATACAGTGACAAAGGCAAGTGCTGACCGCATGAGAGACACAGCGGCTCCAGGACGTGCTGGGGCCTCCCGGATGTCTGAGCTCTGGAGGTGAAGGCAGGGAGGCCTTACAGAGGTCTGAGACCAAAGACACCATCAACACTGTGCTCGCTCAATGAGGCAGCACAGCGAGGGTTCATCAAATCCCGATCCAGGACTTACTAAGAAAACGAGTTTCCAGCCTCCACCCAAGCATCTTGCAGAATGTCTGCCCGAAGGGGAGAGACGCACGAAGCCACAACTGGTCAACCACAAAACCAGAACGGACACCCCGCCGTGACTGGTCCATGTCCCTCTCCAGCCCCGACACGCAGAGCGCCTCATGTCGTGGAGTTGGGCGTCTTCCCTCCCCGGGTTCAGCCGGCGTGCAGATCTGCAGCACGTGCACAGCAGAGCCTGCCCACCAGGCTTCCGCCCCGGACCCGTCACGCCCAGAGGTCCAGGCCCACCGAGAACAGTCTCCACTAAAGGCGATAGGTCCCGCTCTCCCCCCAGAGCCCAGGGCTGGCGCAAAGCCTTCTCTGCCACCTTGCACCTTCAGATCGCCCCGGCTCCTCCAACCAAGAAAAACTGCTCACCTGGAAGAGTATAAAGATGAGAAACAGCTCGTAGACCACACTGACGCAGAGCCAAAACCTCCAGTAAGCTACAAAGACACAGAACACAGAGGGTTAGGGAGCGCCCGCCCGTGGTTCCAGGCAGCCCGACTCAAATGTGGCTGCTGGACTCGCGTGGTCTGTCCCAGTCCCTTCTGGGTCCCTGCAGAGACTTTAGAAGCCAGATCTAACTCAGAGCTGAGCAGTTCAGTTTCTCCCTGGAAGGTTCCCTTCCTTTCCCTCCACTCCCGTCCTTAAATCTTTCATTTCCTGCTCTTGTGTCACTGCAGCAGCACAGAAGGCCCGTGAACTGCGGACAGGAGCAGCGACAACACACGGCCTCGTCTTGTGTTTCTAGGGATGCCTCTACCTTTCGTGGTGAAGTAGGTTTGCAGGGTCTTGGTGGACAGCTTTCGTCATGTTAAGAATTTTTTTTTTTTGCTTTCTGGGGCTGCACCCGTGGCATACGGAGGTTCCCAGGCTGGGGGTTGAACTGGAGCTGTAGCTTCTTGCCTGCGCCGCAGCAACATCAGATCCAAGCTGTGTCTGTGACCTAGACCACAGCTCACGGCAACGCCAGATCCTTAACCCACTGAGTGAGGCCAGGAATCGAACATGCATCCTCCTGGATACTAGTCAGATTTGTTTCTGCTGAGCCACAATGGGACTCCAAGAAAATCTTTTAATTCCGCTATGCTATGCTTGTACCATGAATGAGTACACGAAAATTTATTCTTCTGCATTTACAAGGACCAACTTTTTTCTTTAGTGTTAATGTGATGAGTGATATTAAATTTTCTAATGTTAAGCCATCCCTGAATTCCTGGTGCTGTGTTTTAGGAGCCTGTCTTAAATCCCAATCAGCACTCTTAGGAGCCCGTCCCCCTGCACCACGTCCCTGGCGACTTCGGGCAGTGAGCTGTGCTGCACACCTTAAGGCCGCGGGAGAACAAACAAACGCTCCCAGCTCGGGAGAAAGGTGGGGCTGAGATACCGGAGCAATCGCTGTGCGACGTGTGTGCTGAACCGTCACGCGGTACATCTTAAACTTAGGTTTCCATGACACGGGTGTCAACTACACCTCGGTAAAGCTGGAAAAGAACGACCCTGTTCCTCGGAACGCTTCTTTTTTTGTTGGCCGCACACATGGCAGGTGGAAGTTCCAGGGCCAGGGACTGAACTGGCGCCACAGTGGTGCCAGCACCAGACCCTTAACCCACCGAGTGACCAAGGAGCTCTAGGGTCCCTCCCTGGCCACCGGCTTTCCACACTCGCAGCGGGCCCCCCTTCTCTGGGGGTGAGATGGCGGGGAGGGAAGGGCCGTAACTTCTAAAAAGCTAGCGATAACTTTTACCTGCACAACCCTGTTTACTAAAGGCCTAAGATTATCTGCTTTTCCTAAATCCGTTAAAAAAAAAAAATCACTAGACTACTTTTTTTTGGCCCCAATACGTAGCAGCTTGATATGAGATCTCAATTCTCAGACCAGGGACTGGACCCAGGCCCCAGTGGTGAGAGTGCCCATTCCTAACCACCAGACCGCCAGGGAACTCCCAGCAGCCTACTTTCACAAGTGAGTTCACCACGAATAAAACAAGCTGTGCTCACAACTGGAGACCCGAGGCTGAGCCAGGCCTCCTGAAGGGAAACCTCGAGGTCACCTCGACCGCACCACGTGCCCTCCCGCCCCAGCCTCAGCGGGGACGAGGGCAGGCAGCTGAGCAGCAGGAGGCGCCAGGCCTGGCCCACCAGAGGTGAGAGAGCTGCGCGAGGGCCAGGCTCCCTGTGCTCAGAGTCCCGAGCAGCAGCTGCAGGGCCGGCCCAGCACCCTCAAGGCTTGGGCCTCACCTGCCGGCGGGGAGGGTGATGGGAGACCAAGCCCAGACAGGCAGGAAGCCCAAACCCAGGAAATTCTTAGGGACGCTGGCGAGCGTCTTCTGAGACCCTGGAGAGAAAGAGCCGAGGCGAACAACACCCTCTGTGCCCGCGGCTGGGAAAGGCCTGGAGAACAGTCCCCGGTGTAAGCACCGCAGCAGCAGGCAGAGGGGCAGCGAGGGGACTTCGTGGGCCTGGCCTCTGCCCACGTCGCACTGCCCTCCACATGCAGTGGGACCCCCCACCCACCCACTCGGATGACAGGGGCCGCCGGCTCACCCCATCACTCTTGCCCCGTAAAGCCCACAGGGACCCAGACCTGCCCCCCACCACAAACACCCAGCAGCCCTCCTCCTAAGCCCACCGTCTCCCTGAATCACACAGAGACTCTCAAGCCCGCCCTGATCCCCAGCCCAACACTCGTATTTTCTCCCAAGCATCAAATCCGGCCCGCTCCACAGCACAGGCACTGTTCTCATACACTCCGGCTTTCGGAGGGAACCACGGATGAAAGTAAAAATCATGGAGGGAGGCGTGCCCCACTTGGGACTGCAGCCGATTTTCCAAATGAAGCAGCTCCCCAGAAAGGTCGGCCTGGAGCCTCACGTCTGCTCCCCTGCCTGCTGCCCAAGCCTGGGCCAGAGGAGGCCTGGAGCTGCAGAGGCCCCGAGTACCTCCTCTCTGTAGCCAGAAAGCCCTCACGCTGCTCCCCCAGCATGCGAGTGGAACTGGGGCTGAGAATCTGGGAACTTCCTGCCAACCACCAGGAGAGCCTCCCACTTTTAATTCCATGAAGACTGGCAGAGAAACCCGGGTTTACGCACAGCAACCAGACCAAAGCCTTGGCCCTGCCCTGTCCAGGGGAGGGAGCTGGCGTCCTGCTCACGCAGCTCTGAGAAACCGCAGTGGAAGCTTTCAGACAAAGGTGTCTGCATCCTGCTGGGTGACCTGAAGCCTGAGCCCAGGACAACCTGAGCTGGGCCCCGTCTGTCCTGCCCACGGCTTTACCCAGTGCCTGGTGCCTCGGCCGCGGACAAGCACTGGCTGAGCTCTCAGCAGCCCCTGCTCTCCCGTCCAGGTCTATCTGACAAGCACTGGCCACACCTGGTTTCTCGGGGTGACTCTGGTGGTTTTTACACGTTAGTTCACTTTTCTGCCGCTCTCTTCAGGGGTCCACAGCCCTCTGAGGCTGGACTGGGTGTGCCGGGACACTGTGAAGGGGAAGGTGCCACCGCCTCTGAGCTGGGCAGGCCTGGCCCCTCTTCAGCCCTTCATGGGACCACGCCCTGCAGCTGGAGACGCTCGCCAGAGCCCCTGGGCAGGGACCATGCAGGCTGCGCCCAGCACCAACGCCCCCACCGGGCACTGAAGGGGCAGGCACCCGGGCGCCTCGGCCTCGCGCACAACCACGGGCTCACTGGCCCCTTCCAGAGGGCAGCTGGGGAGCACCCCCAGGGGCCCCAAACGCGCACGCCCTTGAGCTGCTACTCCCAGGCCTGGCACTTCTGTCCTGCAAATAATCAGACAGGCACACACAGGTGTCTGCGCGGAAATTCACCACAGCCTGGTTTCTCAGAGCGGGACGGGAGCAGCCCGGGTACACAGCCCTAGGGTCTGGCGAGGCTCACTGCAGTCCATTCAAACGATGGCTAAACAAGGAGCCTTCGAGAAACCACTTATCAAATTAAAAATGCACACGGACATGCTCGTGTTAGACCATGATATCAAACCACGCCTAAGAGTACGATTTCCATCTTTTTTACAGCCGTGTCTATATCTGCATATACAAACACGTGAGAACTTAACAGTCGTTTTTCTTATTTTGGTGAGGGGTTTTATTTTTACTTTAAAATATTTTCTATATTTTCCGAATTTTCTACAGTAAACACACACCCGTGTGGAGCCAGAAACATGCTACTAAATTGAGACCCTTCGGGAAGCTGCCCAGTCCCTGCTTCCAGAGCTGGCCCCGGCGTGGTTAGGAGCCCCTGCGACCGGCGGGCAGGCGCAGAGACAGGAGAGGCCCGGGAGCGCCCCAACAGCGGGGCTGGCGCACCTGCACCCGCAGGCAGCCTCTCCTGCGACAGAGGGGCCAGGATGGCGCAGGGCGTGGGGAGGGCCTCGGGAGGGTTAGTGGCCAAAAGAGAGGAACTCGGGGACGGCCGGGACACCGTCCTCTCCGCCCGTGGTGCTGACCGCCGGCCGCGGAGGGAGGGGCCTGGCGGGGGGACAGGACATTCACACGCAGCAGCACAGACACAGAACGAGCCTGGGAGCAGCAGGGCCACGCGGGAGGAGAAATGGCAAGTTACCTGGATGAGGTCTGGAAAATGGCCCGTCTTTAGCTTGTGTGACTCCAAAACATAAGAAAACCAAAATACTGGCCACAATACCTCTGCAAATAAAAAACAAACAGCCCCTCAGTGTGCGTAAGCGCGAAGCCACGGGAGGGACCCCCAGGACGCCCGTGGTGACAGCCCCGGACCCCCGGAGGGCAGGCGGGAGGACGCTGGGCCTCTGTGGCAGGGAGGCTGCAGGCCGGCCACGCCGCCCCAGCCTTGACAGCCCCTGGTCCAGCTCCAACCGCCCCGAGGCGGCACCCCCCACCCCGAAGCCCTTCTGAGGCGTCCTGCGGGTACTTCAGCGCCAAGTGGTACCCACGAGGCCGTGCTTCACAGTTGAAAGGGCCCCACCCCCAAACTGCACCCATGATGCTCCCGTGTTCACTGCAGCCCCACGATGGAAAGACGCTGGGGTCAAAGGGCCCCCCGCTCCGCCACAGCAGGGCCCCGTCACTATTTCCAGGGAGCTCTTCCGTCCTGCGGGAACCCAGTCCCAGCAGGACCACTGCAGCCACGAGGGCACAGAGCAGAGTCGCCGGGCCAGGGCCACACAACATGGACGTGCTCCCAGCTCCGGCGCATGCCGCCGGCTCCGCCCCGGACAGTGGTCACGCCGGGGTTCATGTGTCCCCCTACAGCCAGGCGGTGGTGGCCAACACGAAGCCACTGCGTACAGAAATGAGAGACTCGGTGGGAGGCCCAGGGCACCGCCTTGGGCTTCCAGTCTGCAAACACCCGCCCTCTGCCTGCCGGGAGCACCGGGGCTGAGAACAGAGGCCTCCTGCCCCTCGCAGCCCTGCCCACCTGCCCGGCACCCTCAGGCGTGTCATGCCCTGGGGATGACAGCCGCCCTTCTGGTGCTCAGGGCAAGGGCCGTCAGACACCCGCCCACCCAAAGACAGACAAGGCCACCAGGAGATGGCCTCAGGGCTGGGGGTGACCGTGTGGAGAGCCACCATGAGAAGAGGACTGAGGGCACGCGACCCCGGGGCACCCAGGCCCAGGTGGTGGGGAGCGGCCTTGTCCCTCCTGGGCAGGCCCTCCCAGCTCGGCATCTTGACCCCACGCTCGAGTGCACACCTTACTCCCATAACGTTTATGACTAACCTGGGAAAATCTGTCAGCCAGGAGGGCTTACTTCTAAAGGAAAGCAAAGCAATTTCACTTTAAAAGTCTTTCAGTAACACTCATTGTGGCGCAGCGGGAATGAATCCGACTAGTATCCATGAGGATGCGTGTCTGATCCCTGGCATCGCTCAGTGGGTTAAGGAGCCGGCGCTGCTGTGAGCCGTGGTGTAGGCTGGCGGCTGTGGCCTGGATTCAACCCCTAGCCTAGGAACTTCCAAAAGCTGTGGGTGTGGCCCTAAAAAGCAAAAATAAATAAATCAAATAGTTTTTTAAGTCCAGAACAGGAACGTGTAGAGACAGCGCAGCTCGTCCCACAGTCCCGGCCCAGCCCCCACTGCTGGCAGCCGGTCGGGGCGATACACCTGTCAGTCACTGAGCCGGCACCGGCTCGGAAGCCGGAGTCCACAGTGTGTTTGCAGATCTCTTCGGGTCCTGTCCAACGGCCTTTCCCATCCCAGAGCCCACACGACGAGCCCGCCGTCGCAGCTGCTGGGCCCTGGACCGCAGCGTCTCTCAGACTGTCTGGTTTTGGACGACTGGGCTGCTTCGAGGAAGACTGGTCACACGTTTTGTGGAATGCCCCAAATTATGGCTGCTTATGGTCAGGTCAGGGCAATCGGATTTCTGGACTTGAGACTGTGATGAGCAAAGGGCCATTTTCGCATCTTATCGAAGGTGCTCCCGACTCTGACTGCTGGTGCCGGCCCTGCCTCGTCCCCACCTCTCCCGAGGTGCGTCTGGCAGCCCCCACGTGCCCTCAGGAGAGAGACCCCTCTGTAAAGCCTGAGGGGCACCTTCTGTCTGCTCCTTGACGCACCGGCCTGTTCCATCAGGGCTCCGTCCGCATGGACTCGAGGGTCTGCGTTACAGCTCGGCTCACGATCCAGTACTGGACGGCCAGTGCTGTGCAGACTGCCCCAGCTTCGGCCGCTGGGGGCTCTCACTCCGGTCCTGCACCCCTTTGACACACCCCGGCCCTGCGGAGTTTTGCATTGTTTTTCCGAGCACCACCTCCTTTCTGCTGCCAGCAGACGCTCCAGGTGCCCGCTCAGCCCTGGCCCCGGCCATCCCTCCAGGGGCCTGGCTCCTTTACAGGCGACAGCGCAACAAGACGTGTCTGCGCCCACCTGGCACACAGGCACACGTGGCCAGCCCTCCTGTGTGTAACCATCCATCTCTGCGTTAAGCTGAACGTGAGTTCTCACCGTGTCTCCAGCCAGCGTCTGTCATCCACGGATCCCGCCCCGGGG
>PVHT021183674.1:46011-82682 GCA_004024745.2 Catagonus wagneri
GACCCCGGCCCCCGTCCACGTACTCACCTGCTTGATCCCAGTGCGTGTCCAGCAGGGCCAGCTGTTTACCTGCTCCCCGCGGGAAACGGCTTCATCGCCCGAGCGCAGCTGTGCCCTTCACTCCTGCAGACCCCACTCGTCTCCGAGGTCACGGGGGTCGGCACCTTCCCTCCAGGGCCTCAGTGAGGGTACCTTCTCCTGCTAGTCTGCTCCCCGCCCTGGATTCGCCAGCCTCCTAAATGACTTTTTATCTTGCATACTTAGGTTTACTCTTCGAGCTGTTCTGCCCTACAGGTTTTGACAAATGCATGGGGTCGTGGGCTTTCCATTTCACCATCACACAGAGCAGCTTCAATGCCCTAAAACCCCAGGCTCCATCTGTTCGCTCTCCCTGTGCCTGGAGAGCACTGATCTTTTTTTTGGTCTTTTTTCGCCACCCCTCGGCACATGGAGTTCCCAGACCAGGGATCAGAGCTGAGCCGCAGCTGCCACCCACGCCACAGCTGTGGGGACGGGACATCCTTAACCCACCGTGCCGGGGTGGGGATCGAACCTGCGCCAGAGCTCTGGAGACGCCGCTGACCCTCCTGCGCCACGGCGGGAGCGCCCCACTGATCTTCCCACACCTCTTCCGGAATGCCACAGAGCTGGACGGGCACGGGGCGCAGCCTTCTCAGCCTGGCTTCGTTCCCTCAGCAGCGTGCACTCAGGCTTCATCTCTGTCCCTGCGGTGCATCTCTTCCCGTCACGCAGTAACGTTCCACTGCGTGAATGTGCCAGGTACCCGCTCACCGCGGAGGACGTCTCGGCTGCCCCCAAGCTTTGCTCACTATGAACAAAGCTGCTGCCAGCATCCATGCACAGGTTTTGTGCGGATCTAAGTTCTCAGCTCCTCTGGGTGAAAACCAAGGAGCAGGGCTCCGGGTCACGCTCAGCTCTGTAAGAGGCCTTGACTCTCCTCCAGGGTGCTGTGCCGCCTGCATTCCCACCCGTGACGGGGACGCGTTCTGGTGCTCCTCTCCCTTGCTTTTTTTTTGGTCTTTTTGTCTTTTTAGGGCCACACCCGCGGCACATGGAGGTTCGCAGGCTAGGGATCTAATAGGAGCTGTAGCTGCCAGCCTAGGCCTCAGCCACAGCAATGCAGGATCCGAGCCGCATCTGTGACCTTCACCACAGCTCATGACAACGCCAGATCCTTAACCCACTGAGCGAGGCCAGGGATCGAACCCGTGTCCTCATGGACGCTAGTCGGGTTCACTAACCACTGAGCTCCTCTCCCCTGCAGGCACTCGCTGGGGCTGAGCTCAGCTCTGGCCGTCCTCACGGGCGCGTGGCGCTGCCTCCCTGGTGGCGCATGGCACTGGCCTGCCTGCTCTCTGCTGTCTGTCCAGACCCCTGGCCCGGTTAGCGACCACGCCCCCGGTCTTCCTATTGCCGAGCCTCTGGAGCTCTCCCATCCAAAGGTATCTGGCAAGTGCTTCCCACCAGCCCGTGGCCTGTCCTCTCCCCGTCTTCACAGAGTGTTTTGCAGAGCAGTTTCCACCTTAGTGTTTCTTCCAAGGATCACGCTTCCGCTGTTCTAGCTAAAAAGTCATCATCAAACCCATGGTCACCAGATTTTCTCCCACGTCTCCATCAAGAAGTTCTACAGTTTTCTATTCTACATTTAGGTCTAGAATCCATTTCAAATGAATTACTGTGGCAGGTGTACGGTCTGGACTGGATTATCTTCCATGTGATGTCTGCTTATTCCAGCACCACCTGCTGAAGACCCCCTTCCCTGGTTGAGCTGCCTGTGCCCCACCACGGTCAGGGCTGCGTCTGGCTGGGCCTACGTCCAGGCTCCCTACTTGGTCTCGGCCGCAACTCCATCCTGACGGCGGCACACTTTACAGCCAGCCCTGATGCCAGCTGGCGTCAGCCTCTGACTACGTTTCTCTTCAGTACTGTGAATGTGCTACATCCTACGTGCTATAAATACGTACAAGACATGCGTTATATACACATGTGCATGTGTCCATATACATAAAAATCCCAAACGTCACCAAAGATAAGTGGGTCAGTGAACGGTGGGCTGTCCACGCAGTGGACCACCCTCGGCAAGGAACCAGAACGATCACCGACACACAGCAAAAGCGGGTGTCACAAAGCCATCGTTGCCTAGTGGGAGGGGCCAGACACAGGGGTGCCTGCTGCACGAGACTGCTCAACAGGCAAGAAGGACCTATGGGGACAGACCTGCGCTGGGCTGTGGCCAGCAGTGCGGGCTGACTGTGGCCCTCAGCGGAAACTCGGCGTGCACCCTGCTGGTGGCACACAGATGAGCTGTGTTTTCAGTAGGTACGTGTCACATTAAATGACACATCAATCCACTTGACTCAGGAGGAAAAACCCATGTCCCCAAAGGTCCATAAAAAGAATAACGACACACAAGCTGGAACGGAAGCTGAAAGAAAACACACCAGTCTCCGGAATCACTACCCCGCAAGAGTACTCATTTAAAAGACAAGCCTAACCTTTAGGCAGTATTTTACACACACAAAACCGTCCCCTGAGAGCAGCAGAAGCTCCGACAGGGTAGAAATCAGCCAGCCCCGGCAGCCTCTGGAGAGCCTGGGGGCCGGGGCGGGGGGCTGCCCCAGGCGCCTGCTCACAGCCCAGGCAGGTGTGGGCGAGAATGGACTCAGTGTGGACAAACCCCCCCACCGCACTCATGCACACGCAAAGGTCCCTGTAAGCAGCAGCAGAGTCTCGGCAGCTGAGGTGGGGACGGAGGCTCCCAGGAGGGGCTCCAGGCACCACCAGCGGCGTTTCAGGGCCAGAGACTGTGACTGTGTCGCCCAGTGTCCCCAGGGCACAGAGCCTCAGAGCAGAGCAGTGTCCTGGGCCCTCCAATCCCTTCCCACCTGCCTTCCCCCGGCCCCTCCCTCCGCCGACTCACACGGGGGCCTGTGGCTGGCCAGACGGCACCTTCTGTACCCACTGTCCTGGCCTCTCTCAGGAAGGGACATCTCAAGAGAAGGGCCAGAGCAGTACGAAGAGGTAGGAAGTGCCGCCACAGCCCAGGGCTGTGGCCCCCGGGCAGCGAGGCTGGGGAGTGAGAGCCCCCTCCCCCAGGCCCCCTGCACAGGCGCTCCTTGCCGGGGAGGGGGCATGGAACTCACGCTCTTCCTCGTGGCGACTCTTGCCTGGTGACGGGAGGAGTGCTCCTCCCTGGCCTAACTTCACAGCCGCATGGGGACACCTCTCCAGTGTGAGCAAGGCCCGCTTCTGGGTACTTCCTGCCCAGCTTTGCTGGGCGGACGCTGCAAACCCGCCATACCAAGCGCTGGCAAACAACTCCACGGAAAAGACCAAGTTCTACTTGGAATACCCCCCCCCCCCGCCCCGAGGCAAATGCAGGGCTTCAGCCAAACAGCCCGACAGTCTCCAGCGTCTCCAGCGGCCACAGGTCGAGCATCTGCTCACAGGGCCCCTCCCGGAGGGGCCCAGAGAGCAAGCTCCCTCCTCTGCTCTGGACGCCACTGTCGAGGCCCGCCAGGCCTGCAGTGCCGTCACGCGGGGCTGGAGAGGGCCCAGGCGTTGGGATGAAGAGGAAGACCTGGCTAAGCCGACAGAGCCGGGAGAGGCGGGTGGAAGCCCCTCGAGGGTGGCGCAGCTTTCGAGTGAGGGCAGGACACACCTCCTCGTGTCCTGGACCCTGAGGATGAAGGGGGACAGCCAAGGCCCACCAACTGAAGCTGACCATCGGTCCCCCGGCACCTCCAGGCTCTGGACACCTCCTTTCACCCCTGTCCCTGCCTGGCCTCCTCCAGCTGTTCCCACAGACAAGAGGGGCCTGGGCCCACGACTGGAAGAGCAACGGGGGCTTCGTGGGAGCAGAGAGGGACAGCCGAGTCCGTCCAGTGTGGAAAACGCACAGAAATGCGTGCTAAACCAGCTAAGCCTCCCCACGCACTTCTGAGACTGGCCCCAAGACCCATGGGACTCAGGACACAAACCTCCCAGCAAGTCTCCTTCTGGAGACAACACACCCTGAAGGACGGGAAGGGCCACAAACTTTCAACAAGCCCTCCATCAATAGTGCGGAGAAGACCGACGCTGGTGACGGGGCCCCCCGGCCCTCAGCAGAGCCGCGACGCCCCAACTCAGTCCCTGTGACGCTGTCCCTCAGAACAGGAGACGCGCCTTCGGGCTACCCCTGTTTCTGGCCGGAGCTCCTGACCCCCCCGAATCTGCCAAGTGCTGAGGCCGTGTCTTCTGTTTAACAAGGAGACTTTCGGACCCTCACCTCTGGACGGGTGCTGGGTGCCAGGGGAAGCGGCCAGAAGGTTAGAGGGCTGGAACTCTCAGCCAGCCCAGACCCCTGGGGAAGCCTAAGTCAACCACCAGCGGCTTCCACGGAACCCAGGTGAACCTGGAGATCCCAGGAGAAGGTACAGCCACCCCACCCCTTCCCCAAACCTCACCCCACAAACCTCTCCCATCTGGCTGTTCCTCAATTTTTTAGGCTAAACCTTTATGATGAATAAGTAAAACATCTCTCTAGTCCTGTGAGCCCCTCAAACAAATTAGTCAACCTGATTAATTTGGGGACCTCCGAGCTATAACCAGTTGGGGGACGACCTGCACTGGCGCCTGGGGTCTAAGCGGGGAGGCAGGGCAGTCCTGCGGACGCCGTCAGAATGGAGCTGACCCGCAGGACACTGGTGGCGCTTAGAGTGCTGAGTGGTGGTTGAGAAGCCACCCCCAATGGAGCTGACCGGAGCCCTCCTCAGACCCTCCCCGGAGCTGCCGCGGCATATTCTGGCCGCTCACAAGTGCAAGTGCGGTGTGAGCTGCGGCCACACGGGAGCCGTGCCGGGGGCCCCAGGGACAGGCAGAAGAGGGGCTGAAACTGCCGCACAGCATGAGAGGCAGCCAGAGGCCGCTGCTTCAGGCCCGTCCGGGCGGCAGGGGGGCCGGCTCGCCTCCAGCGGACGCTGGCCCCCGGAGCCCCGCCAGCCCGAGCAGAGCAGAGCCCCGCGCGGCCCGGTACCTCTTGGTGTTGTAGGCCGTGTCCCGCGGCGTCTCCTCCAGCAGAGTCACGTAGCCCAGCACGCAGGTGAGGATGAAGAGCACGGTCAGGGTGTGGGCCCGCCTGCAACGCAAGTGGACCTGTCAGTGCACGGAAGGCGTCCACACGTGCTCACGACGCGCCGCCAGGGGAGAGCGCTCGGCCTCCGACCCCCGGCTCAGAAACCGCTGGCTGCCAGCTCCCGGCCGGGCGACCCCGCACGGCTCTGCGCCTGCCACGTCGGCCCCTAGTTGGGGCGGGAGGAGCGGCAGCGCACGGGAAGGCCCCGGGCCTCCGCAGCAGGCAGGGCCCCAAGGCGGCTGGGCAGCAGGTCACCAGCGCCCTACGCAAGGGCGAGAACATGCCGAGCTCGAGCTCGCCATTCGAGAAATGTCCACATCTGAGAGACTGACAAGGATGACAGCAGGGAAGGGACCTGACAGGGCGAGGACCCAGGACCCAAAGCCACACACCCAGAAGGCCTGGCAGAGAGAAGGCTGCCCAGCCGGGGGTGAGACGTGGGCTCCTTGCCGTCCGTGGGGCCCACCCTGGCTCAGGCTTCGGGGCCTGGCTGGGAGGAGGAGGCAGCTCCCAGCAGCCGCTGGGTGTGCCTCACCGGGAAACAGGGCTCACGCTGCCTGAGTCACCAGCCTGGGCCTCTGCGTTTTTTTGGTCTTTTTTTGCTTTTATCTAGAGCCGCACCCGCGGCATATGGAGGTTCCCAGGCTAGGGGTCTAACAGGAGCTGTAGCCGCCAGCCTACGCCACAGCCACAGCAACGCGGGATCCGAGCCGTGTCTGCAACCTACACCACAGCTCACAGCAACGCCGGATCCTTAACCCACTGAGCGAGGCCAGGGATCGAACCCGCAACCTCATGGTTCTTAGTCGGATTCATTAACCACTGAGCCACGAAGGGAACTCCTGGGTCTCTGCGTTTTAACAGCTGCCTGCAAAGAAGCAGAGACCCCGTTCCTACACTCAAGGAGTGGAGTGTGTCCTCGGAGAGAGGACGGAACCCCTCCACTCCTAAGTGAGGACACCACCAGCCTTGAAGGACCCAAGAAGATGTCACACGCACGTAACAAGCACACATAAAGCTTCGAGCCCAGGACTTGCTACCAAGTGCAAGCTCCTTGCTTCCCATCAGAACTCGGTAAAACGTACGGGAAAGAAATGAAAAAGGAGGTGTCCCTGACACGGCACAGTGGGTTAAAAACTCCGCCTGCAGCGGCTCAGGTCTCTGCAGAGGCCCGGGTTCAATCCCCAGCCCAGCACAGCGAGTTAAAGGATCCAGAGTTGCTGTACCGCAGTGCAGGTTGTAGCTGCAGCTCGGATTCAGGTCCCACCCCACCCCCACCCCCCGGCCTGGGAACTCCCACGAGCCTTGGAGGAGGGAGTGGGGAAGGAGCCAGGAACTGGGAGAAAACACGCAGTCACATACCTGACAAAGGCCTCTGCATCCAGAATACGTAAAGAACGCTCACGACTCAACAATGAAAACAGTCTCATGAAAAAATGGACAAGTGACCGAACACACACTTCAAAGACAAATGACCAACACGCGAGGCGACGTGCAGCGTCACTGGCCGAAAGGAAAGGAACCTTGTAGCACGCGAGTCACCAGCGCCGGCCCACGACACTGAGACAGACCCGGCTGTCAAGTGCTGGGAGGTCTGGAGCAAGGATCAGGCAGACCTCACAGGCGCAGGGCAGGCGCGGCAGTGCCTTCAAGGGTAAGGGCGGACGGGGGACGGGAGCAGCGGTGGTGTGCATGGGGTGCGAGGCGCCGAACAAACCGGTACGGACCCCCAGGGGTGCGTGTGTCAGGGAACACAATGGTACCTCGACTTCTGGGATTTACACCAGCAAGTGTGCAGCCGCATGAGGGCAGCCGTGCTACAAGACCTGGACGCAGCTGGATCCCGTCCTGACCCCGGGCTGACCAGCCCTCTCACCTCCCCATCCTGATGGCTCCTGCGTATTCACTCATGCACCTAACTCTGACACGAGTCTGACAGCTGCCAGAAACAATTCTATCAGGACCGCAGCAGAGACCGCGATGAGTTTACAAACCAGCGCAGCAAGAACTGGCACGTGAGTGGGGGCCACCAGGCGAGACAGCCCGATATCCACACGGCAAGGGGTGTCAGTCGGACGGTAGCTGCTGCCCTTCAATTCAATTCATTTCCTTTATGAAAACAAAAATAGGAGTTCTCGTCATGGCTCAGGGGTAACAAACCCGACTAGTATCCACGAGGATGCAAGTTCGATCCCTGGCCTCACTCAGTGGGTTGAGAATTCCGTGTTGCTGTGGCTGTGCCGTAGGCTGGCAGCTACAGCTCCAATTCGACCGCTAGCCTGGGAACCTCCACATGCCTCGGGTGCGGCCCTAAAAACAAATGACACACACAAAATAAAAAGTCAAGTTTAAATAAACTAGCTCGGAGTGAAGAGAGTGCATTCTTCTGCAACATTTAACAATACTGACATTCAAAAGCTCAAGACTCCTATTTTAAAGTATTTTATGTTATTAAAAAATGTTTCCGCCTCTGTTACCACATTCGCAGCATATGGAAGTTCCCAGGCCAGGGATCAAATCCGAGCCAGAGCTGCAACCACGCTGGGGGTCGAACTGGCGCCTCCACGGACCAGGTGGATCTTTAACCCACTGTGCCACCACGGGAATTCCCTTATTTTTAACTGTTTTGATACAATTCAATATCACATTTGAGTCCCAGGCCTAGGGAATTTTAGGAAAATCTCAGCCACTCAGCTGAGCTCTATAAACATTCCAGCACCCAAGAGATCTATGCAACAATAACTACAGCAGAGACCACCCTAAACGTCCTATTGAGACCTTCACCCCAAGGTTCCCTGGACCTGGCGACCCAGAAACTCATCCTCTGCTGGACGTTAGCGTATGTCTACAAAGAGAGGGACCCGGAGCTCAGCTGGCCCTCCTGGGTCTAGCACGTGGCCCACCCTTTCCTCCCCAGCGGGGACATCAGATTTTAGTGGGGACAACGAGTCCCCGAGAACCATTTAGGGGCTGGGGGCATCTGGTCATGAGGTTGACAATGATTAGGAATGGGTGTCTCCGTTGTCTTGGCCCCTGAGCCTGGTCAGAGCTGTAAATGGTAGGGTCAAGGTCACACGGCTCGGTGGCAGGGGCCTGGGGTCCGAGCCCAGCACACCCGTATGACCTCATAAACCCTCGCCCTGAGGTGATGAGGCCCAGGGTAAGTGGCCCTAGAATACCTGCCACGTCCCAACAAACCCTAAGCCTGCTTTCCTGAGCTGTCATTCCAAATGGGCAAGGACTGGGCCCGGGGGGAGATGAAACGGGGGCCTCACTCAGGACACCCGGCACCCCAGCGCAAAGGGCTGACACCGGGCTGGCCTAGCCAGTCCCAGAAGCGGGGGGCCCACAGCTGGAGGCAGAGGGCCCACCCCGTAAGGCTGACCCAGGTTGGCCGAGCAGGCGACAAGGCAGGCCCGCAGGCGCTGCGGGAATGACCGAGCTGGACCTCTGCCCAGAAGGCTCGGCTGACAGACCGGACGGGAAGGGGAGCTGGCGGAACATGACTGAGCAGAATCGCTCAGGGCGGGCGGCGTCCAGCTCCAGGCCTGTCCGGACAGGCCTGCCGGGCATAGGGCAGAGTCCGGGGGCGGCACCGGGCAGACCCGAGTCCCCACAGCGTCTCCAGCCTGTATGGCAAGGGTGGCCCCTTGGCCGCTGACCGCAGAGGCAGGGGCTCACCTGGCCTGGTGAGCTTCACAGGGAAGCAGCCAGTGGGAATGAAGTCAGAAATCAAAGCGCCAGAACCGCCCAAAGCTTCCTCCTTTTGAGCCCAGCCCAGCACATACTCCTCACCAGGCTTCTCGGCCGCAAACACCAAGGCTGAGCTCAGGTTTGTCATCAGAAACCACGGAGGCCAGAGCAAGAGGGCCAAATTTTGTAACGCACTGAAAGAAACGTTAACCCAGGCTCGCACATCCAGCAGAGACACCCTTCAGGAATGAAGATGAACTCAACATTCTTGGATGGAGGATCAAGTGCAGCGGTGCCAGCAGACCTGCTCTAAGAGAACTGCCCCAGGAGCCAGGCACCCAGGAAGGGGGACGGAGCCGCTGGAAGGGGGAGCGTGGGCAGATCGGGCGCCGCCCTCGCCAGCTCTGTCTGACAGGGACCACCACAGCCCCGGGGGGAGCCAACCAGCCAGAGACGGACCTGACGTGGCCGAGTGGTGACGCTGGGGTGGGAAAGTCAGGAATGTCCAGAGACGTGAGAAAAAGACGGCGGCGCAAGGGGGGCAGCCCAAGGGGGGCGGCAGGCACAGAGCAGCGCAGGCAGTGACGACAGGGAGCACACCTAAGGGTCCTCACGCCAACTAAAGGGCAGACCGTCCCCCCACAAGGAGACCCTCAGCAACGACAAAGGGGCATCTACGGTGAGGACTCTCAGATCTGAAGAGCGGGGGCTCAGGACGGCGGGGAGACTCCCTGCCCTCCCAGCCGCCAGAGCTGGCGGCAGCCGCTTGCCCCACCTCCCTGGCGCCGGGAAGACAAACTCATCCTTCGGCTGAGCGGCTAATAGATGACCAGGGGCATCCAGACCTAGCGCGAGACTGGCCGTAAACCCTACGATTCCGGTCCCTGGGCCAGGCTGGGGGCTCCCAGCCACGGCAAGAGGAGAACACCCAGCCACCAGTCCCTGCCCAGAGAGGGCCACCCTCGTCATGCCCACTGGGCAAGGAGGCAGCTGGCCATGCTTCGGCCAGGAAAGGCCAAGGCCAGAGGGCCTGTCTCAGGCCTGCAGGAGGCACCAAGACCACAGAACCTCCTGGCCCGCTGACCAGCGTGACCAAAAAGGCACGAGCTGGCAAGTCCTGCTTCCCAGACACGGGCAAAGCTGACACAGCCCAACCCACAAGGACCAAGAAAGGCGCTTTCCAGGACCTGGGGCATCTAAGGTCCACGCCACACACCCTCACGACCACTGGGAGACCTGCTGACAGCAGAGCCCTGGAGTCGACGCCCCCGGAAGGCTGTGCTGTAAGGTGTGTGCACACGCGAAAGCTTCCAAGACAGCGTGGTGACAACGGTGATTCACCCGCCGGCGGCACCTTCACACCCTCGCTCTGGGGCTGTGGTCCTGAACACTTCCCACAGAGGTCCCAGGAGAAGACCACCACGACGGCCTAAGAGGCGGTGTCTGTGCCACCTCAGACCCTGAGGTCCCCATGCCCCCCTGGCTGGGCTGGGGGGGCTCAGCGCCAAGCGGAACCCTAATTCCATGCTCTATGGCCGACAGGGGAAAACAAAGAAACTCAGAACACAGGAGCACTCAGAATCCTCCAAGAAGCCCAAACTTCTTTGAAAATAAAGACTGTTTCCAGTTCCTGCTGTGACACAACAGTCGGCGTCGTCGTCTCTGCAGCGCCAGGACACAGGTTAGGTGCCCAGCCCGGCACAGCGGGTTAAAGGGTGCAGCGCCGACGCAGCTGCGACGTGGGTGGCAACCGTGGCTTGGGTCTGGTCCCCGGCCCAGGAACTCCATATGCTGTAGGGGGGCCAGAAGAGAAGACCTGCTTTCAGTCACACAAGGGTGCTTCAGTAATCTGGGAACATATAGCTATTTCCACTAATACGTACTTTTAAGTCTTAGTGTTTATTTTTTGGCAATATTCGTTACTAAATGCTATAAAACACAAAATAAGAGTTTTTAAAATCCCAGCACAGCAAGTCACCGATGGGAGACGCAAAGCAAAGTAAGTGGCTAGGCCTCGCAAGTAAAAATGATTCTGCAAGTAAAAATGATTCTCGCCGGGTGGGCAAGTACCCGGTTATCTGCCTTGAGGAAACTCTAAGCTCCTCCCCTGTGCAGGTGGGGGCAGAGACCCGGACGCAGTGAGACGAGCACACACACACACACGAACACACACACACACCGGCACACCCCACACCTGTGCTGGGGAGGCTGGGGCCACACGCCCAAAAGAACCAGGAGCCAGGTACCGAAACTGGCAGCCCTGTCGTACGCCCTCCCCACAGGTAAGCCCGCCTAAGCGGGTGTCCCGGTGGCCAGGGACCAGTGGGCTGGCAGTCTGCGGGTGGTGGAGGTTGAGGTGCGTGCCCTCAGGCTTCTGCATCCATTCAGCCAGCACCCTGTGCCTTCTGGCAGCCCAGGACCGTGCCTGAATCTAAGCTTTTTGTTTAGTTCTCTGTGGTAACCCTAGAACAGCAACCAGCACCCCAAAATACGCACTGAATGGATGGGAAGGAAGCAAGCCAGCCACTGCCCCAGGGCCCCAGCCTTCAGTGGTCACAGCGGGCTGGCGGAGGACAGTGCTGCTCTCCTCGCGCTGAAGGGGCACTGCCCTCTGAGCAGGGCAGCTGGCGGGGTGGCCTGATCCACTCACAGGATGTCCAGGGGGCTCCAGTAGTGCTCTGGTCACTAGCTCGGGGGCCACCTCCATTGAAGAGGACACCCCAACCCTCTCTCCGAGCCACGTGAGCGCAGTGCCTTCCCAAAGCAGGGCTGGGTGGCTGCCCCCCACCCCCCGGCCACTTCGCTCTCTCTCCTGAGTCACACACAGCCCGGACACCGCTGACCCGTGTGCAGGACTCCATTGGGCTCTCCTCCTGTCCCGACGGCATCTTCTCCAACAGTCCCAGAGTCTTTCTCTCAAGAGCGGCCTCCACGTGGCAGCCCTGCTGGCTACATCCCCGTCTGTCTCTCCCATGGGCTCTAGGGACCAGGCCACATGGATTTCCCCTCTGTCCCCAAGGCCTTCCGCAGAACGCAACTTCAGCTGGACGTGAACTGAGCGGCAAAGAACAGCCAGAGCCCTCCTCCCAGGAAGCAGACGTCCTAGCGTACGGGGTTTGTCTCTCTAACAAACAAGGGAAGGGAAGCTCAGACAGGCAAAGGGTAGCCCAAGGTCACTGGGCCATCACGCACGGGAGCCACACCTGTTGGTCCCAGGCTGGTTTCTTGGACCCTCCAGCACAGAAGGGCCCAACTCAGCCTACGACAATGCCATGAACTCTTTCTTCCAAAAGAGGCTCTGGCAGGAAGGGGCTGCTCGCAGAGACCTCTCCCCGACCCCTATCAGGGCTGACTGGAGGACGGCCTGACCCCGAGGCTTGGCCAGGAGTGAGGTCAAGGGGCTGGCCTGGCAAGGGACGACTAAAGACCGGAAGAACCTTGGCTCCACCAGGTGCGCTCAGCCCCTGGCACGAAGCAAAGTGCTGCTGCTGGTCGACATTAGTGCCACGAGCCAGGCGAGCAGAAGACAACCTGACACGGCACCAGCACCGTCGAGAAGGGGCCAAGGCCGAGGACAGAGCCAAGTGCGGACAGAGAGATCAGGACAGGCCTTTCCGCGGTGACTTCTGAGCCAAGTCCTCCCAGGGGAAGGGGCAGAGTCGGAGGGGGGCCGGACCACCGAGGAGGCCGGTTCGGAGCCGCCCCGGCGTCCCGCGGGCACCCCCCGTCCCGCCCGACGTGGCCACGCCCCTCGCGACCCCAGCGGCACCGGTGCGAGCCGCCGTCCCTCACCAGAAGAAGGTGTTCGTGCCGTCGTCGTAGACCTCGGACTCGGTGCTGCGGCGGCCCGCGCCCGGCCCGCTCGCTCGGCCCGCGGGCCCGCCATCCGGGGGTTCCTCCAGCGAGGCCTTGCCCGCGGGCACAGGGGACCCCGGCCACGGCCCCTCAGCGCCCCTGCGCTCGCCCCTCCGCATGGCGCCCCGACCCCAGCCGCTCCGCCCCGCGCCTTGACCCCACGCACCCGAGTCACCGCGAGACCACCGCGCGAATGGCGCCGGGAAGGGGTCGCGGCGCTCGCTCTCCAGGGTCTCCAGAGAGCAGAGGCAGGGGGCGGCAAGAAAAGGGCGGGCGGTGCATTGTGGGACATGTAGTCCGGGCTCCTGGGCCGCGAGGCGTGCTGGGACCCGTAGTTCCCGATGTCACGCGTTGGAAGCGGTGCTTGCTGGGTGGGATGCCTCCTGGTTGCTAGGTAACCAGCTCCCACTAGTGGGAGGAGCGACATCTCCCTCTCCTGAGGCGCTCCACTGCCCCAGATCCTCTTGGCCAGGTGGCATGCCCCAGGATGGGAGTTGCAACTCAGGCACTTCCCCTTTCCTGGTACCCCGGGCTCAAGCGTGTGCTCCTCAGTCTCTACTGGGAGGCCAGGACTCTAAGCTGTAGCGTCCCATTGGTGGCCAGAGGGTAGATCTTAAGAAAGTAGTAGACATGCTGACCTCGGTTGACTCGAATTGTTGATGTAGATAGAGCCCCTGCAACAACATTTAGGTCTGAGCCGGTTGAAAAACGGCCTGGGGAGTTCCGGTCGTGGCTCAGCCGAAATGAATCTGACTGATATCCATGAGGATGCAGGTTCGATCCCTGGCCTTACGCGGTGAGTTAAGGATCCTGCATTGCTGTGAGCTGTGGTGTAGGTTGCAGACGTGGCTCGGATCCAGTGTATGTGGTATAGGCCAACAGTTGTAGCTCTGACTTGACCCTTAGCCGGGGAACCTCCATATGCTGTGAATGTGGCCCTAAAAAGCCAAAAAAAAAAAAAAAGAAAAAGGAGAGAGAGAGAAAAGAAAAAAAAAAATAGTCTGGTGTTGAAACCAGGAATAATAATAACAAAGAATCTGTGCCTGGGAGAACAAGGAAGTCAGGACGTTAGCCGAAAGAGGCTTTAGAGGCGGGCAAGTCTTGTAGGGCTGTGCGGACTTTGTTGCGAGACACTGTGATGGTGACAGTGTTTCACAACGAAGGGCCGATAAAACCGGCCAAGGCATAGCAGACTACCATTTAGGAAATTTTCCATCCCCTCAGGTCTGCAACATTCAAAAGTCCCGCGCGCGCCAATAATAGCCAATCGCTAACCACTACATCTGCTTCTGTTAAATGCTGGCTTGCCTGCGTCTATAAAAGGGCTTAGCTGTAAGCGTTAGGCGCGACTCTCATCTGCAGCTCCTGTGAGCATTATGTCTCAGGACACACTGAGAGTTCGCCCCTGCGCAGGTTAAAAGTTTTGGCCAATAAAGTAACACCCTTTTGAGTCCTGAAAGTCTCCGAACATCTGTTTCTCGCGACGGTGGATGCAACACTGGCAGCTCCTCAAACGGTGAAATGTAGCAGATACACGTGACCCAGCAATTCCACTGCTAGGTATATAGCCGAGAAAAATAACAACATGTGTCCACCCAGAACTGTATGCAGACGTTGTCAACTTTAGGAATAGAGTTATTTCACCGGCAAAGACAGGTTTATTCAGGAATAGCGAGGAATTGCAGTCTGGGATTTGTGAACCATGGTGGACCACAGGCAAATTTAGAAATCAAAGAGGGGAACTTGATTTTATAGAGAAAAGGGGGAGTTGGAAGGGGCTGTGAGTCATAAACAGAGTTCATTGGAGGAACCCGGAGTCTAAAGCATAGAGTCTCCCCAAGGGCTGGGCTGCTCAGGTCTCTGACTGGTAGGCTGCCGTCGAGGCAGGCACAGTTTTCTTCATTCGGCTAGCTAGTCGGTAGAGACGCCCTCCTGTGCGAGTTGTAGAGGACTCTGTTTGGGGTCACTGAGGGTGCATTGAGGGCGTGAGAGCTCCGCCTACAGGCCTGTCCCAGCTCAAGTTAATTCCACAATGTTCATAGCACAATTCATTACAGCCAAAAGGGGAGGCAGCCTAATGTTTACCAACTGACAAATGCATGTCCAAAATGCAGTATAGCCAGACAATGGGAAATTATTTGACCATAAAAAGGAATGAAGTTTTGACACATGCTACAACATGGGTTGTTCTACATTAATTCTAAGTGAAAGAAGCCAGTCACCAAAGACTACGTATCATGTGATCCATTTATACAAAATGTTCAGAATAGTGAAATCATGGGGACAGAACAGTGGTCACTTACAGGCTGGGAGGGGAGTGTGGAGTGACAGCTAAAGGGTACGGTGTTTCTCTTCAGGGACCTGAGAATGTTCCAGAATTGACTGTGATGATGGCTGTATGTATCTGTGAATATACTAAAAACCGCTGAATTGTACACTCTAAATATGGGAATTGTATGGTATGTGAATTACATCTCAATAAAGCTGATAGTAATAGCTATAAACACATTTTCCCAGCTCCCGCTTTGCAGCACCTCCCACCCAGCACGGGGCTTGACGGTTATGTGCCCCTGATTGCTACGATCTCAGCCCCTCCCGATGTACAGAAAGCACTGGCCCCGGGAGGTATGCTGTCAGGAGGCCTCCGGCCTGGCTGCTGCCCTCTGCCTGCCCCTGGGCCAACCCCTACTTGAGGCTGGGGCCTCACCCACTTGGGGTCGCCTGGGGGGCCTGGGCAGCCAGCTCCACTGGGGGTGTGTGCCAGTGAGGGGAAGTCCGTTTGGAAAGAAAGACCAGGGCTGGACCTTGGTCTTTGTCCTGAAGGCCACGGGGGGTCTTGATCAGGTTGGCATCACTTGGCTGCCTTTTATGGGACAGGGACATGGTCTCTATGGCATTGGTCTGCACAGACTGATGCATTGGGACCCACCTGCCCAGGGATGTGATGCCAGGCCCACGAGCAGGAAGTGCCCAGAGCAGGCCAGCTCCCACCCACCCCGTCTATCTCGCAAGTACCCCACAGCCGCGGTTCCCACCTCTCCCTCCCTCAGGGCCTGGAACCGCTCTTCGGGCCCTTTCCTGCCCCGTGGTGGTGCCCACGTTCCAGGTGGGTCTCGGCAGTGCTGGGATCATTTCCTGGGTGTGGGCATCTCCCCCACACGACGCCACACTCCTCCCAGGCAGAGTGGGGTCACCGCCGCCTCTCCGGGGTGCAGACGCCCAGCGCTGAGGCGTACCCCGGGCTCGGGACCAGCTGGCGTGACTGGAGTGAGACTGGAAGGTGAGACCAGGGCTGGGGCACGGCGGGCGCCAGCGGCTGGGACCAAGGTCCTATGCCAAGGAGAGGCCCCGACAACCACATGAATGGTAAGTCCTGCGATCTTCATGCCCGCTTGGGTTCTAGTTTTCTCCCTGCCTCAGTCAGAGAAACCGAGGCACCGAAGGGTTGGTAACCCAGACACCCAGTCCCTTCTTCCCCCTGGAGCCTTTCCCTGAATCCTTGCGCTCTGCAGAGCCCCCTCTACCTGCAGCTTTGCAGCTCAGGCCTGCTATCTGGGTCTCGCCTCCACCTAGTCCCTGACCTGACCACTGTGCTTCAACCTGCACCCTGCACCCTGGCTGCAGACCTCTCAGCCCACCCACTCCAAGACCTGGAGACAGGCCAGGGGTGGGGGCAGGGCATCTGCCAGTCCCACTGAACTTTGCGGTTCAGGTGGCCTGGTGGCAGGTATGAAAATTAATAAAGGGAAACCTCATTTAAAATGGAGTTGGGGAGTTTCCGTCATGGCTCAGTGGTTAGCAAATCCGACTAGGAGCCATGAGGTTGCAGGTTCCATCCCTGGCCTCATTCAGTGGGTTAAGGATCCGGCGTTGCCATGAGCTGTGGTGAAGGTCGCAGACATGGCTCGGAACCCACGTTGCTGTGGCTGCGGTGTCGACAGGCAGCTACAGCTCCGATTAGACCCCTAGCCTGGGAAACTCCATATACTGCAGGTGCGGCTCTAGAAAAGACAAAAAATAAATAAAATAAAATAAAATGGAGTTGGGCCAGAGTTCTCTTGTGGCACGGCGGGTTTGGGATCCAGCATTGTCACTGCAGCAACTTGGGTCACTGCTGTGGTGCAGGTTTGATCCCTGGCCCAGGAACTTCCACATGCCGCAGGTACAGCAAAGAAAAAATAAATGGAGTTGGGAAACACTAACGGGGCTCTCTGTCACACGTACCTTATTTTAGGCAGGAAGAAGCTTGCTTTGCCACCCGGTAGGGGAATGGGAGGTATTCTCCTGGCTCCGCAGCAGCCGGCTAATGAGAAGTCACCCCCCGCCCCAGCCGGTGTGAAGCCATAACCGCCCCGCGCTCTCGGTTTTCTCCAGGGACCTCAGCTTCAAAGCAGCCCCCGCTTCGTTCTCCAGCCTTGCCTATGGTTGGTCATAGTTTGTGTTTCCTAAACTGCAATTCCTCTGCCCATCCCAAATAAACTCATTTGCTACAGAAATAATTGGCTGTTTCAACTTTAAGGCTGACACAGGTGTAAGGAGTTGAGAGACGGCTTTGAGGAGGTTTCTGTTGCGGTTCTGAGACTTGCGGGGCTGCCCGAGACAGCAGGACTCCGGATCCCCAGTCAGGGGAGGGCGCAGAGGCCCTGACCCTCCTCAGGACGGAGGTGACCGCTGCAGGCCCCAGGGCACCGGAGCCGGTTGGAGGCTTTAACGGTGGCCAGTTCTGGCCTTGCCCAGCGATAGCTGGTGCCCTGAGACCTCAAGAGCCAGGTCAAAGCTCACGGGGGCGCGGCCTGGTCACAGATCCGGAGGTTTCCTTAGGCCTGCAGGACACATTTATGGTGGTAAGTAGTGAAAATATTGGTGGAAATGCTTTCCGAGAATACCCTCGCAGGGAAGGGAGAAAAGCCTGCAAACTTTGCGATGGGACAATGAGGGTTTGTTCCGCTGGAGAGGTAAGTCTGTGACGGTGAAGGCTCATGGAGAACTGCCGGCCACATGCTCGCCTGGCACGGGGGCTTCCTCAGGGCTGACGGAGGCTTTTGGGACAGTGGGCCTGTAAACTCAGCCATAGCGAACCCGACCGGCGTCCGTGAGGTTTAAGAACAGCTCTCTGCTCCCTAAGGAAGAAAAGAGGAGCTGGTGGAATTTTAAGGCCCAGAGGCATTGGTGGGGAGAAGAGGGGAGACAGAGGTGTCCCTGAGGCCTGGGTCCCCACCCCTATGCCATCTTGGTGTGACAGGCAAGGGTCAGCTTCCTGCAGACCAGAGGAGCAGAGAGCCAACCTGGGGAGGGGTCCTCCCTGGAGAGGCCTGAGACCAGCGAGGTCTGCAGCCCCACAGAGACCCCGGCAGCCAGAGAGGCCCGGCGGGGGGGGCGCCTGGGACCACCCTGGAGAGGGCTGGGGGCCCCGGCCTGCCCCGACGCGGCTGAGCTGCCTCTGAGGAGCGCCCTCAGCACCACCCCACAGGTCTTTGCTCACACCCAGGCGGGTGAGGTGGGGAGCACAGACTCCAGAGTGAGGCTGGGCACCGCGCGCTCCTAACCCGGATGTCACTGGGCGCGAGCTTGGTGGACATGTCATTCCGGCCTCCGCCTCAGGGTGGCGCCCTGGAGACAGTGGGGATGAGGAGCCTGCCTCCGGATGCACTTTGGCCCTTGGAGGGAAGACAGGTGGGCAGGGTTCTCCCGGCTGGAGGAGGAAGGAAAGGAGAGCGGGGTCCAGGGTTCACAGGGGAAGCGCAGGGGGCCCCATGGGCCTCACCTGAAGCTGCCCGACAGGCCACCAGCCAGGGCGGCCAGGCCCCACGCCTGCCAGATGTACCCAAGACCAAGGCGGAGCGTAAGGCTGAGTCTGGGGAGAACAAAGGTCACATTAATAGACTTTAATAGGATGACAAAGTGCATTTAATAATATAAAGTTTGTAAAGGTGATGTGTGTCAAAGAAAGCAAGCTGTAGGGAGAAAAGCACAGTTCCACCATCCACGTCAAATATAAATATCAAGTATTGAAGCTACTCTCGTGGTATTTTAATGCATTTTAACTTGAAATAAAAAAGTATACATGTTTACAACCTATTTTTTTTTTTTTTGCTTAACCGTATAATGTAAGCATTTTCCGATTTTCTCATAAACTCTTTGAAAGCATCTTTTTTTTTTTTTTTGTCTTTTTAGGGGCACACCCATGGCATATGGAGGTTCTCAGGCCAGGGGTCGAACTGGAACCGCAGCTGCTGACCACAGCCACAGCCACAGCCACAGCAACACAGGATCTGAGCCGTGTCTGTGACCTACACAACAGCTCACGACAACACTGGATCCTTAACCCACTGAGCGAGGCCAGGGATCAAACCCATGTCCTCATGGATGCTGGGGGGGGGTTGTTATCACTGGGCCACAGCGGGAACTCCTGAAAGCTCCTTTTTAGCACTTGCTTCATCAGCATGTCAATGCACTGTGTTTGCTCAGACAGTTCCCTAGTCCTTTTTGCCTCAAAGGACATGTTTATACGCATTTTCATTATTTTGGATTTTTTCTTAGGATAGTTTACAAAGAGTTAATTAACAAAATATAAACAATTTTCTTTTCCTCTTTAGGGCCGCGCCTGCGGCATGTGGAAGTCCCCAGGCTAGGGGTTGAATCAGAGCTGCAGTTGCCGGCCTACACCACAGCCACGCCAGATCTGAGCCACGTCTTCAACCTATGCCGCAGTTCACGGCAACACCGAATCCTTAACCCACTGAACAAGGCCAGGGATCGAACCCACATTCCCATGGACACTATGACAGGTTCTTAGCCCACAAAGCCATAAGGGGAACTCCAACATAAACAGTTTTCAGGGTTGTGATTCTTACTGGTTTTGCAACCGTTTTGTCTCCAGGCGGGACTAGATAAGATCTGCTCCTATTGTCCGTCGTTCATTGACAGCAGGGAGCTCCCACTGTGGAGCAAGCCCGTGCCCCCCCCAGGCCGAGGGTGCTGCCTTGGCCCCACGGGGCCACAGGTGCGGCCTGTGGAGCAGCAAGGCCACTGGCTGTGATTTAGGTACCCTCCCGTCTTTGGAGGGTGGCGATGAGAAGAAGTGGTGTTTGCGTGACGTTAAAATCGGGACTGCTGAATAAAGACAATGAAAAGGAGAGCAGCCGTGTAGACACTTGTGGTGATGGGGCCTGGTGTGTTGTTTAACACGATGAAAGTGCAAAACGCAGAAGGTCCCGAGCAAGTGGAGTTGGAAGCTGGGTAGAGAGCCGAAGTCCACGAGCTGATTGAGAACATGGACCTTGCGTTCAGATCATTCCGCTCAAAATCCTCGGCTGACTCTGCTTCCCGAGCTCTAACGCAGCATTGAGGCCCTCTGGCCTGTGGCAGACTTTGCTGGGTGCCCCCGGGGCCTTTCCATCTTCTCCTTTAGGAAAGTGACTGTAGTTCCCAGGCTTCCTTGCGGTAAAGTGGGGCCAGCTGACTAAACCCATCCTCCGCTCTTCCTGCTGCCTTGAATGTGGAGCTGGCGTCTGGCGTCGAGCAGCCTTTCTGAACCACGTGGCAGGTCCCTGTGCTCACAGTGACAGAGCGGCAAGTTCATGGCTAGTCCTGGTAGCACCACCTCCAGGCTTCATTTATGGAGAGAGTATATGAGCTTGTTTAAGCCACGGCCGTTCGGCATTTTTCTCTCAGAGGAATCTTTTTTTTTTTCCTTTTTGGCCACCCCTGCAGCACGGGGGCCAGGGCGCACCACAGCGTGAACTCTCGTCACAGGAATCTTAAATGCGTTTGTCTGGATTTGCCCCATCAGAGTGGCACACGCCCTGCGTTCTGTGCCTCCCGTGCCTGCTCTTGTCCTCACAGCTCAGTGCCTGATGCTGTCACAGCCTGCATGGGGTCCCCCATACAGAGATGTGGGCTGGATCGGGCAAAACTAGAGCAAACGTGTCTGTCGTGGGTCTGAACGGCAGGGCTGCCTGCCATCGGGCACCCCTGAGATGCTGGGGTGCCCCCTGCACCCCTGAGCCCCCGTGACCCTGGGGGTGCTTCTGCGCCAGTCCAGCGGCTCAGCGCTTTGGTGTGGCTCCCCTGCTGAGTCCCTGCCCTGGCCCTCAGCTTCCCGGCAGCTTCAGAGCCTGGACGCCCCACTCCACGTTGGGGGCAATCGACTGTCCCGGGACGGCCGCTCTCAGTTAGCCCAGAGCCTTCCCTCCGCCGCCCGGGTTCCACAGGGTGTGGCAGGGCACCGGGGGCCAGCCTCGCGCCTCAGGACCCCAGGGCTCCCGGCCCCCAGCTGGGGCCACAGCAGGGGCTCAGGGAGGGAGAAGAGTCTTTCTGGAGGCTGTCCCACCCTCACCCCTCCCGGCCCCCGTTTCTCCTCCCACGGAATCGCGGTGGGCTTGGCTGGGTGCCCTGGAGGAGGCCCGAGGAAGGCGTGTCCGCGACAGGAAGAGTGCAGGTGAGCAAGGAGCGGCCGCCGGGAGCGTGCTCAGAGCCCCTCCCCTGCAGGGATGCCAATCGGACCGGATTCCGGGTAGCGTCGGGGGAAGGGTCCCCAGGAAGGTGTCCGAGGCCCTGGGGACTGAGGGGAGGGGCGTGCCTTCCGCCCCCGAGGGCCACTGGCTCCTCCCACCCCCCCCTCCCCGGCGGGCGGCGGCACAATGACCTGCGGAGGAGGGGGGAGGGAGGGAGGGGAGAGTCCCACGCGGAAGTCAGGTAGGAGCGCGGGGCTGTGACAGCCGCACTGGGTTCCCGTCGCGGAGCGCGGCCACCAGCATGGAGGTGAGTCGGGCCTGCGGCCACGCCCGCTGGCCGAGGGTCTGCGCCCGCGGTGCCGCCGCCCGCCCGGCCAGCGCGGCGGGAAGGTGCCTGTGCGCTTCCCTCCAGCCCGTCGGGCGCAGTGAGGCCGGGCTGGCGGAGGAGGGCGGCTTTCCGCCCGCCCAGCGGGTTCCCAGTGAGTGAGGGGCTGAGACGCAGGAGGCAGCGCCACCTCTGCGCCCTGAGCCAGCAGGAGGCCCCCAGACCCTGCAGCTCTGCCCTGCGGGAGGGGGCTGCGGCCCCCCCGGGTGGGCTGACCTGGGACCAGGGCTGCCGATGAGACTCTCAGATCAGGCCAGGCCGGGAGCCGGCTGAGGGCTGCCGGACTGGCTTCTGGGGAGCAGAGCGGGCCCTGGGGACGCTGGGGAGGCAGGAGAACGTCCCGGAGGGTCCCTGTCTTCCTTCCGCCCCGGGAGGTCTCTGGGCTGCGGCCGGGACTCTGGCCCTGGGAGGGGACCCACGCTGAGGTGGAGACCGAAACCAGCCTCCCACTGGCCCCCGCGGGGCGTGGGCCTCTCACCCCGCCGCGGGCCTTGCAGGGCCGGCGCGGGGGCTGTGGGCATTAACTGGGCTCCCCTGCCCACCCTCGCTCCCGAGCCAGCCCCAGCTGGCACAGGAGAAAGGACGGTGGGAGCAGAAGGTTTGGCCGAGGCAGCAGGGCTAACCCTGGGAAAAGGACCTGTGCAGGCAGCAAAGGGAACTCGGGGGCCCCAGCTGGATCTGAGCCCTTCTTCTGTCTCAGGTCCCTTCTTCTGTGGCTCCCCGTTGCCCCCAGCTGAAGGCCAGGCTCCTGTGATCTCAACCAGCTGACCCCCCACCCCCGTCTCCCTTCCTTGCAGTCCCCTTCTTGCCCTTTATGCTTCTGCGGAGCTGAAGGGCCAGCACCACGTCTGTGCACAAGCTAACCTCCAACCCTTGGGGTGCGGGGTACCCCGTCCCCAGGTGTACTAACCTCCAACCCTTGGGGTGCCAAGTACCCCGTCCCTGGGCGTCCTAACCACCAACACTTGGGGTGCGGGGTACCCCGTCCCCGGGTGTACTAACCTCCAACCCTTGGGATGCCAAGTACCCCGTCCCCGGGCGTCCTAACCACCAACTCTTGGGGTGCCGAGTATTGCAACTGTCTGCGAGGTGCCCCTATTGCTTGCTGCCCCTCAGGGTCTGTCCACACGAGCAGGGCAGGCTCTGGGCTACCTCCCCTGCCAAGCAGGTACCTCCCTGTCCAGACCCGTGTCCACTCATACTGGGCACTACCCCTGAGAGCCGCACACAGAGCAGGTCAATAAACACACAGACACAGAAGGATGAGCTGACTGAGGAGACAGAGGGGCAGCTAAAGGGGTGGAAGGAGAGGCAGACGGGAGGTCCGGAAGCTGGCGGGCCAGAGCCGAGGGGCGATTTGCTCGGGGCGGGTTCAGAGACTGGGCGAGCCGGGGGGAGCCCTCTGTGTTTGTGCTCTTGGTGGGGATAGGAGGGTCCCTTCGTCGGGTGATGAAGTGGCAATGGGCTGTGGCGCCCAGCCAGGAGGGCCCAGAGGCGGGCCGGGCCTGTGCTGTGACCCTCGGCGTGAGGCGGGCCGTGGGAATGACGGGAGGCCCACGCGCCTCGTGTGCAGCTGGGGCGATGTCACACTGGTGTGCTCCAAGTAGGCCGCCTGGACTGGTCGGGAGCTGGGGGCAGTCGCGTCGGCTCCACGGCCTGCTCGGCCCCGCTGGTGACCTGGAGCTGGCTGGGACGCGATGAGAGAAGCAGGACTCCCCCAGCTCTGGTTCCCAAGCTCCCCCGGGAGCTGCAGCGTCTTCAGAAGTTTCCTCAGTGGGAGCCAGTGGGACTCTGGCCTGTGCCAAGCCCTGGGCCCTGGCCACGGGGTATACGGCCTGGAGGGCATGGGGGCCGAAAGGCTGAAGGGAGGACAGCAGAGAGCCTGACGCCCGGAGCTTGCGCCCCCGTCTGTGTTCAGGGACCTGCTGGGGGTCTGCCCGTGGCAGGGCTGGGGCCCTGAGGCCGAGTGTTCCTGCCGTGGGGGCCTGGGAGCCCGGGGGACGGGAACACAGGGGGCCCAGAGCCCTGGCTTTGGGTGCACCAAGCGGTCTGGCCGGCCGGGGGAGGGGCAGCTTCCCATCGGCCTGGTTCCCACCTGCGAGGCCTCTCTCCCTGGAGGCCGGGTGGGCAGATGGACAGGCAGACAGCCTGGTCCTGAAGGTGGGGCTGCGGCCGCAGCTAGAGAGGGGCCTTGCATGCGGGTGCCTAGGGCTGGGGCTGGTGAGCCCAGAGCATGCGGGGCGCAGATTCTCGGCCCCCGCCTGGCTGTGGGGTGAGGGTTAGACTCAGACCCGGCTGCCCTGTGACTGCTGGCCCTTTGCCCGGGGTGACCAGGTCACTGCCTTTGCTCTCAGTAGTGTGTGGGGGGGGGGGCTCCCCGTCCAGTGGCCAGAATCAGCGGTGGGGTCAGATCACACCTCTGGTCCACATCACACACCAGCCTCCAGGGGAGACCGAGTCCCCGTTTTCCAAGAGACTCTGGGTAGTGTCCCAAAGCCGTGTGGTGTCTCTGGCAGGGAGAGGGTGTCTGCGATCCGAGAGCCGCACCAGGTCCGGAAGCGTCATTTTGGGGGCAGCCTGAGGGCCCCCCCCCTCCACCCGGCCTCTGCAGGTCACTGTCGGTCTCTCCTCGGCTCCCTCCTCCTGTCTGACCCTGAAGTCCTGCCCTGTCCGGCTTCTCTGTGCCACCGCTCCGCCCGGCGGATGCGCGGGCCCTTCAGCCTCTGTGGGACTGTCCACGTCGGGCAGGTGGCCAGAGGCCTGGGCGGGGAGAGATGGGGCGGGGGGTCCTCCCGGGTCCGAAGTCAAGTGCCCCAGGATCCGCTTCACCTACGAGTTTGCCCACCAGGACACGTAGTCCCTTTGGGGGAAGTCACAGAACCGGCTGCTAGTGACACACAGGTACCTGTCGCCATCTGCCCGAGACTTTACTCCCTTCCCTGAGGCAGAGGTGCCTCCCTCCCTGCAAACTGGAAGGCAGACCTGGACATCTGTCGGCTGGCTGCGGCTGTGAGGCAGGGAGGCCCAGGAGGCTGAGCGGGAGAAGGGAGGCTGTGAGAGCAGGGGCGACTGCACCTGGGGGGCGTGGGGGCGGTGGGCCCACTGAGCCCTGAGACGCACGGGGGCAGAGCGGCGCGCCGTGGCTGTGGGCACGGAGATGGTGTCTGCGTTAGCCCTGCCTCCCTGCGACTCCGGGTCCCGTGTCCTGGCGCCTGCTCGTCTGTGGTGGATGCGATGCATTTCTTGGCCTCTGTGCTGGGGACAGAGGGAGAGGAAGTGGGCAGACCCAGGCCTGGTTCCGGACCCAGGAGTTCCTGGTGTGTGTGGGTTAGGGGCTCCAGTCGAGTTCCAGATTTAGCAAAACCAAACAAAAAGTAGGCACCTAGTTAATTGAATTTCACATAAACAACATTTTGGGGGGGCCATAAGTACATCATACAATAATTGGGACGCACTTATGCTAAAAATATCTGTTGTTTATCCGAAATTCAAATGTGACTGGGTGGCCTGTATTTCACCTGGCCACCTGGCAGTCCTCAAGGGCAGACTGGCTGGAGCAGGCTGGTGAGGCTTTCTGGAGGAGGCGGCCTTGATGCGGCCGGAATGTGGCTGGGGAAGAGAAGGGGGAGCAGGTGGCGGCACCAGCAGGGACAAGGCCTGGCCATCGGCAGGAGGGAAGAACCGGGGTCAGGGGGTGACCAGGCAGGTCACTGCGGGCCTGTGGGCCGGGAGAGGGGCAGTACTGGTGACAGGCCAGCTGGAGGCCACCACAAGAGCCCAGGGCCAGTGGGGGCCACAGTGGGGTGGGTGGCACCGCAAAAGGTGGGGTGCTTCGGTGGACACCACCCGTGGAGGGTGCAGGGCCCCGTCCCTCTGGGGTCCCTGTGCTCCTGGGAGCTGCCAGCTGGGACACAGGCCGGAGTCTCTGCTGCGAGCCACAGCCCGCTGAGCCTGCGCGGGGTTACAGGATGCACCCTGCTTCTCTTCCCGCCCAAGGCCGGGAGGGACGGGGCTTGCCCGAGGGCACGCACTGTTGGCATCTGCTGCGCCCTTGCCCTAACCTCGGCCCCAGTGCCCCCCACATGCCTTGCTCTGTCTGCCCTTGTCCCGGCCTGCTGCAGCCCCACCCCTCCTCCAGAGAAGGGGCCCTTCGTCTCAAGCCCTCAGAGCTTGCTCTGCTCATTTGGGAGTCATGAGGCCTGAAGACACCCCATCCCCCTGCTCCTTGGATGCTAACCCGCCATTCCCGCCATGCGGCTCTCCACGAGTGTCCCTCGAGAGTCACAGGACCACGTCGGGTCCCAGTGCCTCACAGCCTGGGCGCTGGTCAAAGCCAGGGGCCCTGCGTGGCCACCTTGACTCGTGTCCCCCACGGCACTCATGCTCCGCCTCCACGGCCCTGTCCCTGTCTGTCCCTCCTTGTCCTTGGCCACCTGACTCCGGAGTCCCTCGGACGTCTTCTCGTGCTGAGACGGGACCATGCGATCTCGGGTGAGGGACCACATCGCATCTTATCACCGTCTGTCGGGGGGACCCTGACGTTTAAAGGACATTACTGTCCTCTTGACTTTCCTCGCCCGAGTCGGCGGTGTCTGCCAGGTTTCTCTTCCCTCAAGTGACTCTTTCTCCCGTTTGCACGTTCTGCATTTGTCACTGAGGCCAGCCCACCTTCCGCTGGGCTGGGGCACTGTGGGCCGCCTCCAGGGGGAGGACCTCAGCAGACTGTGTCACGCTCCCTCACGCTGCCGCCCTCCGCTTCCTCCGTGAGGGTCTGCCCGCGAGCCCGTGCCCCCGGCCCGGCCGGCCCAGCCGTGCCCGCGGCGGTCCTGTGCCTCTCGCCTTGGTCCCGGAGCCCCGTCTGTGGCAGAGCCCGCTCACGTTCCTGTTGTGTGTGTCTCATCCTTCTGCCTACCGATGGGGATTTGGGTTATTCCCACAGTTCTGGTATGAACTGTGCTGCCGTGAGCACCTTGTCTGTCCCAGCGTGGCCAGGCCGGGCGGCAGTGCCTAAGACGTTCAGCTGTGTTTCCCAAGTTCACAGTTCATGCACCAGCGGGCACACCAGGAGTCTGTCGAGCTGCCGGACTTGGGTGTTTGGTTTTGTTTTCGATGAATAGCTGAGTTACCATATTCTGTCAGATTCAGTATCTTAATAGATTACCTGGACTTTTGAAGCTGTCTGACCGGTACGTTTGCTACAAAATGGGTGAAGGTGGTGCTTCCTTGGTCACGTAACATCATTTTCTTGATGGTTCCCAAGTTTTAGTTCCATCTTTTCACTCTCACTCCTCTTCAGGGAAGTGCCTGCTGGCATCTTTGCCCCCCCTTTCTTTCTTTTTAGCCCCCCCCCCCCCCCGCAGCGCATGGAGCTCCTGGGCCAGGGATCAGATCCGAGGTGCAGTTGCGACTTACACCGCAGCTGTGGCAACGCCAGATCCCTAACCCCCTGTGCCGGGCCTGGGCTAGAACCTGCCTCCCAGGGCTCAGATCCTGCGAGGCAGGACGCCACGGATCCTGTGGCGCCACAGCGGGAACGCCTTTGGCCCATTTTAAACCAGGCTGTCTTCTCTTACTGGTCCTGGGAGCTCTTTGCACATATTTCCAAATGAACATTCACCAGTTGTTTGTGCTGTAGCCTCAGCGCAGAGCACGCAGCCCACGGGAAGTTTTCCGGCCCCACCCCAGCTCTGCTTTGGGGTTTTTTAGGCCACACCCAAAGCACGTGAAAATTCCCAGGCCAGGGATCAAACCCGCGCCGCAGCAGACCAAGACACTGCACTTGGGATCCTTAACCCGCTGGGCCCTGAGAGAACTCCGGCTTTACCTTTTAACCGCTTTGGTGCCAGAGCACCTCACCCAGGAAGCAGCAACGAGCCCCACCCTGTCTGCTGTCCAACCCCAGGGTGAAGAGAGCCTCCAGATCCTGGTGGGGACTGAAGGGGACAGCTTCCCTCTGGCGGAGATCAGTTCTTGTGAGGCGAGTCTCTGCTGGAGCCCCTCTGGGCTTGGTCCCACCCATGCCCTGCAGCTGGCCTGCCCCACCCCAGCCCCGGGCCCACACCTCCTTCCTGCAGGCAGAGGCCGCTGAGCAGTGGGATTTTGTCCTTGTGGCTGATCGTCACACCCAGAGAAAGCCCAGGCAGGCCCAGCAGCAGCAGCAGTTCCTGGAGGAGCTCAGGAGAAAGGGCTTCCATTACAAGGTGGGCTGGCCGAGGGCCTCCCTCGGGTGCAGGGGTCACGGGGGCTGGGTGGGTCCCGGGGAGGAGCCCGAGAGGTGGCCTGCGGCCTTGTGCCTGAGTTGGAAGGGTCAGGCCAGTGGCCTTGGATGCAAGGGTCCCACGCTGCCCCCCCCTCAGGTGATAGAGGACCAGGAGAAGCTGTATTTTGGGATCCGAGCTGACGAGAGTGTCTTTGCCCTCTACCGCACGCTCCTCATGGAGCCTGAAGATCTTGCTCCGAGAGTGGAGCTGGCCAGGCCCGCTCCCATCCCGGCCACCACCAGGTGAGAGGCTGGCCCAGACCTGGGCCGGGAGGAGCCCTGCCCACCCGCGCGCCTGGCCTGGAGGGGCAGCAGGGCTCCCAGGCCTGGTCTCCGAGCGGAAGCCCCAGGGCGGGGTCTGTGCCCCAGTTCGCTTGTCCGTGATGAGGAGAAGTGGCGGTTCTCACAGGCTGGAGTGTTCGAAGGCGGCCTGTGACTGGCGCCCTGTGCAGAGCAGAAGCCAGCCTTAAAGGGTGGGCAGGATTTGGAGGGGCCGAGAGGATGCTCCCACCATCCCTCTGGGATTTGGGTCCTGACTTCTCCCCCCAGACCAGATGCGCCCCCTCCGCCCCCCGTCACATCCGCCTCCACCTCCCAGGCACCCGACAGCTCCTCCCTCTCCAAGTACCTGCTTCTCCCCGCCATCCAGCCCCCAAGCCTGCCCACCTGCCCTCCGCACCTCCCTCCTCCATCACATTCCTGGCTCTGGCCCTGGCCCTCTGAACTCATCTGAGGCCTGGTCCTGTAGACCAGCAAAGGGTGCTCCCGAGATCGGCAGACGAGGCAGTGGAGGGGCTTCCTGTGAAGGCAGGAGAACTGGTTGGCCTTGGGAGAGTGCCTGAGTGGAGGTACCTTGACGGGGCCCGGGAAGAGCAGGCTGTGGGGAAGGCCCTGGGATGCTCGGGGCCTGGGTCTCACGTCCCAGAGAAGCATGACTTTGTAGTCAGATACCTGGACGTGCCGCTTCCTGGCTGTGTGGCCCTGGCCAAGTACTCAGCCTCTCTGAGCTTCAGTCTCCCCTTAGGGAAAATGGCTCACAGGAGTGTCAAGAGGATTTCCGCACAGAAAGGATGTGCTCTGGATGTGTGGGGGTTGCAGGTGGAAGGTGTGATCAGAGGTGGGGGGCTGGGGGGGCTGGGAGGGGACAGTGTCGAGCTGCGCGCCGGGGCCCTGGGAAGAGAAGGGCCACCCCGAGGGGCCCCCTGGAACCCAGAGGGTTTAGGAGCTGGGAGGTGGGCTCCTCACAAGCTCGGGATTCTGGGCTCGGCTCAGGCAGTCAGGGCACGGGCTCTGCCAGGCCTAAGAGGGCTCTGGGACCCGGCCGGACAGAGAGCGGGCCCGCCAAGGTCCAATGGGGCCGTCCTGAGCCAGCTCTTGTGTTCCAGAATCCGAATTGTCAACTTTGTCCTGAACAGCCAGACAGCGGCTGGTGGTGAGGACCGAAAGGGCAGGCGGCCTGTGTGTGCGGCCCGCCGGGAAGGGCCGTCACGTGGGGAGGGCGGGGCGGGAAGGGCCGTCACGTGGGGAGGGCGGGGCGGGAAGGGCCGTCACGTGGGGAGAGCCGGGCGGGGCGGGGGCGGGGGCGGGGCCCTCCCTCCCCCTCACTCCTGACCCAGGAATCTCTGTGCCCACCAGACACGTTCCAGGATTTGGCGAAGGATGGGGTCTTTGAGGCTGGGTTCCCCCTACACAAGGTGAGGGGTGGGCCAGCCTGGAGAGGACCTGAGGGCAGAGCCTGCGGCAGGAAGCTCTCACTGTCTGTCACCTGTGCCCAGGGGGAGGAAGACCTAAAGGAGAAATGGGCCCAGTGGACAAACATGTTCCAAGAGCAGCCAGTCGATGACATCAGGTAACACTGCCCCACGACACACCCGAGCCTCACGCCGGCAGACGCCTGTGTTCCCACGTAGCCTCCCGGGTCTGCCCCACCCGGGCGTTGGCCCTGGACACTCGCCCCTGGTGGGGGTGGCCCTGACGGGGCAGCTGTGCCCATAGGGACTACTTTGGTGAGAAGGTGGCCCTGTACTTCGCCTGGCTCGGCTGGTACACCTACATGCTGGTGCCCGCTGCCGTGGTGGGCCTCATCATCTTCCTGAGCGGGTTTTCCCTGTTCCAAGCCAGCCAGATCAGGTGGAGTTGGGCAGGGAAGGGGCGGGGCTGGGCATGGGCGGGGTCACGATGGGGCGGGACCGAGGGTGGGGCTGAGCCTGGTGGGCGGGGTCCGAGAAGGTGTGTGCTGGGTCGTGGAGAGGCGGGGCTGGAGTGGGGCGGAGTCAGGGGAAAGGGGCGGGTCGGGGCAGGAAGGGGTGGGGCTGAGAGTGGGCGCGGTCCCACGAGGGGCCACAGGAAAGTGCTGCAGCCAACCCGGTTCCTGCGCCTCCAGCAAGGAGATCTGCGAGGCCCACGACGTCTACATGTGCCCTCGCGGCGACCACAATCGCAGGTACCAGCGGCTCTCGGAAACCTGCACCTTTGCCAAGGTTTGCGTCCGGGGCGGGAAGCTGGCTTGCCCTGTCCACGGGGACGGCCCCGGGAAGGCCGCCCCAGGCCCACGCGCCCCTCTCTCCAGCTTACCCACCTTTTTGACAACGAGGGCACCGTGCTGTTTGCCATCTTCATGGCTTTGTGGGGTGAGTTGCTGAGCATACGGGGAGGCCAGCCTGAGCCCCACGAGGGACACGCTGTGAGGCCTCTGCTTCCCGCCCTCGCCCCGCGCCCAGCCACCGTGTTCCTGGAGATCTGGAAGCGGCAGCGCGCCCGTGTGGTCCTGCACTGGGACCTGTATGGGTGGGACGAGGCCCAGGTGAGGCTGAGCTAGGAGACTAGGCCCAGAGGCGTGCGTGGCCCCACGTGAGTCTGCGGTGTCTGAGGCTGGCCTGGTCCCTTCCACAGGAGCAAATGGCGCTTGAGCTCATTAACTGCCCTGACTCCAAGCTCCGCCTGCACCAGCACTCGTACCTGCGCAGCACCGTCGTCTTCCTCCTGTCTCTGTTGATGGTACTCCGGGGTCCCTGGCGGGGCGGGGCAGCCCCGGCCCGGAGCCCCGCCCACCCAGCCCTCCCTCGCAGATCTGCGTCATGATTGGCATGGCCCACATCCTGGTGGTCTACCGTGTCCTGGCCGCTGCTCTCTTCAACACGGCCTTGCCCTTCCTGGAGGAGAAGGTGACCACGGCCGTGGTGGTGACCGGGGCCCTGGGTCACTACGTGACCATCATCATCATGACCAAGGTAGGGATGGGGGTGGGGGCGGTGAGGCTCTGCGGGGCTTCAAGGCGAGTGCTCGTCTCTTCCCCCACAGATCAACAAGTTTGTAGCCGTGAAGCTCTGTGACTTCGGTGAGCGGAGGGCCCCCCTCAGCCCCTCTCTGGATGCTGGGGCGGGATTCAGTGGGGGGGGGGGGTCTTAGAGCTCTAGGATGGGGGAAGGGCCCCCAGAAGCCAGAGGCTCGCACCTAGGAGAGAGGTGAGGGTCGTGGGTGTCCCTGCCTTGTTGGGATAGGTACAGGCTGGGCATGGGACTGCCGTCAGGGGGGGAGATGGGGAGGGACAGCCACATCTCTTTCCAGAGAAGCCCAGGACCTTTTCAGAGCGAGAGGGCAGCCTCACCATCAAGTTCTTCACCCTGCAGTTCTTCGCCCATTTCTCCTCCCTCATCTACATCGCCTTCATCCTGGGCAGGTGAGCGCCGCCTGCTGCCCTCTGACTCAGCCCTCCCCACCTTGAAAGCGGAAACGCCTTGTTTTAAGTTTTTAAAGTCGGTCATGCTCAGAACATGTGGAAACCCAGTATGGGGATGTGCGCAGGGCCCCTCGGCGAACCCCGGCTGTCCACTGCAGTTCCCTAGAAATGACACTGTAGCTTTTGTTGGGTCTTCCCAGGCATTTTCACGCATTTAAGTACACACACATACACCCACTGACATAACTGGTTTTATCATGTAAGTAAGTACGTCTGCTTTACACTGGAGACACACTATAGGCGTCTCCCATGTCTGCATACGGGAGGCGAGGCTTTGTTTGTAAAAACGTACTGTGAGCATTCTTTTGTGGAAAGTCCTTGGGTTTATTTAAGCACTGCAGCTGCTGGACATCTGCGTTAATTCCAGTTTTGAGCGGTGGCGGACGTCCCACTTAACACCCAGGCACCCCCCCACTAGTGAAATGAACCTCTTTGGTCCAATCAGTACACAGTTTCTTGTCTTTTCACAAGAAGAGAATTGCTCCGTGTGTCCTGCATTTGCTTCAGTTGTGGAAGTTACACACATATCACCAGTTAATGCCAAACTCTCTAGCATAATTTTAAAAAAGCCAGACAAACAGGAGTTCTTGTGGCTGAGCAGGTTACAAAACTGAGTAGTATCCATGAGGTTGTGGGTTCGATCCCTGGCCTCACTCAGTGGGCTAAGGATCTCGAGTTGCTGTGGCTGTGGTGCAGGCCGCCAGCTGCAGCTCCTATTACCCCTTGCCTGGGAACCTCCATATGCCTCAGATTTGGTCCTAAAACAACAACGACAACAACGAAAACAACTCCTGGAGTTCTCATCGTGGCTCAGTGATTAACAAATCTGACTAGGAAACATGAGGACGTGGGTTCGATCCCTGGCCTTGCTCAGTGGGTTAAGGATCCGTCGTTGCCGTGAGCTGTGGTGTAGGTTGCAGACGCGGCTCAGATCCCGCGTTGCTGTGGCTGTGACGAAGGCTGGCGGCTGTAGCTCCTGTTAGACCCCTGGCCTGGGAACCTCCACATGCTGCGGGTGCGGCTCTAGAAAGACCGAAAACAAAAGAATTCAACTACATCCACTTGGGTGGCTGTGGAGGTGTGGGTTTGATCCCCGGCCCAGCTCAGGAGGCTAAAGGACCCAGCATTGCTGCAGCTACAGCTCAGATTCAATCCCTGGCCCGGAAACTTCCACAAATCATGTGGCATGTGGCATATTAAAAACAAACAGCTCTTCCCAGTATGTTCAAAGACACCCTGCGGTCCTGGGAGACACCCTGTCGCCTGGCATCTGTCCCCTCCCCTCGGGGCTGTGCTTGGCTCTTTCGTCCCGTGAAGCCCCTCATTTTCTGCCACGTGGGACCCAAGTTTTCCAGTGGCTTCCTGAGATAAGGGTTCGTAGGAAATCTCATGTGCTTAGTTTCCTTTTTTTTTTTTTTTTTTTTTGCTTTTTGGGGCTGTGCCCGTGGCATACGTAGGTTCCCAGGCTAGGGGTCTAACAGGAGCTATAGCCGCCGGCCTTCGCCACAGCCATAGCCACGCCAGATCCGAGCCGCGTCTGCAACCTACACCACAGCTCACGGCAACGCCGGATCCTTAACCCACTGAGCGAGGTCAGGGATCGAACTCTCGTCCTCATGGATACTAGTCAGGTTCGTTAACCACTGAGCCACGACGGGAACTCCTTCAGAGCACTCCTTTTGACATTTGCAGATTCTTCACAGCCTCCTCTGCCTGCCACCTGGATATCAGGGCTTTTTTTCTTTCTTTTCCATTTTTTTTTGTCTTTTTAGGGCCTCACCCACGGCATATATAAGTTCCAGGCTAGGGGTTGAATCAGAGCTATGGCCGCCGGCCTTCATCACAGCCACAGCAACGCAGGATCCAAGCCATGTCTGTGGCCTACACCACAGTTCACTGCAACGCCGGATCCTTAACCCACTGAGTGAGGCTAGGGATCTAACCTGTAACCTTGTGGTTCCTAGTCAGATTCGTTTCCGCTGCACCATGATGGGAACTCTCCCTCTATTTCTTAAAAACAGCATCCTTTCTTGTTTTCATAGACACAGCGCTTTCTTCAGGGTATCAGTGTTCTTTTTTTTTGCCTTTTTATGTAGAGCCGCACCTGCAGCATATGGAGGTTCCCAGGCTAGGGGTCTAACAGGAGCTGTAGCTGCCAGCCTTTGCCACAGCCACAGCAACGCGGGATCCGAGCCGTGTCTGCAACCTATACCACAGCTCACGGCAACGCCGGATCCTTAACCCACTGAGTAAGGCCAGGGATCGAACCCGCAACCTCATCGTTCTTAGTCGGATTCGTTAACCACTGAGCCATGGCGGGAACTCCGGAGGTATCAGTATTCTTTTCTCCCCTTAAGTTTTCGTCTGTTCTCATTATCTCATTTCCTGAAAGATCCATCTTTCTGTTTCTCTATTGCAGTCCTTCTCTTTTGTACACATGGTTATCCTCGTGGCTGAAGATTTGCAGCTCTCCATTCATCCGAAGCACAAAGGACTGAGCTGCTTTTCCTTGGCAGGGTGGGATGGGCCTTTATAGTAATAGCCTTCATCCAGTGCACGCGCACACATTCTGTCCCGAGTGCCTCATCACTGATCGCCTGTGGGGTAGGGACTCTTTCATCCCCATTTCACAGATGAGTTGACCGAGGCACAGAGATGTTAAGAAACTATCTCAGGGTCACATAGTCAGCAGGTGGTGGAGCAGGTAGGAGCCGGGGGCTGCTTTCTCCGCGCACCGCTCCTGCCCGTGGGGTCTCTGGAAAGGCGGTGAAAGCCTCTCCAGTTACCTGTTTCTCTAGTGTCGGTTTCTTTCTTGTCATGACGTTTATCAGTATGTTCCTCTGTGGTTCCTGTTTTTCTATTTTTTCTCTCTGTGCTTGCTGCATGTGGAAGTTCCTGGGCCAGTGACCAAGCCCGTACCATAGCAGTGACCCAAGCCACTGCAGCGACGATGCTGGATCCTTAACCCGCTGGGCCACAAGGGAACTCCTACAGTTTCTATTTTTCATGCCAGGATCTGAAAGGCCTCCCCCTCCTCAAAATTAAAAATGCTTTCGGCTGTGATTTCCTTTAGATACCTGTGGTTTCAGCATTTTTAAGGCCACACCCTTGGCGCATAGAAGTTCCTGGATCAGGGTTCATACCTGAGCCGCAGCGGTGACAACGCCGAGCCCTTAGCCACTAGGCCGCCAGGGAACTCCTGGTCCCAACATTCCAAACGCTGAGACCCTCAGTGCAGGGGCTGTTCTGGTGCAAGGGCCAAAGCAAGGAAGCCTGTTTGTTGTCTTCCAAATGGCGGCCACTTGTTTCCAAACCACTTGTTGATTGTTGTGTCACCACCATCACCAGTCTGTCACATACCAAGTTCCATCAGAATGTTCCGGTCTTTCTGTAGATTCTGATTTTAGTCTAGAACCTCACTGGGTGATTATTACTGTGTGACACTTTGCTGTCAGATGGGGCTTTTGGGGATTTTCTTTTCCTCTTTCACTTTTTCTTCTTTATAGTATTTATGTTCATTTTCCTAGGTGAACTTTAATTTTTGTCAAACTACATCAAGATTCTGTGCGAATCTTGTGGGAATCACTGCTTAAGATTACAGTGAAATGATACATCCTTTTAGGAAGAATTGAAATAGATACTTAATTTTCTGTTACCCACCGCAGCTTGGTGGCTTGAAGCAACACACATCATGTACGGTTCCAGGGGCCAGGAGTCCAAAACAGGTTCCACTGGGCCGAAATCAAGGTGTCAGCAGGGCTGTGTTCTGTCTGGAATCTGCACTCTTGCCTTTCTCAGCTTCTAGAGTCTTCCTGATATCCCTTGGCTCCCGGCCTCTTCCTGTGTCTTCACAGTCACCAGTGTCGGGCTGTCCTTCTCATCCTGCCTTTTCTCTGGTTGTCTTTTCCTCGTTTAAGGACCCTGGTGGAGTTCGGTTGTGACTCAGCAGTAACAAACCCAACTAGTATCCACGAGGACGCGGGTTCGATCCCTGGCCTCACTCGAGGGGTTAAGGATTAGGCGTTGCCTTGAGCCGTGGTGTAGGTCACAGATGTGGCTTGGGATCCCGTGTTGCTGCGGTGTAGGCCAGCGGCTGCAACTCTGATTCGACCCCTAGCCTGGGAACTGCCATATGCCGCAGGGGCGGCCCTAAAAAGCAAAAAACAAAAAGCAAAAACAAAATCCACAACCCAAGTTTTTCTGTCAAAGAGCAAAGTTTCTCTAGTCAAGTCTTTTTTTTTTTTTTTTTTTTTCTTAATTTGCTTGTTAGGGCCGCACCCACACCATGTGGAAGTTTCCAGGCTAGAGGTTAAATCAGAGCTGCAGCTGCCGGGCTACGCCACAGCCACAGCAATGCGGGATCTGAGCCACATCTGTGACCTACACTACAGCTCACGGCAATGCCGGATCCTTAAGCCGCTGAGCGAGGCCAGGCATCGAATCTGTGTCCTCATGGACACCAGTTGGGTTCGTTACCACTGAACCACGACAGGAACTCCTAGTCAAGTCCTGTTTTAATGTTCTGTAGCTGTTTTCTAGTTTTCTTCATATGGCTACCCCAGATTTCTTGTGAGTTTCACTCTAGTATTTTATAATCTTTGCTGCAGTTCGTGACAGCTATTTCCTCAGGCTACATTTCCCAGTGGTTTTGTTGCATCTAGGAAGCGGGTTAAGCTTGCTATCAGTTTTGTGTCTGCTCTGAGCATTTGTTAGTTGATTTCTCTGCCCAGTCTTTCAGTTGATTTATTTTAGTTCTCCAAACATATAATCAAAAATTTAAAATAGTAGTTTTTTCCCTTGTAAATGTACAGAATAGTAGTTGTCATGGACTTGCAGGACTTCACCATTAAGCATGGGCCTGGCATTTGCTTTAACAGAGTTTATATATATATATATTTTTATCATGTTTTTATCATGGAAAGCCGGTGATTTAAACACAAAGTAACCCTATATGCAGAGCAACAATGGGGAGAAACAGACCATTCCTCATGGGCCTTGTCTAGACTGTGTATCTGAGCCTGTGAACAGCCGAGTGGTCCCTGTGTGTGTGTGTGTTGGGGGGATCTGGGTGAAGCCGTGCATCAGCACCGGCCTCCGCTCACCCGCAGGGTGGGTGCCCCCCCCCCCCGCTCCCCTCCCCTCCCCTC